>OZ012669.1:52001654-52601654 GCA_963942505.1 Lordithon lunulatus
ATGCGAGCACAGGTGGGGTGGGTGGTTGGCCTCTACCAACCAAATTATGCCCGTCCACTATTTCAAACGACTTGAACTATGCACTACACTGTTATCCGTTACTTTCTTTTTTCAACCCAATATAAAAGTACCCACTAGATTTTCTGCCACCAACCAAGTAGCTTGAATTACCGATTGAACTATGCCTATTCACTATCTCAAATGACTTGAACTCTACACTACATTATTCCTTATATATTTTTTAAATGAAGTCTAAATTAATAAATAAAATTGATTGAATCATAGAAGTTAAGGGTAATAGTGTAGTGCAGAGTTCAAGCCATTTGAAATAGTGGACGGGTATAGTTTGGTTGGTAGGGGCCACCCGCCCACCCCACCTTCCCTTGCATAGTTTTTTTCAATGGATACAGATGTTTTATATTGTTTAAACCATTCCAAGAAGAGTGTTATCCTATGGAAAAAAGTATGCGAGCACAGGTGGGGTGGGTGGGTGGCCCCTACCAACCAAACTATGCCCGTCCACTATTTCAATCGACTTGAACTATGCACTACACTGTTATCCGTTACTTTCTTTTTTCAACCCAATAGAAAGGTACCCACTAGATTTTCTGCCACCAACCAAGTAGCTTAAATTACCGATTGAACTATGCCTATTCACTATCTCAAATGACTTGAACTCTACACTACATTATTCCTTATATATTTTTTAAATGAAGTCTAAATTAATAAATAAAATTGATTGAATCATAGAAGTTAAGGGTAATAGTGTAGTGCAGAGTTCAAGCCATTTGAAATAGTGAATGGGCATAGTTTGGTTGGTGGGGACCACCCGCCCACCCCACCTTCGCTTGCATAGTTTTTTTCAATGGATACATATGTTTTATATTGTTTAAACCATTCCAAGAAGAGTGTTATCCTATGGAAAAAAGTATGCGAGCACAGGTGGGGTGGGTGGTTGGCCTCTACCAACCAAATTATGCCCGTCCACTATTTCAAACGACTTGAACTATGCACTACACTGTTATCCGTTACTTTCTTTTTTCAACCCAATATAAAAGTACCCACTAGATTTTCTGCCACCAACCAAGTAGCTTGAATTACCGATTGAACTATGCCTATTCACTATCTCAAATGACTTGAACTCTACACTACATTATTCCTTATATATTTTTTAAATGAAGTCTAAATTAATAAATAAAATTGATTGAATCATAGAAGTTAAGGGTAATAGTGTAGTGCAGAGTTCAAGCCATTTGAAATAGTGGACGGGTATAGTTTGGTTGGTAGGGGACACCCGCCCACCCCACCTTCCCTTGCATAGTTTTTTTCAATGGATACAGATGTTTTATATTGTTTAAACCATTCCAAGAAGAGTGTTATCCTATGGAAAAAAGTATGCGAGCACAGGTGGGGTGGGTGGGTGGCCCCTACCAACCAAACTATGCCCGTCCACTATTTCAATCGACTTGAACTATGCACTACACTGTTATCCGTTACTTTCTTTTTTCAACCCAATAGAAAGGTACCCACTAGATTTTCTGCCACCAACCAAGTAGCTTAAATTACCGATTGAACTATGCCTATTCACTATCTCAAATGACTTGAACTCTACACTACATTATTCCTTATATATTTTTTAAATGAAGTCTAAATTAATAAATAAAATTGATTGAATCATAGAAGTTAAGGGTAATAGTGTAGTGCAGAGTTCAAGCCATTTGAAATAGTGAATGGGCATAGTTTGGTTGGTGGGGACCACCCGCCCACCCCACCTTCGCTTGCATAGTTTTTTTCAATGGATACAGATGTTTTATATTGTTTAAACCATTCCAAGAAGAGTGTTATCCTATGGAAAAAAGTATGCGAGCACAGGTGGGGTGGGTGGGTGTCCTCTACCAACCAAATTATGCCCGTCCACTATTTCAAACGACTTGAACTATGCACTACACTGTTATCCGTTACTTTCTTTTTTCAACCCAATATAAAAGTACCCACTAGATTTTCTGCCACCAACCAAGTAGCTTGAATTACCGATTGAACTATGCCTATTCACTATCTCAAATGACTTGAACTCTACACTACATTATTCCCTATATATTTTTTAAATAAAGTCTAAATTAATAAATAAAATTGATTGAATCATAGAAAGTTAAGGGTAATAGTGTAGTGCAGAGTTCAAGCCATTTGAAATAGTGGACGGGTATAGTTTGGTTGGTATTGCATACAAAAATAACAGAAATAAACAAATGTCGCTCAATATGATATCTAATAAGGCACTTAGACGGTCAATATTACTGTCAATATTTTAGAATAATGACAGTATACTACTGTACGATAATAAGTTTAAAATTTTCATTATTCTAAAATATTGACTCTATTACTGATCGTTTAAGGTGTAGTAATGATGGAATGAATACTACCTTCGATCTTCCTATTACCTCCAAATTGCCCCCTACTTAACACCTTATCCAACTCACTTGTGTATAAATTGAATAGAAGAGGGCTTATTAAGGACATCCCTGTCTTACTCCCACATTTATTATAAATTTCTCATTCACCCTTGCTTTTCCCCAAGACTTTTAGTACATCTTCTCATCCATTCCACCGCTCCCTTTTCCATTCCTAACCTTTCCATACTCTTCACTAGCTTACTTCTATAGTTATATGCTACGTTCATATTCACAAACACCGCATACAATCTTCCTTCTGCACTCCAACACATCCTCCGCCATTCTCGGACCCCAATATTACCGTTTATTATTCTGTTGCAATTTAAAATTCTGTGAATAATAATAATTTGTAATAACTTACGATGTTTTTGACATCCATCTACATTTTCGGGCCAGTCGCAGGAATGCGACCTTTCGTTGTAGAGAAGACCGCCGATGCAGAGTTGTTCAGTGGCAGTGCCGTTCCAGCATGTCCAGTACCTTGTGCAGGATGTTTCATGGCCGAAGATGCCATACAACCAGTCGCAGTGCTCATTTCCAAGGGGAGAATCTAATGATGTAACCAATATTTGTTTTAGGTTTAACACAAATTAAGGTTTATGTATTTATGAACAATTACAATCGAGATACAATCCAGCTCAAAGAGTGTAGCACGTGACGGTAATCGGTAATCCTGATTGTATGAGTATGGTTATTACCATAAGGGTGCGTATTGTTAATTAATGTTGTAAACGCCAGATGGTGTTAAACTTTATTCTCTAGAGAGAACATTGCATTACTTTCTTCTTCTTCTGGTGCCTATCCGGTTCGTTTGTTGACGATCAACATATAAATTCAGACTTTCTTTGCTGCAACTCTGAAATTACTTTAAACCACTGAAACATATATAAGTGTGAATCCACCTCTTAGCAATTTACATATCTAGATTTCGATCTTATTAGATCTCAGTAGTGTAACTCATCTAGTGAGGATGAATTCACACAAAATTATATACAAAAATGATACAACTAACCCCCCAGATGGCGTTTAACTTTCCTCCTAGGGGGTTAGTTGTATCTTTTTAAACCCCTGATATTTTTTGGATTATATAAACGTGAGTGAACTGCAATACAATAACATTGAGAGCAAATATATAAAAAATAATACACTGAAAGTATGCGTTTTACAAATTCAACCAACTATATTTGTAATTTTTCGTATATATATATATATATATATATATATATATATATATATATATATATATATACTAGTTGATTTATTTTCAAAGTACTCAGTTGCATTCTAAAAATTCTACAAAAGTATGTTGCATTCTTTTATCTGCAGCTATGCAACCTGCTACTAAAATTCTTGTAAATGTCAAGTTGGTGGATTATTTCGTTATTGGAACATTTAGTATCTTAAAAGACGTGTGTACAAACAATATCCTTTTAAGAGTAGGAGTTGCCATGAATACCTTCGAGAATAAGTACAATGCCACGTAACAAGCAATTTCGCAATTACAAATATCTAATACTTCAGTTCCCACTATAAAGTTAGATAACTAGTAGCCATTACGTTTCCTAAACCTAAAATGTATTATAAGGATTCTAATAATACATTACTCAATGATTAGTTTGAAAAATATCCCTTAAATATGTTTTTAAATATTCGCCCAACAACATTGGTTTCTAAAATAAAACTTAAACATATAATCGATGCACTTTTGCGAGAAAAAAAAATCGATGCAATTAAAGAAATTTATCAACCGTAGATTACTTTTTAATTCGTGTGTTCTATTTTTTTAATAATAATTTGGTTTATTCTAAACGAAAAAAAAATGGATTTAGCGTTATAATATACATAATAATACATACATATACATAAGAATCATGAAAAAAAAATCAAAACCTGAAATAATATTATTAATATAAATAATTAATAGCAATTCGGTTTTGTCGATTTTATTTTTATAAATTTGTAAACTTGTTTAACCCGTTGACTGCCAACTACGATATATATATATATATATATATATATATATATATATATATATATATATATATATATATATATATATATATATGTATATATATATATATATATAAGGGATCATAATCAATGTGTTTCATAGAAAACCGTCAACTTTTGATTAGTTTAGTATAAAGAGAAAATCTTATGTCCATCAAGGTTTATTTTGGAAATACATTTTCATACTTTATATATTACATTGATTAAAATTAACTTACTAGCTTGTTGTTTCCCTTCGCAATAATTCGATCTCCATGGGTAGTCGCATCCTTCCGTCACGCCCCTGTTCTTGCCGGCGAACACCAGCCCATTGGGACAATCATACAACTCTGGCTGTCCATTCACACATTCCCAATACCTGTCACAGTATGTTTCATCACCCACCACCCTGGATTTTGTTTTGCAAGGATCTTCCTGGTTGCCTTTTAACTGTTGCCCATTGCACACACCTGAAAATAATACCACAAATTAGTTACAGAGAAAAGGAACTAAAATATTGAAACATAACAGAAACAGCCGTTTTAATTGTTGCCATTTTTTGTATGTTTTATAATGGTTGAAAAATCCATATAAAATTAAATGACTGATACAAAATAAAAAATTTGAATTTGAAAGCGTCTAAAAACTAGTCGTAGTCGTAGAAAAAATTTATTACAGATTATTCAATGTTTATTTACACATACCAATTCTTCAGAGAGTCCTCTGAAATCTTCTCCAACTTTTTGATCCGCGACCCCGTTTTGCACTTTAAAAGGGGGGTCGCGGATCAAAAAGTTTGAGAAACACCGTAATAAAGTATTGAAAATACAATCCAGAAATACGTATGTTAGTGGCCAGACTTTTCACTAACTATATGTTAATTACTTGTACTGTTTGTACTTTCTGGTATTTATATAAGTTTGCACGCCCTCTTCGTGTGCTCCAAGAGTAATTTATCAAATTCAGTGCAATGTTGTGTAATTTAGGTCGCTCCTAAACGAGGAATTCACGATCGACCTCTCTCCAATACACAATTGAATAATTCCTAACTTAAATGGATCATTCTTTGTATAAGAATGATGTATTTATTACAAAATTTCACTAGGAAACTAGTTTATTTATTATATATTAATTAAATTATTATCAAGAATATCTGATGATGATGATAGGAATGATGTATTTATTACAAGATTTCACTAGGAAACTATTTTATTTATTATATATTAATCAGATTATTATCAAGAATATCTGATGATGATGATAGGAATGATGTATTTATTACAAGATTTCACTAGGAAACTATTTTATTTATTATATATTAATCAGATTATTATCAAGAATATCTAATGATGATGATAGGAATGATGTATTTATTACAAAATTACACTAGGAAACTAGTTTATTTATTATATATTAATCAAATTATTATCAAGAATATCTGATGATGATGATAATTTTCATACATATTCAAACAAGAATAACATAAAAAATCTTAAAATTGTGCCATAATGAATAGGTGTTTTTGCAGAAATGTGTGATAATACAAATTTCAACTTTAGCAGGCCATATCTTTGAAGATAATAAAGATATCTCATTGGTGTCTTTATTATTTAGTTTTTCATACATTTATAAACAAGAATAACACACAAAAATCTCAAAAATCATAATGAATAGGTATTTTAGCAGAAATGTGTGGAAAATAAATTATAACTTTCACAAGCCATATCTTTGAAGACAATGAAAATATCTCATTGGAGTCTTTATAATTGAGTTTTTATACATATTCAAACAAGAATAACATAAAAAATCTTAAAATTGCGTCATGATGAGTAGGTGTTTTTGCAGGAATGTGTGATAATACAAATTTCAACTTTTGCAAGCCATGTTTTTGAAGATAATGAAGATACCTCGTTGGAGTCTTCATGATTGAGATTTTCATACATTTATAGACAAGAATAACACATACAATCTCAAAATTGCATCATAATGAAAAGTTATTTTAGCAGGAATGTGTGAAAAACAAATTTCAACTTTCACAAGTCATATCTTTGAAGATAATGAAGATACCTCATTGGAGTCTTTATAATTGAGTTTTTCATATATTTTTAGACAAGAATATCACACAAAAATCTTAAAATTGCATTATAATAGGTATATTTGCAGGAATGTGTGATAAAACAAATTTCAAATTTCACAAGCCAAATCTTTGAAGATAATAAAGATATCCCATTGGGGTCTTTTTAATTGAGTTTTTCATACATATTCAAAACAGAATAACATAAAAAATCTTAAAATTGCGCTATGATGACTAGGTGTTTTGACAGGAATGTGTGATAATAGAAATTTCAACTTTTGCAAGCCATATCTTTGAAGATAATAAAGATATCTCATTGCAGTCTTTATAATTTAGTTTTTCATACATTTATAGACAAGAATAATACACAAAAATCTCAAAACTGCATCATAATGAATAGGTATTTTAGCAGGAATATATGAAAAACAAATTTCAACTTTCACAAGTCATATCTTTGAAGATAATGAAGATACCCCATTGGAGTCTTTATAATTGAGTTTATCATAAATATTTAGACAAGAATAACACACAAAAATCTTAAAATTGCATTATGTTGAATAGCTATTTTTGCAGGAATGTGTGATAAAACAAATTTTAAATTTCAGAAGCCATATCTTTGAAGACAATGAAACTATATCATTGGAGTCTTTATAATTAAGTATTTCATAAATTTTTAGATAAGAATAACACAAATAATCTTAAAATTGCATCATGATGAATAGGTATTTTTGCAGGAATGTGTGAACTACACTTGTCCACGTTTACACGCCATATCTTTGAGGACAGTGAAGATACCTCATTGGAGTCTTGATAATTTAGTTTCCCATACATTTATAGGCTAGAATAACACAAAAAGTCTTAAAATTGCATCATGATGAATAGGTACTTTTACAGGAATGTGTGATAAAACAAATTTAAACTTTCACAAACCATGTCTTTGAAGATAAACAAGATATCTCATTACGGTCTTTATAATTGAATTTTTCATACATATTTAAACAAGAATCACATAAAAAAAACTTAAAATTGCTTTATGATAAATATGTATTTTTGCAGGAATGTGTGATAATACAAATTTCAACTTTTAAAAGCCATATCTTTCAAGATAATGAAGATATCTCCCTTGGACTTCAAATATTATGTTTAGAACTTCTTCGATAGCTCATGCCTCGGGCTGAATTTGGTCGCCCTTAACTTTGACCGCCCGCGTGGTTGACTATAGGATAGCACAGCTACAAACAGTGAGGCTATATGGTAGGCCCATTGTGAGGCTCTAATATATTCTAGGAACTAGCTGTAGTACTTTGGAGGCTGAACAGTTGATAATACTGGCTATATATATATATATATATATATATATATATATCATATTGTTACGGCCCCACACGGTGTGTGTGTGGGAACCATAACCCAAAATCTTCCCCTGTCTAATTATTTAGATATATTGATTTCTAGTTAAAGTAGGTACGTCTTTATTGCTATTTCAAGGGGGCTATTGGCACCAGTCAAGCCATAAAACGCTTTATATTTTGGGTTTTTGAGTTAGGTAGTGATTTGCGGGAAAATTTTCCATTCCCACATCTGGTTATCGGTGGCGCGACATTTATATATATATATATATATATATATATATATATATATATATATATATATATATATATATATATATATAGATGTGCTATTTGCAACTGCTTTAGTTTAAATATAAATTAATATTTTATATGTTTATTTCTTTAGAAAATTATAATGTGAAAACTAAATCATCATATAACATTTCACAGTAATAAGGATGTTATTTTTCACGAATAGCAGCACAGAAGTCAAAGTTGAAAGTAAAAGTAGTTGCGCAACGGACCGGGTGGGGTCCGACTGCCTATGGTCGTTCACTGCACGAGCCAGTCACGACCTTCCTGTTCTCGACGTGCTAATATGCGAGCTGAAGGAAATGCTCCGAGCACGATTTACTGTTTTCTTTTTATTCCCATGCAAATAGTTGTTTCAACACCCGAGAAATGAATCGTATACATATAAACCGGATTCATTGTATAACTACCATTTTCTTCAGAATTTAAGTAAAACAATCGAAAAACACTCTGACGAATAAATAAACATTATATTCATGTCTTTCCTCAAACTAATACTGAGGAAAAACATACAGACTCGCATATCTGTGGTTATACCAAAACATAAACTACAGTAAAGGAATTCCTTTACAAGGAACATGAGCTGCGTCTAACTCGAGAAGAAATCGATGGAAAAACATAATGAGGGCGTAATATGGATGATTAAAAGATGCTATAGTTATATCATATAAGCAAAAGTATTTATAACTTTTGCTTATGTGCTATAACTATAGCACATTAGCATAAGTAGGTTTAAATATGTCTGATATAAAAGAAACCCTACAGTCCTCCAAATACCTTAAAGCTGGAATCACGTCTATATTACTTGTATTAAACAATTTATATAAGTATATTGATCCTTTACTACTTTTACAGTTGAACATTAGAAGCCAACATTCGAGGCGTTATTACCGAAATACACCCTGAAATGGCTGTGAGGAGTGATCACAAATTTGGTCCTCCAGATTACGCCATCTTCACGCCTGCCGCGGCGGCTACATGTCCGAAATCATATTTAAACATTAATGGCATACACTCATCTTTCAAAAAAAGTGTCATTCGTGGGCCACACAATTATTTTTCTGTGTTTTATTTAAATTCAAAGTTCTATACCTCGAAATGAAACACTCTTTAAAATACTAGTAGAAAAATACTTAAAGATTCGATTTTAAAATCAAAGAAAAATCAATTCAAAGTTATATACCTCAAACGAAATCTTGATAATACAAGTAAAAAATACTTAAAGATTCGATTTTAAAATTAAGAAAAGTAACTGGACAATTTTTTATGATGATTTAGAAAACAATTTATGGGGAAAAGCATATAAAATTATTTGTAACAAATTCCAAAAGAAAAACTATTTATTGTATCTGATGTACAATACAAAATTGCAAGAAATTTATTTCCTGATCACCATACAACTATTTAAAAAAAAAATTATTAGTTAATTAATAAATTAAGTTATTAGTCACTTGTGTAATTTTTAGACAAAGTATTAACTACTCGATTCATACTATAACTGTTATTAGCCACTTATAGTATGAATCGAATAGTCTGGTATAATACAAAAATATAATTCATAATCATAATTTATTCACGGATGTCTTCCTGCTGTCTAATACAATTTATGCCAATGCAGACACTAATGAGAATTGTAATCAATTTATGTAAATAAAATAAAATTAAGCAGTACTACTTTCGCGAGCGAACGCGGCGGGTGTACGTAATAATTTTTCCGCGTAATATAATTTATGAATATTTTCTCGAATAAACACTTTCACCGCAGGATATATTATTTATCATTGTCTTATGTAAGGCTTTCAAAAGGAGTAGCGTCTCGCGTTTTATAGCGGCAATCAAAAATGGGCAGCGACTGCTATGTGCGTCCGCCGCCCCATCAATATTCATGAGGAGTTAATGCAGCAACATCAAACATCATTTCCTTGAAAACAACCAACAACCTGATTAGGTTAAATAAAAAGAATATAATATGATTTGTTTTACAGGTAAACTTATTGATTTATTACAAACAAACTTCAGTTATTGATAATACGGTACTTTAGAAATTGAATGGTTTTATGTTGTAATTAATTTTCTAATTAAGGGTATGAATCAAAGCACTATGTTTTTTACCACTTAATTTATTGTTTAAAACAATTAGTTCCGCATACCATCTAGACATTGTCAAGTTTCATGACCTCCAAAAAGCCCGGATTTAACAATTTGTGATTTTTATCTGTGGGCTTTAATAAACTGGGAGTACAGTAAAACAATTTGCTTTAACTGGTTAAAGCAAATTGCTTACAATACTCCCAATTTATTAAATTCTATGATACCATCTTCAAAAATTAAATATTAAAGACTTTTTATATGCAACTTGTTTGCTACTCTAGGATTATAATCATGTATATATTTTACATAACTTATTTGTTTGAAAAACTGATAAAATAAGTATATTTTAATATTCAATAAAGGTTTTTTATATTATTCAAAAAGTATCAATAAGTAAAATATTCTTTTTGCATATATTTCTTGAAGCTACTCTCGGAATGGCACTCTTTTCGAGCGTAGCTTATCCATAAAATATATAAAAAGAATTAGCAGTTAAAATCAATATTAAAATAGAAATTGAATGGTTTTGGCGTCTACTACGTGGTAATTTTCAATAAGGGAGATGAATAAAATAAAAAACATAGTAGTTTTATTCATCTCCCTTATTGAAAATTACCACGTAGTAGACGCCAAAACCATTCAATTTCTATTTTAATATTGATTTTAACTGCTAATTTTTTTTATATATTTTATGGATAAGCTACGCTCGAAAAGTAGAGTGCATTTCTGAGCGTAGCTTCAAGAAATATATGCAAAAAGAATAATACTTTACTTATTGATACTTTTTGAATAATATAAAAATCTCTGCGAGCTATAAATTCGTATTACGCTGTATACTTCTATGTCAAATTATGAAGAATTTATTGCGTAGTTATAAAATTACAAAAATTACCAATGATGGTTTTACTTATGCAATTAATAGCTTCTTCTATTTGCATAAATAAAATTATGTTACGAGGTGTGAGATAAAATGAGTCAACACTCGCCCACGTCGCTACGCAATATAACTTTCCGCATTTCGTTATATTGTAATTTTTAGGTGCGACGATGCTTTCAATTATTAAAATTGAAGGCGACCCGAATTATTCAGTTTTGAAATTATTTACTAATCATTATTGTGTACAAATGTATAGATTAGTAAGTAGTTACTGTATTTGTTACAATTTGTAACTGACTATCGACCTGCGGGTCCTTCTGCCGTGTGTTACTGTGTATATGCATGTGAGTGTCAAAGACTTGCTACTACCAAGGATCTACTATAAAAAATCATTCCCGAGTGTTACAATTAACAAAACTCGGGAATGATTTATTATAGTAGATCCCTGATAGCAGCAAGTCTTTGACACTCAAATGCTCACATGCATATACAGTAACACACAGCAGAAGGATCCGCAGGTCGATAGCCAGTTACAAATTGTAACAAATACAGTAACTACTACTACTATTACCAACCACAGAAGATCCCTGGTAGCAGCAAGTCTTTGACACTCACATGCTCACATGCATATACAGTAACACACGGCAGAAGGATCCGAGGTCGATAGCCAGTTACACATTGTAACAAATACAGTAACTACTACTACTATTACCAACCACAGAAGGTACCGACTACTCGGGCCAGGATTCGAACTCGGGGACTAGTAATATTAAACTAAATATGTTTAGTTATCAGCTTTATATTCTTCATTCAATAACCTTTATTTGGCATATTCGCATAAAAAAATCTCTCAATAAACAATACTCATTCAATATATTTCAATAAAACTGCTATCGAATTGTATTGTTGGACCGACAGGAAAATTACACAATTTTTGAATTTAGCCTATTATTGAATGATATTACAAAAAAATCTCTATTTGTTTGTAATATCTGATTTTGATTATAATTTTTCCGAAAAAATGTTTTACGTTTGTTATCCAAAATTACAAATTCAATACTTTGCTTTTCTTGTAATAAATGAATTTACTTACTTACTTAGATTTCTTGTAATAAAATTAATATTCTGCCATAACATAAATAATATGTAATTTAAAAAATCCAAATATCTTGCTAGACCCAATTTCATTTCCCTATCAGTAATAACTGTTTTAGTGTCACTGCGATTTACACCTATACACAACTAATTGCGTAGAAAAATAATTACAATTATATTTAATAGTCACCTGTTATAACTCGTGTGTGAATCACATAATTGTCTATTTATTTTAATTGGCAGCTGCCCAGAACTCTTTTGCGCTGGGTCACACCGACAGAGAATCGGAAAAAGTAAAAGGCGCGGACTGGCGGCCCTGAAAAACGTTTTAGTTACGCAACGCGCGTACTTGCGTCCTTATAAAGGGATCTGCGAATCTTAAATCTTGTAATTTATAATCAAGAAACCGCATATTGTCGCATTGTTAAGAGATTTATTGGCGTTGCAAGTTGATGAATTTGTTGTAGTAGTCATCGTAATGAGGTGTTTGAAAAGGTTACAAGCTTTTGTTTGGAAGTAGGTGGAAGATCGGTGAGGGTAACCACAAACTCGCCTTTGTGCCAATTATATAAATCGTCGCCTAAGTAACACCACACATCTAAAATTTTATTCGGGGTTGACTGATTATAAAATGTTTATTGGAGTAATTAAATTGCTCCCGGTTCAAATAAATTAAACATATAAGCAATAAAATAAAATCTGGATAACTTGCCTATATATTTTTTTGCTGAGTTCTTCTCTCTCCTGTCAACCTCGAATAAAAACTTGAACTACCGGGTAGACGTTGTAATTTTACGCTTATACAGATAATATACCTAAATACAGTTCACTACGACTTTTAATTTAATTTAACACCAACATTTTTGAACTTAAGGCGGCTGAAAATAGATGCACAAATATGCAATTTTAGTTTCGATTTAGAGATCATTCAATTGTAGGAATTTGATCAAATTTGTGTGTGTGTAAAGTTAAAGTAAATTATAAAAGTTATTGGGAATTACTTTTTCAATTTTTGTATTAATTTATTTTTAAATTAATTCATAAGTATTACAAATTAATGTATCTTCGCGATTCGAAATATCTTCGTCCACGTGCAATATTTTGAGAATCTAAAACCTAAAAAACTTTCTATTAGGTTTATTTTACCTATATTTAAAAATTGAACATTGTAAGATAAATAATAAGAATATAATGGCAATAATAAAACACCCATGTTTGCCATCACTCACGCGTAAAATTATCGAGGCCGCGAGTTGCCCTCTACTACCCACTACTTTTACTTACGCACCACCCCCTTTTATGCTTCGGCCCGTTCATTTGTCTTCGTGTCGCATATTTTGAATTCAAAGTTGCGGCAGGGATGTTGCGGATTCCTTTTACCATTTCAATACTACTTGTGTGATTTGTTGTTTTACATCATTGATAAGTATATTTAATTGCGATTTTTTATTTGTTGCCTTTGATAATGCCGAGACAATAAAAACGGAAAGCTTTTCTTGTCAGCTAGACGCAGAAAGAATAGAGCTGCAAATTTTAGGCTGTAAGTATATTAATTATAGGAATTATCGCAAATTCCACAATAAACTAGCGGCCATATTGAAAAATAATGGAGTAACGATGATAATTGTGTTAATTCCCTTTGTGTGCTACTGTCAGGAGATAATATAAAATAAACATAAATAAATCACCTTATTTAAATAATATTGCACATTTTTAAATCATAGGCCCTACTAACATATTTAAAGCATATTCATTTTGTCCTGTTCATATAATTCACTTTTCGTTACGGCCTATGCAATTCGCACAATGACCGTGTTGGGATCGTATAAATCCCCCAGTATAAGATGGGATGGGCATGTATACAACCTCGCGAAACCGAAACGCCTATTTGGTTGATATGATTCTAGCAATCGCCCCACTATTTGTTTCCCTACATTCTTTCTACTCCTGATCCCACTACGCAAAGGGCGCGAATTCGGGGATTTTCAAACACCAGAGCTCCACCTTAATGGAAGAACGATTTTGGTCAGTAAAATGTAGTACTAACTAATACTCTTCGTGCAGCGCATTCAACTTTAACATAAAATCATTTTGTTTCCAGCAAGTACTTATATTAAATATTATATTTATTATATTATCATACTTGACTGAAAGCAAGAGTGAATGGAGAAATATCTGAGAAATTTAGGGTGAATGTGGGAGTAAGGCAGGGGTGCCCGCTGAGCCCCCTCCTGTTTAATCTGTACACGAGCGAGTTGGAAGAGGTGCTGAGGAGAGGACAGGCAGGAGGGGTCGTGGTGGGTAGATCCAAAGTGTGGATGTTGGCGTATGCAGATGACGTGTTGCTGGTGACCAAGAGAGGATAGAATGGGTAGGTCCCTGGATAAGAGGGGACTCGTGGTGAATGTGGAAAAGATGGATGTTGTTTAGGAATAGGGACAGGAGGGGTAAGAACGAAGGGCTGAAATGGAAGGAAAGGCTGATTGAGAGAGTGAATGGCTTTAAATATTTAGGCTTTTGGTTTGACTGTGGAGGAGGGCTTACGATGCATGTAGAGTGTATGCAGGCGAAAGCAAGAATGGCTTGGGGGATTGCGTGCAGAAAATGGGGGAGTTTGTGGGGTGGTAACCTCGTAATGGCGTGCAAGATCTGGGATGCGTGTGTAAAACCTATATTGTTGTATGGAGTGGAAGTGTGGGGATTGCGTGAATGGGAGGTAATAGAAAGGGAGCAAGGATGGTTTCTGAAGAATCTGCTAGGGCTCGAAAGGTCGACACCGAGGGCAGTGCTGTTGCAGGAGACAAGTCGTGTGTGAGGGTTGTGAAGTTTGAGGAAAGATTGCAGGATTTGGGCGAGGAAAGACTGGTACGGGAGGTATGGATGAGGTGTAAGAGTAGAACAGAAAGTAGATGGAGGAAGGATAGAGAAAGGATATATGAAAGAGTGGGTATGTCTAAGGTGTGGGTAGAGAAGAAGCTGAGAGAAAGGGGTAGCCTAGGAACTGAGATAAGGGAGAGATTGAGGGATATTGAGTGGTAAGAAAGGCAAGTGAGAATGGCTGAGAGCTCATACAACCCTGGCTACGTAGAGTGGCAAGTGCAGGGGAAACTCCCGAGCTACTTAGCCAGGGGAGAGTGGAGCAGAGAGGACAAAGTATGCATGGCAAGAGCGAGGTGTGGTTCAGAAGAGCGAGGAAGAAAAGTGTGGATGGGGCTGGGGTACACCGCGTGTGCGCTGTGTAGGAAGGGAAGTGACACGTGGTGGCACCTTAGCAAAGAATATGAGGGAGTGAAAGAAGAGTGGGTTGGAGAGTGCAGAAAGCTGAACGAATGGTTAGGAGAGGATGGGAAAGGCGTGAAAATCTGCAGGAGGCTGACGTGGGAAAGGAAATTGGCGAGGGCAGAGGGGGTTTATTTTAGTGGATAGAAAAATATTTATATTTATAATATTTTATGTTAATTTGTATTTTTTTATGTGCCTTTTTGATTTCTTTCTGTGAAAGTACTGTTTTTTTTTCGGCTGGAATGTATGTAAAAGGGAAGGGTTGGGCTGATATGCCAAATAAAGGTTTTTTTTTCATACTTGACTTTGGCCGATTTCGTTTATTATTCGGGAGCTGTTCCGGACTGTTCCAAGCCAGCTAAGTTCGGCCTAAAACAGCTCCCAAACGATAAACGAAAGCGGCTTTAGCAACTATTACCGTTCTACGCCGCCTTTTTAAAAGTGCCCTGTGATTTAAAAAATATGCGATAATTGTGTCCATCATTGTATGTTTAATATCTCTATGTTAATATTCAAAACAGTTGCAATGAGTTCATTGCCATTAAAAAAAACTCTCTTGCATACATATTCCACTCACACATTTCACACAAATTCCTTCAACCAAATCAGGCACGGAGAAATTTGAATATGACTTCATCATTACGCAACAACGCCGGTGATGCTTTTAGATGAGAACATTACATAAATTTGACGTGTAAAATGTTAGGACCTTGAAACCATCTAATCGGTAACGCTCCACTTTCGCCGTTGATGGCAAAGATCGCGAGCACCGTCAAACCAATAGCTCTTCACGGTTGACTGGTCGCCAAACCGCGATTAATAGGTTTCGTTTTTAATCTAGCTTGTCAGATGGGAGGTTGTTTGTTTTGCTTTTTAGAAATGCAATCCTTTCTCTCTTGCCACTTGAAGTATCGATTAGTTCGGAGGAGGTAATTGCTACTGCTAATTTTAGACTTTCTTAAGATATTAATTATTAATTTAAATCCGAAAAGTAATTTGCTATCCTAGTATCATTTTTGTATCGGTATATTATTGCTGTTTTATACAGAACAGTTATTGTATTACCATGCTTGGTGATTCAAAATATCGTCCGAAATCTATTAAGTAAAAATTAGTATCGCTCATTAATTGCTAGAATGACTAAATTACCTTTGTATCATTTTTGTACTCGGTATATTATTGCTGTTTTATAGACTACAGTTCTTTAATTACCATGGTTGGTGAACCAGAATCTCATCTAAAATCTATCAAGTAAAAATTAGTATCGTTTATTTTGCAATTAATGAACGATACTAATTTTTATCGGTCGGAAGCGGTTCTAAGCTAACTAAGACCAGCCTAACCCAGTAGCTCCCGAACGATAAACGAAAGCGACTTTAGGCGCACGTTCAAGAGTATTGTTGTGTTGCTGGGGCTTGGGCGGGAAAGTAGAAATTACGGGAAACCTCCATGGAGTTGATAAGGTGTATCTTAACACAGACTTGAAGGAAGAAACACAACATTAATGAATAGGGCCGGAGTAAATAAAAAAATCAATAAACAAAATGAAAAAAGAAAGCGAGAGGGGAGGTGGACAGGACACAGAAGACGATTATAAGAGCAAAATAGCTACATTAGACGAGCATTTTAACAAAAAGCAAATTGACAAAGAGATCACATGTGGAGGAAGATTGAGAAATGAAAAATGTGGGCACAGAAGAACCATGTAAAAATGAAACAAGAAGTTCAAAAATTAAGAAATAATGGAACAAATTAAACAAATAATTAAAGAACAAAGGGAAAATCGAAAACAGTCAGAAGAGCTAAAAGGGAAAACAAAAAGGATATGGAAAAGTAGAAAGATTGGAAAAGGACAATAAAAAGAAATATCTAAAAATAGTAGGATTAAAATAACTACGAGGACAACAAGAAGCCAACAGAAGGGATAAAAGGCTTTATAGAGGAAAACGTTAAAACGTTAAATAATTATAAGCAGAAAAATTAAGATAAGAAATGCAACGAGAAAAAATCGATGGTGTAGGTAGCTCAACAAGGGCCAATCTGCTTTTTTTAACAAAAGGACCAAACTGATTTAAAGGACTTAATACTAATAGTTGACTTTAACTATTGTGAATTGATGAATTGAGAAGGAGCTGCTTATTGGCCCTTGTAGATTGGCCCTCTTAGTTTTGTTTATTAAGGTCCAGTTCTACAATTTATATTTAACTGGAGAATAAGGCTATTTGTGGAATAAGTTTGAGATATTGGCGTCAATATCTCACACTTATTCCACGAATAGCCTTATTCTCGAGTTAATCCGTTTGATCCTTTTGTTAAAAAATCAAATTGGCCCTTCTACACGGTCGATATCTGTCATCGAAACAGACAGTTTCGCGGACAAGATGGAGATTTTTTAGAAACAAAAACAAGCACAAAAATCAAGGGGAAGTAAGAAAAATAGCGAGGGACGAAAAAGAGACAGCAACGGAGATGAAAATAGGATATATGAACCGGGTGATTGTAGGGATGTGTGAAAAGGACTAGTGAAATTAAGGAATCGGACGCAAAAAAAAACACACTAATGAACACACGGATAACAGAAAATCTTTTTTAAGTGAACCAAGATAGAGAAACAATAAGAATAGGATTATGGAATCTACGTAACATGAATGTAGAGGAGGAACTAGTGGAAGAGATGATAAAACAGCAAAAAGAGATATTAGGAGTTACAGAAACAAAAAAGGAAGGAAAAGAAATGAAAAATATCTGGTGTGGGCACCACATGACTTACGAATTAATAATAATAATAATAATAATAAGCTTTATTAGCCCAACAGAGATAAACTCCTATTATAATGACATTTTCGACATTCAGACATTTTCACATTTTAATATTTTCATTACCTTACTACATTTAACATGCTACCATTTTCGCTTGATTTACGTCACTGCTGATAACGTCACGTGTTGTGAACGACTCAGCTTTTTCTTATTATTAGCCATATGCACAATATGAAATTGGTATTATCAAGATATCTTCTATTTTAGTGGACCGATCTTGCTCAAATTTTCACAGGGTCGTCCGATCGCGAGTTCTCAGACGATTTCCAAATTTGGTCGCGATCCGTTGTGCCGTTTTCCCGCCGCGGGTTGTTTTTCATCGGCCCCGCCCAATTATGCGCACTACATCGAGTTTTCTTCGCTGTTAGTGGACCGATATTGCTTAAAGTTTCACTGGATCGTTTCAGATAGTGCTCTCAGCTAATTTCCAGATTTGGTCGTAATCTGTTGTGCGGTTTTCCCGCAATTTTGTTCACAGAGGACATACATATATACATATTAGGTATAAAACGTAAAGAAAATTGAATATTTTTTTTCTAAATTGTTCACGACAACGATACCTTCTTTCTAGAGTAGTTTTTTTTTTCAGAAAGTTATCGCATACTTACATACAATCTTAGAAAACGTGATAACGTTTTCGGTAAAACAATACATATGTACAAGTGATGTATTCGGAAATAATACATTAACGATACCGGATGTTTTGTGCTGGTATCGATGAAAAGGAAAGAGTATTCGGAAAGTAATACATAAAGCCCGTATGACATTATCTAGTTTCCTATATCGTTTTATATAAAATGATATATTATATTAGTGAATTTATACTACCTATATCATTTTCTACATGGGTGTATGATACTATGTAGTTTGTGTCTGCATCAAAAACGATATAAGAAACTAGATAATGTCATACGGGCTTACATTAACGATACGAGATGTTTTGGGCAGGTGTCAATGAAAAGGAAAGAGCGAAGGGATGAGTAGGACTAATAATTGCAAACAGCTACCAATTGACTAATTCATTTTTTTTTCGCATAATAAAAAATTGCGTTGGCAGTGCAATTATTGAAAGTTCACGGTCAGATAAAATCTGAACTGCCTCTCCACTTTCTCCAGCAACATGTTCCTCCTGTGCCGAACAATTACTTGGATAAATAGGAGATACCAATTCCGACCGACTTCTCGGGAAAAGTACTATCACTCTCACTCGCGGCCACTTTTCCTTTTCGCACTTTATGGTTCTCTGTGTTTATAATTTCTTTACGCTAAATTGTATACGCATATGTCTTCATTTCATAAGAGCCAAGTATAATTCATATCATCATATGGTTATAATTTGAAAATAATTCAGTTGATTGTTGTTTCTTTTTTTTGTAAAAAGTTATGTGTCTTGTATTTACCCGCATTGACACATTATTAATTAACCAAAACAAACAAATAATATTTTATTTTAAAGTTAAATAAGATCTATATAATTATTTATTTGTTATTTCAAGAATTAAACTGATTTCCCGCATTGAGGTGTTGAATATTCACGTGTCTTTGTTTTTCAAGAATTAAACCGATTATATTTTTTTAATAATAAGTTTTTTTCGTCCTGAAATTTCCCGCATTAAGGTGTTATTATTTGACAAAATAAACGAACAATCCTTGATGTTGAAGCTAAATTAGTACCAAATGATATTACTTATTTGTAGTATAGTATAAGAAGTATATTTTTTACGATTTTTTAAACAAAAAGTGTTTATCGAACATTCATGTGTCTTTGTTATTTCAAGAATTAAACTAATTACAATTTTTTAAACAAAAAGTTTTTTTCGAAAAATTCTAAAATTTCCTGCATTGAAGCGTTATTAATTCACAAAATAAATAAACAATGCTTGATGTTGAAGCTAGATAAGTACCAAATGTTATTATTTATTTGTAATTTACTTTATTACGATTTTTTAAACAAAAAGTCTTTACCGAATATTCATGTGTCTTGAGTTTTCCAACATAGAGATGATAAAAATAAACAAGTAATACTTTAAAGCATAAATAAAACAATATTTACTTGGTATTTTGTTATCATACTTTAGTTACACTTTGCAACTAGTTTCGACTATGCTGTAGCAATTTTCGAGTTTGAAGTAATACTTTTTGTTGAATGATACAACTTTGCCCCTAAAAAGACAGTCATCATCATCATCATCATCATCATCATCATCATCATCATCATCATCATCATCATCATCATCATCATCATCATCATCATCATCATCATCATCATCATCATCATCATCATCATCATCATCATCATCATCATCATCATCATCATAATCATAATCATCATCATTCTACAAGTCTACAACCCTGGGTGAGTCTTGGCTGACACAAAAATCTTCCTCCATTCCACCCGATCCAACATAATCTCAGGATCATACTTTCTTTACAGAACATGCAGATCCGCCCTCAAATTATCACGCCACCTCATTCTTGGTCTTCCCAAGAGTCTTCTGCCACGCGGATTTTCATCCCAGGCGAGTTTGAGGAAACGGTTGTCTGGCTGTTTCTGCATATGTCGTGCCCATCGTAGTCGTTGAGACTTTATTTCTTGAATAATGTGCGGATCGCTGTAGAGTTCGCCTAGTTCTCTGTTAGTTCTAGGTCTGTACAGATTTTGCACCAAAGAGGAAAGTATATACTAAAACTATTTGTCTCAAATTGAAGATATGAAGATATCCATGAAGCGTACCATAGTAGAGTTATCTGCTAGGATTGAGACCATCGAACAAATGAATAGTACAGTAAACCAGACTAATACCTCTTTTGATATAATTACTGAAATAAATGAACAGAAGAAAAGAGAGCGTAATATTATATTCTATAATGTAGTAGTGGAAATCCCAAGCTGGGAAGAAAAAAAAAATGAAAGCAAAATATAAACTGAGAAATACAACGATATATATAGACGATGATCTAACGGAAGAGGATAGAAAAATACAAAGAGAGATAAGAAACATAGCAAAATTGGAAAAAGAAAAAGGAAAACACGTAAAAATAGGATATAGAAAGATAATAGTAGACATTGAAATATACATATGGGATAAAAAAAAAGAAAGGAGTCGTAGCCAAAGATAATGGGGTGAAAGTAACCAATCCAAAAAACTACTAGCAAAAGAGAAAACGGACGAAAGCAAATATACAAAGAATATAGCGAGGAAAGAGACAACGAACAAAGGAAAGAAGAATAAACACATAATAAATGGAATCAAAGAAAAGAGTACAGTAAAAAAAAAGAAAAATATGGAAAATTGGGACTTGGAATATCAGGAGTATAAATGGAAAGGAAAAAGAGTTGGAAGAGAAATTGAGAAAGCTGAACTAGACTTCTTAGTGGTAACAGAAACAAAAAAGAAGGGGAAGGGAGAGTACAAAATGGACAAGGAACATATATTCATATATAGCGGTGTAGATAACAATCGGAGAGCCGCAGCAGGGGTAGGATGTATAGTGCATAAAAAACTGAAATCGAATATATATAAATGGGATGCAATTACGGAGAGGATTTTGTCTATCGAAGTTAGAGA
Organism: Lordithon lunulatus; assembly: GCA_963942505.1. Classification (NCBI taxonomy): domain Eukaryota; kingdom Metazoa; phylum Arthropoda; class Insecta; order Coleoptera; family Staphylinidae; genus Lordithon; species Lordithon lunulatus. Next base: position 52,023,545 of record OZ012669.1, read on the forward strand.
TCAAAGAAACGGCTACCATAAAACTATCATAGCAGTGTATGGACCAAACGAAGATGATACTGCGTGCAACAAAGAAACATTCTGGGAGCAACTCAACGAAACAACAGAAAAGGCCAAAGGAGAAGTGTACGTGGCGGGACAATTCAACAGCAGAATTGGCAACGAAGTAAAAGATAATGACGCGATGAGAGGAAGATATGGAGAAGGCGTACTCAACGAAATTGGTAAGAAAATGCTAGATTATTGTAGAATGAATAATCTAGTAATAACGAATACACTATTCAAACACAAGGACATACACAAATACACCAGGGAAGTGATAAGCAGGAACGAAAAATCTATAATAGACTATGTACTAGCAGAACAAGGGAAAAGGAGCAAAATAATAGACACAAGAGTAAAGAGAAGTTACGAAATTGGAAGTGATCACTATCTAGTAAAGACGAAAATAAAGGAAGACTACCAAGATAGCGATAAAAAAAAGCAGAGACCAAATATAGCAATAAACTACAACAAGATAAGAACATACAAACTAAGGGAAAAGAAATAGCAAAAATCTATAAAGAGAAAATAGAGGAGAAATTAGTAAAGGGCAACTATAGACAAGAAGTAGAGGAAATGTGGAATAAATTAAAGAAAAATATACTGGAGACAGCACAAGAGATATGTGGGACAAAGCAAAACACAAACAAGAAGCAGCAGACAGCATGGTGGTCACAGGACATAAGAGAGAAAATAAAGGAAAAGAAAAAAGCATGGCAAAGATACATAAATGACAAAAATAGTAAAAACTACGAAGAATACAGTTTAAAGAGGAAAATAGTAAAAGATAAGGTCAGAATAGCAAAGAGCGGGGAATGGGAAAAGTTCGGAGAGACAATGGAGAAAAATGCAAAGGAAAACCAAAAATTATTCTATAAAACACTAAAACTAAACAGAAAAGAAAAAGGACAAGAAGTAAATTATATACAAGACAATCAAGGAATATTGCTGAAGGACAACGAAAAAATACTGGAAAGATGGAAAGAATATTTTGAAGACTTACTATCACAAAATGGTGGAAATGAACAGAAGACAAGAGACCAGAACGATTCGGAAGCAGATATAGAGATGATCAATGGAAAAGAAATACTAGAGATAATAAGGGAAATGAAAATAGGGAAATCACCAGGACAAGACCAGATCACAACGGAAATGATTAAACATATGGGACCTGCAGGTAACGAAATACTACTAAAATTAATAAACGAAATATGGAGGACGAATAAAATACCCAGAGATTGGCAAGTATCGTTAATCGTACCGATACACAAGAAAGGCGATAAGACAAAATGTTCAAACTATAGGGATATAACACTCATAAGCATAGGTATGAAGATCTTAGAAAAAACAATTAACAAAAGAATACTAGCAAAAATAGAGCAGACGCTAGAAGAATCGCAATGTGGATTTAGGAAAGGAAGATCCACACAGGACAACATTTTCACGATAAAACAAATCACAAAAAAAAGAATTACAAATAATAAAAACACATACCTAGGATTCATCGACCTGGAAAAAGCATTCGACATGATACCAAGAAATAAATTATGGAAAATCCTGGAAGAGAGAGGTGTAGAAAGAAAGACAGTCGAATTAATACAAAACATATACAACAACACCAATGCAATAATACACAAGGGACAAACATCAAGAACATTTGAGACAACCACTGGACTAAGACAAGGAGGCGGGCTCAGTCCTACATTATAACATATACATGGATGAAATAATGAAGAGCACGAAACCAGAAACCAATAAAGCAAACATAGGGTACAAAAACATGCAAGTTGTAAAAATATCGGAAGGAGCATTCGCTGATGATGTAGTAGTGATAGCAGAAAATGAAGGTAATCTGCAGCACAACCTTCGTGTATGGAACAGACACCTAGAAAAGTATAACATGAAAATGAACTATAACAAAACAAAAGTGATGGTAATAGGAAACCGGAAAGAACAAATAAATATAAAGATAGAACAACACACAATAGAACAAGTAGAAGAATTCAAATACCTGGGAGTAGCACTGACAGAAGACGGAAAAATGGAAGGCGAACTTAGTAACAGAATAAACAACACAGCTAAAACATACCACGCATTGAGCAATATACTGATTAACAAGAAAGAGATCAGCAGAAGGACAAAAATAAATATATATAAAAGCATATATAGACCTATACTGACATATGGAAGCGAGACGTGGAAGCTAACGAAGAGGGACAAAAGTAGAATACAGGCAATGGAAATGAAATATCTCAGAGGAGTAAAACAAGTTACGAGAAGAGACAGAATAAGAAATGATGACATCACAGAAGAACTGGGAATTGAAGCTGTAGATAAGTATATAGAAAAGAAACAACTAAACTGGTGGGGTCATTTAATTAGGATGGACAAAAAGAATCAAACAAAACAGGTATGGGAAGCAAGAACTGAAAATAAAAGAAGAAGAGGTAGACCAAGAAAAGAGGGGGCAACATAATAGAGGACATAATAATCAAGAAAGGAAAAACAGTCAAGCAAGCAAGAGAACTGGCGAAGAACAGAAAGGAGTGGAAAGAATTTACAAATGTATAAACAACAGTAATTGTAAACTATAATAATGTTAATAATGGTAATGTAATAGCCTACACCGAAAGGTAAAAGGCAATTGATAATATATATATATATATATATATATATATATATATATATATATATATATATATATATAATGTAGTAGAGGCCCGTGGTACAGATTTAGGGTATAAGAGAAAAGAAAAGATGTAAATAGCATGTCGAAAATAGTGAATAGAATCGTTGGCAATCTGAAATAAATCACAGCTTTTCGTATCGGCCACAAACACGGTAATAAACCTAAGCCAAGTTGTGAACGAATATGGTCAGTTTTTTTAAACTTAAGAAATATGGTGTCATCTCCATACGGCATAGGCATATTGGATGTCATGGCACAAGCATTATCCTCTCCCAGTTCCGAATCCATAGAAATAGGGCATTGATGTAATCCCCTACATTTTGTGTAGTATATTGTAGCACAAATATCAAATTTATCGCTGGGCGACACAAATTTATTACAAACTGCACATTTCACTTGTACTCTTTTAGTGTTGGCTTCATTCGTCGCCACCTTGAACTCACTATATATATATATATATATATATATATATATATATATACTAAAAAATAATCTTAAAGTAGTGGACTTAAATATAAGCACTAATCAAACACCTCGTCAACGTGAGGAATATCTAAAACTAAAACTGTGTCTTAAATTGTCTCGAATTGAGGCGTTGAAGCTAATCAAGTATCAAATATAATTCATGTTTTAGTTTAGTTGTAGTTTCAAGAATTCAATTTATTAAAACATTTTAAGCAAATCGTTGCAATCTTTCGTTTATTGTTCGAGAGCTGTTTCGGGCTGTTCTACTCTTGCTAGAACAGCCCGGAACAGCTCCAGATCGTTAAACATTAGCGGTCAAAAAATAGATATTATAGACCAAAACTGGCGGATATTTTGGTAATATATAAATATAATAATTGTTACGTCTGGTTTGAATCTATTTGTCACCCTAAGTGCTCATTTACAATGGACATAAGCATAAGAACTACATAACAGATACATAAAACATAAAGTTGAGCAATAGGAAATCAATGTATTAAGTATGTTTGAGGAGAGGGCACATAATATTGTTTGAAACGAAGAGTTTTACACCGTAAGCGAGACGAGTAACATATCCCTGGCTGTATAATAAAGTATTTCAATGATGAATTAGAGAAGCTGTATAACAACAGTACAATAATAAATTACATAGAAACAGTTCAATCGTAGGCACCAATATCCTGTAATATTAGATTATTTGAAATAAACGGGGTTTATAGTTATACTATGTATATTAATAATAATAATAATTGCAGCATTATTTATTATCGCATTCTATCTATTTATAAATCAAATAAATAAATAATCACAACACTTCCTTATAGACACTTGAAATTTCTCCAGACTGCCTATTAAATTATGTAAAACATCACACGCATACAACTCCCTTTCCGAGCGCTTTATTATATCTCTTTTCCCATTGCCGTTTCCGATTGCTGCAGGCCGACACAAAAAGTGAAACCTGTTGCTGCATTTTGTAACTGCGATATTTGGCATTAGATTAACATACCGAGCGTGTAGGGCTGGGGGGGGCGGCGTCTGGTTGTGCCGCTGGTAATTAATAGCGAGATGCGAGAGTAGAAGTAGAAAGTCATCGGCGAGTGAAAGTGTTTGGAAACACACAGCAGTTCCGAATGAAATGGATATAATGCTCACACAGGCCGGCAATCGGACGCGCTTAATTTCTCTTATGCAATGCCAATTTTATATGATGTGATGTCATTATTATTAAAGTTGATGTAATGGGCTGATGAATTTGATGTGATTGAGGTTCTTGAAAGACTTTTGATGATGTTGTTAATAGACAACACTTTTAAAATTCCACTTTTTAAAGCGGAATCATGTTTTTATTATTAATTATAACATGGAACAATAACACTTTTTCAAATATAAATTATAATCTGTTCAGTTGTTTAGTGGAGAATATCATATACGCAAATGTGTTACTTCTATACAACTACATTCTAAAAAATGTCATATTACAACATATGACATTTTTTTAAATCGAAAACATTCAAGAAGAAAGAAGCCTCTGTTAATTAAAACTTTCGTAATATACGAAATGATAGATCATTTCGTATATAACAAAAATCTTGCACCTTATAAGTTGCGTCCTCTAGGACACAACTTATAAGGTGCAAGATTTCGATACTACAGTACTATATGATTTGATTTATATTGCTTTAGCCAAAGCAGATGCACACATACATGATAATATATATATATATATATATATATATATATATATATATATATATATATATAACCTAAAGCACCTTCATGTTAGCATTTAAGATTAGAGAACAATTGATGGTTGGTCAGTTTTAATAAAAATACAAAAAAAATAAAATAATATTTATAGTTTATGAGTGTATTCATGCAAAATTTTAAAAAACCTGCACCATTACAATATTAATAGGTATGTAGCACATTTTTCTTATGCAATAATTAGATCGTCACACGCCCATGGTATTTTCATCCCGGACTGCCATCAAATCCGGAATTCCATACACCACGCTATCCTTGACATTAAAGTCGGTGCTAATTGCTTCTTCACCTGCGTTAATGAGATTTAATAACGCATCGTGCTGCATAATATTAACATAACACCGATTTAGTTATTGCAATCTAATCTGGTTTAATAATAGCTGTGAGAAAAACGGCGATTTTAGAACATTCTCTTCTCGCAAAGTGTTTCAGAGAAATGCTAATGTATTCACGATCACGGAATGTTTTACTTATTTTATCAACTTATCACGATATTGATTTGTAACGCGTTTTTTTTATAGACATATATTTCTGTTGCTATTTGCCAAAAGATGATATATCTATTTCAATTATATTTAAATTACCACATTTTCTCTATTTTCTGTATTTCAATTATAATTAATTAATTTAAGGACTAACCATATGTTTTATAGCACTGCATCAATTTTATATCAGTTTTCAAAATAATTATGCTAACGTTATTTTATTTAATTTGCCCCTTAGAATTAAACTAATATTCCAAATTTATATTTGCATTACAAACCATTGAAGACTGACCTACCTAACATTCCTCAACACACAGATTTTAAAAAGAAATTAAAGAACTTGTTATTTTCACAACTTTCCTGTTTGTGTTGATCGGTTTGGAAATTATATGTTAATTAACAGCCTAAAGCGTATAACATTTAAAAACGTGTTATATTATTTCATTATATTAGTAATGTACTATTCAAATTTAAATGTAAATAATTTGCAAACAAAAATTCCACTCAAATATCAATCAATCAATATAATTATTGTGTGAAACGCGTAATGCCAAATGCATGCAAATAGCACTTTCAAATAGATTTATTGTTTGTCTTCCTAATTAACAAATTAATACCAATTCGGACGTTATTAAATTGTTAGTTAGAAATCGTTTCTAATGTGCAATTTAGATATTAGACGCGACAGGTTCAAGTTAACTTTTACTTCGACACTCACTCACAGAGATTGACGATAAATGGTGTTTTACGATAGTAATGCATGAGGAATATGGATATAGCGAGGTAAAGAGAAATGTTAGTTTTATGATTTAATAACACACATATATGTATGGTAATATTATAATTCTATACCGAAAGGTAAAAGGCAAATAGATAATATATATATATATATATATATATATATATATATATATATATAATATTAATTTGCCAGTTAAGAGCTTTTTATCCAACAACCCCTCTTTGCACCTAAAAATTTCAAGGACCACCTGCAAAATGTATCGAGTGGTTATATACAAAAATGATACAACTCACCCCCTAGGAGGAAAGTTAAACGCCATCTGGCGGCATCACATCAATTAGCAATGCAATAATATGGTAATAACATGGTGCGCATTGCTAATTGATGTGGTGCCGCCAGATGGCGTTTAACTTTCCTCCTAGGGGGTTAGTTGTATCATTTTTGTATATAACCATTCGAGATATTGTGTGAATTCACCCTCACTAGCTGAGCTACACTGATGAGATCTAGATATGTAGATTTTTAAGGGGTGGATTCACACTTATATGTTATTTAATTACTAATCATACATAATAATAAAAGTATTTACACGTAAGTAATAATAATTTAATAAATGTTATAATTAGATCATTAAATTTACTTCAATTTTATATTACTTTATTTTCAACTCGATCAAATTTGTTTTTATTTGATCCAGTTGAAAATAAAGTAGCAAGAGTATATATAAAATTGCAGTAAATTTAATGTTCTAGAACTTTGTTTTTTGAGAATTTTTCTGAGAAACGATCGTGCGAGGTAAAATACAAGTAAATGTTTTACAAAGAGTGAGGTAAAATTGTTTTTTTTTTCGAAAATTATCGATTTTCGTATATAATTTCGTATATAACGTATATCTCGAAAACCGTTGGAAGTTCGATAAATATGTATAGAGACAATTTTATAGGAAATTTAATTAACTTTAATTTTTATTTAGAACATATTTTTGTAGAGTTCATCGTATCTGAGATATAATCGAAAAACCAAAAAATGAGATATTCTCCTCCCCACCTACCTAATGCTTAACTCCCAGGGTCGGGGACTTTTAATATGTTTACCTACTCTAGAGTTTTTAACTTCAGGACTTCGTTAGGAGTAGTTCCTAACGAAGTCCTGTGTCAGTCAAAAACTGAGATATTCTCCTCCCCACCTACCTTATGCTCAACTCCCAGGGTCGGGGACTTTTAATATGTTTACCTACTCTAGAGTTTTTAACTTCAGGACTTCGTTAGGAGTAGTTCCTAACGAAGTCCTGTGTCAGTCAAAAACTGAGATATTCTCCTCCCCACCTACCTTATGCTCAACTCCCAGGGTCGGGGACTTTTAATATGTTTACCTACTCTAGAGTTTTTGACTTCAGGACTTCGTTAGGAGTAGTTCCTAACGAAGTCCTGTAGGCAAAAACTCTTGCATATTTCATGCACTCTACAATATATTTATTGACTGGACTATAGGAATAGGATAAATTTCTTGATGAATGGTATTTATGTAGGAATATGAGATAATACAAATTTCAACTTATAGAAACCATATCCTTGAAGGCAATGAAGATATATCATTAGCGATTTTGAAATTGAGTTCATAATACATTTTTGAACAACTGTAACCAATTTTTTTTCTAAAATTAGATAATGAGGAACCGTTCTCCTTGCCAGAAAAGACTGATAATACAAATTTCAAATTTAATAAGCCATTTCTTTGAAGATAATGAAGATATATCATTAGGGTCTTTGTAATTTAGATCTTCATGCATTTCTGGACAAGTATAACACAAAAAATTCTAAAATTACATCACGATTAATCCTATTTTTAGGAGGAATGTGTGATAATACAAACTTCAACTTTTACAAGCCATATCATTGAAGATATTGAAGATATCTCATTTGAGTTTTTAAAATTGAGTTCCTAATATATCTTTGGACCAGTGTACCAAAAAAATAATCCTAAATTTACATAATGCATAATGAGAAACCGTTTACCTGCAGCAGAAAAGACTGATAATATAAATTTGAAATTGAATAAGCAATATCTTTGAAGACAATGAAAATATATCACTCAGGTCTTTAGAGTTTTTAAATTGAGTTCTTAATACATTTCTTGACTAGTATAATCAATAAATACTGCGAATTACATAATGAGGAATAATTTTCATTGGCAGAAAACATTGATAATACCAATTTCAAATTAAGTAAGCCATATCTTTGAAGATAATAAAGATATCTAATTAGGGTCTTTATAATCGAGTTTTTCATACATATTCAAACAAGAATATTATAAAAAATCTTAAAACTGCATCATGGTGAATAGGTATTTGTGATAATACAAATTCCCAATTTTACAAGCCATATCTTTGAAGATAATGAAGATAACTCATTGGAGTCTTTATGATTGAGATTTTCATACATTTCTAGACAAGAATAACATACAAAAATCTCAAAATTGCATCATGAAGAATAGTTATTTTTGCAGGAATGTGTTTTAAAACAAATTTCAAATTTCACAAACCATATCTTTGAAGACAAAAAAAATATCGCATTGAAGTCTTTATAATTGAGTTTTTCATACATTTTTAGATAAGAATAACACAAAAAATCTTAAAATTGTGTCATGATGAATGGCGTTTTTTGTAGGAATGTGTGATAATACACATTTCAACTTTTACAAGCCATATCTTTGAAGATAATGAAGATACCTCATTGGAGTCTTTATGATTGAGACGTTCATACATTTCTAGATAAGAATAACATACAAAAATCTCAAAATTGCATCATGATGAATAGGTATTTTTGCAGGAATGTGCGATTAAACAAATTTCAAATTTCACAAGCCATATCTTTGAAGACAATAAAAATATCTCATTGCAGTCTTTATAATTGCGTTTTTCATACATTTTTAGACAAGAATAACACAAACAATCTTAAAATTGCATCATGATGAATAGGTATTTTTGCAGGAATGTATTATAATACAAATTTAGATACACTTAATGTGTGATAATACAAAATTTAAATTTTACAAGCCATATCTTTGAGATAATGAAGATATCTCATTGGAGTCTTTATGATTGAGATTTTCATACATTTTTAGACAAGAATTACATACAAAAATCTCAAAATTTCATCATGATGAATAGGTATTTTTTGCAGGAATGTGTGATAAAACAAATATCAAAATTCACAAGCCATGAAGACAATAAAAATATCTCATTGAAGTCTTTATAATTGAGTTTTTCATACATTTTTAGACAAGAATAATACAAACAATCTTAAAATTCATTCATTTGATGAATAGGTATTTTTGCAGGAATGTATGATAATACCAATTTCAAATTTTACAAGCTATATGTTTATAAGATAATAAAGATAACTCATTGGAGTCTTTATAATTGAGTTTTCATATATTGTTAGATACGAATAACACACAAAACTTTAAAATTGCATCATGATGAATAGGTGTATTTACAGGTATATGTGATCATATAAATTTCAACTTTTACAAGCTATATCTGCGAAGATAGTGAAGATAGTTCATTGGAGTCTTTATGATTCAGTTTTTCATACATTTTTAGATAAGAATAACACAAAAAATCTTAAAATTACACCATGATGAATAGGTATTGTTGCAGGAATGTGTGAAAATACAAATTTCCACTTTTATACGCCATATCTTTGAATACAATGAAGATACCTCATTGTCGTCTTTATAATTTAGTTTTCCCTACATTTATAGACTAGAATAACATACACAGTCTTAAAATTGCATCATGATGAATAGGTACTTTTACAGAAATGTGTGATTATACAAATTTAAACTTTTACAAGCCATATCTTTGAAGATAATGAAGATATCTCATTGCGGTCTTTATAATTGAGTTTTTCATACATATTTAAATAAGAATAACATGACAAATCTTAAAATTGTTTTATGATGAATAGGTATTGTTGCAGGAATGTGTGAAAATACAGATTTACACGCCATATTTTTGAATACTATGAAGATACCTCATTGTAGTCTTTATAATTTAGTTTTCCATATTTTTATAGACTAGAATAATACAAAAAGTCTTAAAATTGCATCATGATGAATAGGTATTTTACAGGAATGTGTGATAAAATAAATTTCAACTTTCCCAAGCCATATCTTTGAAGATAATGAAGATATCTCATTATAATTGAGTTTTTCATACATATTTAAATAAGAATAACATACAAAAATCTTAAAATTGCTTTATGATGAATAGGTATTTTTGCAGGTATGTGTGATAATACAAATTTCAACTTTTACAAGCCATATCTTTCAAGATAATGAAGATATCTCATTGGACTTCACATTTTATGTTTAGAACTCCTTCGATAGCTGAATTTGGCCGCCCCCAACTTTGGCCGCCCGCACACCTTGCACGCCCGCTAGGACCGGCCCTGGTAAGAGCCATAGGAAAGAGATAAAAAGGAAGGCCGCAATTGGTAAAACGCTTCAACTCAAAGGCAAAACCTGGAGACAAGCAAAGCAAGATGCGGAAGATTGTATAAAATTCAATAGAAGCTGATAGAAACCAACTTCGACACCAAACACAAGAGGATAAAGACAGGAGGATAAAGACAGGAGGATAAAGACAGGAGAATAAAGACAGGAGGATAAAGACAGGAGGATAAAGACAGGAGGATAAAGACAGGAGGATAAAGACAGGAGGATAAAGACAGGAGGATAAAGACAGGAGTATAAAGACAGGAGGATAAAGACAGGAAGATAAAGACAGGAGGATAAAGACAGGAGGATAAAAAAAGGAGGATAAAGACAGGAGGATAAAGACAGGAGGATAAAGACAGGAGGATAAAGACAGGAGGATAAAGACAGGAAGATAAAGACAGGAGGATAAAGACAGGAGGATAAAAACAGAAGGATAAGGACAGGAGGATAAAACAGGAGGATAAAGACAGGAGGATAAGGATAGGAGGATAAAGACAGGAGGATAAAGACAGGAGGATAAAGACAGGAGGATAAAGACAGGAGGATAAACAGGATAAAGACTAAGAAAGAAAGAATAATAATATCATGTCTTTCTAAAAAGAAGTATCCAATAATATAAGAAATTAGGAGTGAATTATTTCCATGTCGGCTATCTGAATGAAGAATCTACAGAAGTTTCAAGTGTTTGATTAGTTAACGCTCAAAAATGTCACTGTAGAGTCCCATAAAGACAGGAGGATAAAGAGGATAAAGAGGATAAAGACCAAGAAAGAAAGAATAGTAATATCATATCTTTCTAAAAAGAAGTATTCAATAATATAAGAAATTTAGGAGTGAATTATATCCATGTCGGCTATCTGAATGAAGAATCTACAGAAGTTTCAAGTGTTAACGCTCAAAAATGTCACTCTACAGTCCCATCGGAGAGTGACAAATCTAATCAACTTTAGTGACAAAACTAATTAACTAAACAACTTTTTTTTTTGTAATATACGAAATGATATAGGGTGAAATTTATAAGGTGCAAGATTTCGTTACTTTCGTACTATACTATTTATAATTTATTGGTTTTAATTTTAAATTTATTTAAATAAGTTTTGATAAAAACAAAAAAAGGTCAAGGGAGAAGCTGAGAGGAGTTTAATCACCCGGTATTTGTCTTAACTTCACAGAAACCTCTGAAAAACTGTGAAAGGTGATTCGCGAAAAATCCTCGCTGTATATATATATATATATATATATATATATATATATATATATAGAAGTGCCAATGCTGGTTATAGAACATACATACTGCAGACCTATAGTTTGTAACATCCATATGAGAAATACACACAGGTATAAAATATGAGTCAATTATAGACGTTTCAATTAATTTCTTTTGGAGGACAACAAGATATTTAACTGATAACCGTGTTATTTTCCACAGATTTATATGGCCTTGACCGAAACAGATTCACCATTTTAAATATGTGAGCATTTTGTGATAAAGATAAATATAAAATAAAAAATTTTGTATATCAGTATATTTTAGTTTAATTTTAGATTGGAAAGTTGTCCAATCTAAAATTAAACTAACACATTCTGAACTACTAAAATTCAATATAATAAATTATATGCATGATTACAATGAGTAACGTAAACATTAAAGAAATAATGTTTATTGTATGAGTTATGACTATCCTTACTGACTATACTGTAAACTAAACTGAGAAAATTTGTATAACATTTGTTTAAATATTTATAAATACTCTGTAAAAATGAGCGGAATATTAATTTGTATAAATGTAGTTAACTAGTTACCAAGAATTTCACTTTCCTAACTAGTTTTTGTTAAAGAAACTACAATGGTTCAATAAAGGAGATGAATAAAACTACTATGTTTTTTACCACTTCTATATAGTAGTTTTATTCATCTCCTTTATTGAAAATTAAGTACCACGTAGTAGGCACCAAAACCATTCAATTTCTGTTATAGTACAAATTATAAAATTTTGAATAATTATTTTATATATACATATAGAATATTTTTATTATGTTTTTCCGCCTCTATAAATGTTTGTATAATAAAATAGAAAATATCAAATATTTATATTCCTAACAATTAACAAAACAAAATTAATTTTAAAAAAAATAGTTTTTACACAAAAAACATTAAAACATTATATATTACATACCGAATAATGCGAGCAGAGCAACACCAACACACAATTCACTTTTCATGATGATCGGGACGCCCGGTACAAAAAGCACTAGTTCGAAGGATAATATCAGGCAGCACACTGGCCAGAGGAAAGCAACTCTGCGCGCTTTTGACACCACCCGAGCCTGTAAATTCTTGAGCGCGCCGCGGATTGGTTGCTGGCCTCCCTTCGAAAGTCCATCATCAAGCCACAACCACACCTCGACCACTTGATGATATAATACAGTATTCTCGGTACATCACCAATTTTTTTTTTACACGCACGCTTTACATGCACAGCATTTGAAACGCGACATGATTAATTCACGACGAAATATTGGATGTAAGACTTCAAAATGTTAAAGGTCGTTAGCCCAAAACTAGACAAAAATGTATGTTATATGTTCTAATAAAAAATTGTCTATACAGCGTACCCTAAAAAAAAAAACTTGCTCATATCAAATTGGATTTCTATACAAACTGTGTCAATATTCTTCTATTTATGCATATCAAATTGGCTCTGTATTAAAATTAAATTATCATGAAACATATAAGTCACAAACTTTGTCAAACATTTGTATTTATTATTAAATATACACAAATATTACCTTTCATAGTTTTTCAGCGGGTTCTGTGAAGTTAAGGTAATACCGGGTGATTAAACTCCTCTGAATTCTCCTCTGACCGATGGAAAAGCCTCACGGCTATAAAGATTTTTTTATACACAAATTAAAAAATTGTGTATCCAGCGTACCCTGAAAAAAAAACTTGCTCATATCAAATTGGATTTCTATACAAACAGTGTCAATATTCTTCTTATTATGGCATAAACGAGGCTGAAAGACAATGGTCTATGGTCTCTTGTATATGTATATATATATATATATATATATATATATGTATATATATATATATATATATATATATATATATATATATATATCTTCTTCTATGACATAAACTATTTAGTTATTTTTATTCAGAACTTATTCAGAAGGAAAAACTTATTTTCAAGTAATATCAGATGGAATTATCAGATCAAATAATTTACTTCAACATTGTCTTGATGATTGTCATTAAATACACCTACAATTACATTTATTAAAAACTGCTATCTAATTGATAGTTAAAACTCTTTCTTAGAGACATTAATTAAAAATTTGATAACGTATAGCTATTTTAACTAGAGTTTATAACAAGAAATCTATACAATCATTAACTAAAGTAGCGAAGTTCTTCTATTTGCTTTGATAAAAAAAAATTCTGGAAAGAAAAGTGATGGAAATATAATATCAGATAGAATTATCAGATCAAATAATTCACCTCATCATTGTCGTGATGATTGTCATTAAATACAACTACAATTACATCTATTAAAAACTGCTGTCTAATTGATAGTTAAAACTCTTTCCTAGAGAGATTAATTAAAAATTTGATAACGTATAGCTATTTTAGCTAGAGTTTATATCAATAGATCTATAAAATCATTCACTAAACTAGCGAAATCTAATTTATTTGCCTTGTCATTCCTTATTTTGGAAAGAAAAGTCATAAAAAACAATTCTTCAAGTAATATCTTATAGAATTATCAGATCAAATAATTCACCTCATCATTGTCTTGATGATTGTCATTAAATACACTAACAATTACATCTATTAAAAACTGCTATCTAATTGATAGTTAAAACTCTTTTCTAGAGACATTAATTTAAAAAAAAACATATAGCTATTTTAGCTAGAGTTTATATAAAGAAATCTATAAAATCATAAACTAAAGTAACGAAATCCCATTATGTGCCTGGTCATTCCTTATTTTGGAAAGAAAAGTCATAAAAAAACAATTCTTCAAGTAATATCATATAGAATTATCAGATCAAATAATTCACCTCATCATTGTCTTAATGATTGTCATCATATACACCTACAATTACAGCTATTAAAAACGACAATCTAAACGATCATGTTTTTGGTGCAGGATTATTATTCACACGATTAAACGGTCAAGAGCTAGTGGATAAATTCACAATGAACAAAGCGTGTCCTTGTCGCTAATTCCCATAAAATTGCTAAAGGCAGGTTCTGTTCCTCCATTAAAATGCAGAGAATACAACAACTGCGTGAGTGTGCTCGCTTGCGGAAAATAATGCCTTGTTAGTTTTCAAGAGAGAACAGTTCGCATTACCTTCGCACGTTAAATTGTGTTAATTAACTGGCATCTGGGGAATTTAATAGAAAGGGGTTTGCATTTAAAAGGCTTTAATAGCGTGTGTGGAAGTTAATTAATAATAAATTAATAAGTCAGAAACATGTATGCTGATTTTAGGTGGGATATCTATATCAATCATAGATTCATCATTGTAAATATATTTTTTTTCTAATGTATACTGGTAGTTGTTTATCAATTTGTGTTTATTCACATGGTTTACTATACGCTTATGAATAACTTTCTCAGTAATTTTACCAAATGTTGATATTAACGATATTGGTCTATAGTTGTTTACGTCCCTTGTGTCGTCCTTTTTGTAAATTGGTTTAATAATTGTTAGTTTTAAATTTATTATTTATATATATATATATATATATATATATATATATATATATATAGAGAGAGAGAGAGAGAGAGAGAGAGAGAGAGGTGGAGCTGGGGAGAAAGGGGGACCGAATGCTGCTAGAGCTGGCCAATTGGGACGAGAAAATGCAGATAATGAGGTCTAAACACAAATTTGGGGACAAACATATATATAGACGATGATTTAACCGTAGCGGAGAGGGACGTTCAGAAGAGAATAAGGGAGAGGGCCAAGGAGGAAAGAGCGTAAGGTGTAGAAGTGAGAGTGGGCTACCGAAAAATGAATGTGGCAGGCGAGTGGTAGATCTGACAGGGCGATGGTCTGATAAAAAAGTGCTGAAAGGGGTGAGAGACGATAAGAGAAGCTACAGGACTCGTAATAGGGAAGGTGGAAATGCATAGAAGTGCGGTGTGGGTGGGAGCAGTGTACTGTAACAAAAACCGGGTGGAATTAATGGAGGTACTAGACGAACTCGATACGGCAGCAGATATGTGGATCATCGGGGGCGACTGGAATGTGAGGGTGGGGGAGCTGGAAGGAGGGATCGGAGAAGACGGTGACTGGAGAAAAAGGTGCTCCCAGGATAAAGTGACCAACCAGGAGGGTAGAGAATGGATGCAATGGGTGAGAAAGTCAGGATGGGATGTGCTTAACGGTTGCTGTGAAGGGGACTGGGAAGGGAAAAAACGTTCTGCGGACAAGGAGGAGGCTCGGCTTTGGACTACGTGGTGGTCAAAGGGATCGAAAGGGAAGAGTTGGTGTGCTTCAAGGTGGAAAACGTAGGAGGGTCGGATCATGTACCGGTGGAGGTGGTCGTTAGGGTGAGGAACGTTGGGAAGGGAGAACAGAGGAAGGGGCAGCAGAGGTTTGGATGGAGCGAGCCAGATTTGGATGCATATGAGAAAAAGCTAAAACGCGTCAAGTGGGAGGATGTGCATTCGATGCTCCAGTTGGAGAGAGTGATGGTGGCTGCATTGGAGAAGAAGAAGAGTGGGGGGCAGAGGGAGAGTTGGTTTGACGAGGAATGTAGGGTTAAGAAGTCGAGCTGGCGAAGAGCAATGGCGAAGTGGAGAAATGGGAGAGGTGAAGTGGAAAGGGCCAATCAGGCGAAGAGGGAGTTCGAGAGAACCTGCGAGAGGAAGAAGATAGAGGAGTTGCAGAAGATAGAAACGAGGTTGAGGGAGTGTGTGACAGAGAAAGGGTTGTGGGAAATTCTGAGGGGAAGCGTAAAAAAGGGCAAAGTTAGCATAGAGCTGGCAGAGTGGGAGAAGAGCTGTAGAGAGATGGCGGGGTCAGAGGTGGATTTAGGGAGTCCGAGACCGGTGGTAGAAAGGGAGGCGTTTTCGCGGGAAGAGGTCGACGTGACCATAGGGCAGCTGAAACTGGGAAAGGCGGCGGGGGAAGATGGGCTGAAGGCAGAGGCCTTCAAAAGATTAACAGAGGAAGGAAAAGATAAGTTACTGCAGGTTTTGAATAGAGTCTGGAGCGGTGAGGAAGAACTGCCGGAAGAGTGGCGTGTGGGGGTGGTGGTCCCGGTACACAAAGGGGGAGCAGCATCGGTCGTAAATAATTATAGGGGTATTACCGTTATGAATGCGGGGTACAAAGCGATGATGACAATGGTGAAAAATAGACTAGGGAGGGAAGTGGATAGAAAAGGGCTGCTGCCGGAATGCCAGGGGGGTTTCAGAAAGGGAAGAGGGACGAGGAAGCAGATTTTCACGCTTGCGAGAATGGTGGAGGAAGCGTTGGAGTGCAAAAGGAAGAGTGTATGCAGTGTTTCTGGATTTGAAAGCGGCGTATGATTCAGTTCCTATAGGAAAGCTCGTGGAGTGTATGGATAGATTGGGGATGGAAGATGAAAGTGTGGAGTGGGTGAAAAGTATATATAAAGAGACGTGGGCAAAATCGAGAGTGAATGGAGAAGTGTCTGAGAAGTTTAGGGTGAATGTGGGTGTAAGGCAAGGGTGCCACCTAAGCCCCCTCCTGTTCAATCTATACACAAGTGAGTTGGAGGCGGTGCTGAGGAGAGGACAGGCTGGAGGGGTCGTAGTGGGAAGAACCAAGGTGTGAATACTGGCATATGCGGATGACATAGTATTAGTAGCCAAGAGAGTGGAAGAGATGCAAGAGATGTTGGAAAGAATGGGAAGGTACATGGATAGGAGAGGGCTAGTATAGAATGTGGAGAAGACTAAATGGATGATGTTTAGGAATAGGGGTAGAAGGGGTAGAGTGGAAGAGCTGAGATGGAAGGGAAGGATGATTGAGAGAGTGAATGTCTTTAAATATTTGGGTTTCTGGTTTGACAGTGGAGGAGGATTTAGGGTGCATGTGGAAAGTATGCAAGCGAAAGCGAGAATGGCTTGGGGAATAGCGAGAAGGAAATGGGAGAGGTTGTGGGGCGGTAACCTTGTAATGGCGTGCAAGATCTGGGATGCGTGTGTAAAATCTATTCTGTTGTATGGAGTGTGGGGATTGCGTGAGTGGGATGTGATAAAGAGAGAGCAAGGTGTGCTCCTACAGAGTCTGCTGGGTCTCGAAAGGTCGACACCGAGAGCAGTGCTGTTGCAGGAGACGAATCGTATGAGTATGTGGTGGGAGTCGTGTGTAAGGGTTGTGAAGTTTGAAGAAAGATTGCAGGAATTGGGTGAGGAAAGACAGGTGCGGGAGGTATGGATGAGGTGTAAGAGTAGGACGGAGAGTGGTTGGAGAAAGGATAGAGGAAGGATGTATGAAAGAGTGGGTATGTCTGAGGTGTGGGTAGAGGAGGAGCTGAGAGAAATGGGAAGCCTAGGAACTGAGGTAAGAGAGAGATTGAGAGATATTGAGTGGCAAGAACGGCAGACTAGAATGAATGAGAGCTCTTACAACCCTGGCTACGTAGAGTGGCAAGTGAGTGGGAGACTCCCGAGTTACTTAGCCAGGGGTGAGTGGAGCAGGAAGGACAAGGTATGCATGGCAAGAGCGAGGTATGGGTTAGACGAAAGAGGGAGGAAAGTGTGGATGGGTCTAGAGTACACCGCATGTGCGCTGTGTAGTAAGGGAAGCGACACGTGGTGGCACCTTAGCGAAGAATGTGAGGGTGTGAAAGCAGAGTGGGTGGGAGACTGCAGAAAGCTGAATGAATGGTTATGCGAGGATTGGGAAGGCGTGAAAATCTGCAGGAGGCTGACGTGGGAGAGGAAAGTGGCAAGGGCAAAGGGAGCGGCGATAGATGGGGGTAATTTGTAATTTTTGGCGGAGTAGTACCTTTATTTATATTGTATTTTTATTTTTTATTTTGTATATTTTTGTTGAGGTTTGTGATGTGGAGGGGCAGTGAGGAAAATGCCAATAAAGGTCTTTTTTTTATATAGATATATATATATATATATATATATATATATATATATATATATATATATATATATATATATATATATTCTAGGGAGAATTCCCATAACTACTAAAACTAACAATTATTAATAATATTGGCTATAAAATAAAATAACACATCTAAAAGAAGACCTTACTTCTTTTAGACATCTTATTATTGTTGTGGTAATTGTGTCTTGCCCTGATGCTGAGTTTTTCATTAATGCATTTATTATATCTTCTATTTCCGATTCAGTTGTATCTTCAAATTTTGCATTTTCTGGAATTTTTGATATATTAGTATATATATTTTGAGCATTTGTATTTATGGTTTGATCTATTACCAGATTATTTCCTATATGTGCAAAGTGTTTTTTTTTTTGGCAATTCTACTATCTTACCGCATCATCACATCATCACACAACTAGTAATATAAAATAACTTGATATTTCCAAAAATATTTGAATTATTACGATAATTTTGTGTAGCATAGAGTAAGAGCCAATCAAACCTCGATATTCGAAAGGGTATTATGTATATATATATATATATATATATATATATATATATATATATATATATATATATATATATATGAGAAAATAAATTGAAGAACGTGGCAAAATAATAACAGTAAAGTTTACGATCGCCCATAAACGCTTTCTGAATGAACAACAGCCGTGCTTAGAAAATCACAATCGCGCGTCGTTTATAGAAATTGATTTGTTTCTTAATCAGACCAAAGAGCAATAAAAGAAAACGACCGCAGCCGTTTTTTTCAACCGCAATAAAAACGATATTTATATCGTGTCCACTTTCTGCGGAAAGTGAAAACGGGCTGCTTCTAATTTCTCGCGCAAAACGGTGCAATTATAAAGATTATCATTTTTTTTTAAAGAGTGCGCATCCAACGAGCGTGAAGACCGATTAATTTGCCATTATTGACGATTGGTGCGTTGCCTGCTGCGTTTTGAATGGCTTTCTGTGTGTGTGTATTTTGTTTTCTAATGTGAAATAGTTGCATGATGATAGTGCAATGCTCTGGAACGGGAATAAAGTGTTACGAGTAGCTATTGTATTTTAGAAATTGTTTAAAAAATCATATTAAACACATTTTTTTGTTTGTATATTTTAAATTTTTAGTAATTAACCATTTATCATTATTATTATAGTCTTCCGCGTTGTGTAATAATACTAAATATGCCAAATATATGTTGCTTTTTTAATATATAATGCGTATAGAATTAGCATTATATATTGAAAAAGCAACATATATTTGGCATATTTAGTATTATTACACAACGCGGAAGACTAGCGACTTTCCTGTTAATTACCAACAACAGAATCAACCGAAAGGATGCCCTACGGTGCTTCCTTGAAGCCATAGGATCAGCCACTCCAATGACTTCAAGGAAGCAAGGTAGGAACATAGGGCATCCTTTCGGATGATTCTTTAGCTCTCAATTGCCAGAGCAATTCTCGTGCATAGTCTTTTTACAGTTTATCGTTTGCTTTTATCTTTATGTCCATCCATGTAAATCCATAGAGAAAAAGATTAAAAGATGGGATAATGAGATTTGATAGGGATCCGCAAATTAGCCCTTGTAGATTCCCTGTTTACTTTTGTTTATTAAATCCTTTTAATCAGTTTGAACATTTTGTTAAAAACGCAGATTTGTCCTTATTGCGCTACACAGTCGATATGCTGGCTTGTGGTAAGTAAAGCATAACTGACTTTTAGATTGTTGTGAAATAAATAAATAAATTGTTATTATTATGATACATATATATATATATATATATATATATATATATATATATATATATATATATATATGCCGTAAAAGTTGTATGGATTGTAAAAGGAGATAGTAAAATTGACGAACAAACGCTTTGCACATATAGGAAATAACCTATCAATGGATCAAACCATAAATACAAATACTCAAAAAAACATACTAATATATCAATAATTCCAGAAATTTCAAAATTTGATGATACAACTGAATCAGAAAGTAGATATAATAAATGCATTAAAGAAAAACTCTAATAACATCTCTAAAAGAAAACCTATATAAATTTGGGCGTGTATAATTATTGTCAATGTGAGGCTGTAAATAGGCAAACGTGAATACTACTACTACTATATATATATATATATATATATATATATATATATATATATATATATATATATTTATGTGAATTACAGTAACATATAATTAAATAATATGATACAATTATATAACCAACATTTTTCTACCTGGTAATTATAAAACAAATAGGATAATTACACGACGTCGTTTTGTACAAACAAAGAATATTCATTACAGAAACGGCAACGCGGATAATCAAAAACAACCATTGTTGTGCGGCTTCTTGTAAGTAGTCCCCCATGCGTTTCAACATCTTATTGAAAACTTGGCCCAATTCTCAACGGCTATTCGAGCCGTTGCGTAACACCGTCGTCGCGATGAAGAATCTCCTGAATGCGCAAAAAAATCTCACGAGATAAATTAATCCGATCCAGTTTAATGAATTATTATGTTGCATGCTCGTTGAAATTGAAAATATGTGGCGCAAGCACCTCAATTTTTTTTTTCGAGTCAAGGTTAGTTGGATGCAATAAAAATAACATCGTTTTTAGTTTTTTTGGTTAATTGAAGAGGTGCGAGATTAATAAACTTTTGCAATATCTCGAAATGGATGCAACGATATCGACACACATTGTAAATTATAAAAGCTATTACTGTTACTATTATTGAATGAAATAATATATTTGGTAGTCATACCAGTCGCTAAGAAATATATTATTCCTTCATAAAAAATCACTGTAACTCATGTTGCAAATACCAGATTATATACTTCATTGTATTAACTTGTATTGTATTAACTACAAAATATATAAAGAACATTAAGGGTATTCATGTGTTCTTTGCATTCTGTTTTAAATCTATTAAAGGACATTAAGGGCATTAATAGATTTAAAACAGAATGCTAAGAACACAAGAAAGCTAACAAATAAAACAACTGCAAACGGAAAACAATGTAAATCGAGGACAAAAAAATATCTTTCAAAACCAAACCCCGCTGAAACGAGTTATTAAATTATTATCTATTACCACTCTATCACCCATCTATTACCCCTCTATAACTCATCTATTACATATGTATTATCTATTAATTATCTATAGATTACCCATAGAGTAACCATATATAAAGGTCTTTTTAGACAAGACAATTTCTTAGCTCAAAAGTTGTTCAAGAAATGAATTCATATATCCTCCTCCCATACAATTTGTCCTTGACAAATAGAACGCGTTATATTTTTCCATTCAATCTACAATCCAATTCAATATTTCAAATAATTTGCTGTATGATACGAGATAATTTAAATTGTCTCGCATCTTGACTAACTTTTGAGTCAAGAAATTGTCTTGTCTAAAACGATCTTTACCGAACTATTACCTATCTATTGCCCATCTATTGCCAGGCTAATAATCATCTATTACCAATGTTGTACTGTTACCATCTATATAGATATAAGTTAATAGTTCGGGTGGGTGGTAAATGAGATAGGTAATAGATGGATAATAGATGAGTAAGACATACATAACAGATTGTAAAATTCCATATGTATTACCTATAAATTATACATATATTTTCGAATTATAATCTAAGTATTACCAGTATATAACCCATGCATTATATCTATTACCCAGCTATTACCTTATGTATCTATTACCTTCTAAAAAAAAAGACCTTTATTGGTATTTCCCTCACTGCCCCTCCACATCACAAACCTCAACAAAAATATACAAAAATAAAAATAAAAATACAATATAAATAAAAGTACTACTCCGCCAAAAATTACAAATTACCCCCATCTATCGCCGCTCCCTTTGTCCTTGCCACTTTCCTCTCCCACGTCAGCCTCCTGCAGACGCCTTCCCCATCCTCGCATAACCATTCATTCAGCTTTCTGCAGTCTCCCACCCACTCTACTTTCACACCCTCACATTCTTCGCTAAGGTGCAACCACGTGTCGCTTCCCTTACTACACAGCGCACACGCAGTGTACCCTAGACCCATCCACACTTTCCTCCCTCCCTCGTCTGACCCACACCTCGCTCTTGCCATGCATACCTTGTCCTCCCTGCTCCACTCACCCCTGGCTAAGTAACTCGGGAGTCTCCCACTCACTTGCCACTCTACGTAGCCAGGGTTGTAAGAGCTCTCATTCATTCTAGTCTGCCGTTCTTGCCACTCAATATCTCTCAATCTCTCTCTTACCTCAGTTCCTAGGCTTCCCATTTCTGTCAGCTTCTCATCTACACACACCTCAGACATACCCACGCTTTCATACATCCTTCCTCTATCCTTTCTCCAACCACTCTCCGTCCTACCCTTACACCTCATCCATACCTCCCGCACCAGTCTTTCCTCACCCAATTCCTGCAATCTTTCTTCAAACTTCACAACCCTTACACACGACTCCCACCACATACTCATACGATTCGTCTCCTGCAACAGCACTGCTCTCAGTGTCGACCTTTCGAGACCCAGCAGACTCTTCAGGAGCACACCTTGCTCTCTCTCTATCACATCCCACTCACGCAATCCCCACACTTCCACTCCATACAACAGAATAGGTTTTACACACGCATCCCAGATCTTGCACGCCATTACGAGGTTACCGCCCCACAACCTCTCCCATTTCCTTCTCGCTATTCCCCAAGCCATTCTCGCTTTCGCTTGCATACTTTCCACATGCACCCTAAATCCTCCTCCACTGTCAAACCAGAAACCCAAATATTTAAAGACATTCACTCTATCAATCATCCTTCCCTTCCATTGCAGCTCTTCCACTCTACCCCTTCTACCCCTATTCCTAAACATCATCCATTTAGTCTTCTCCACATTCACTACTAGCCCTCTCCTATCCATGTACCTTCCTATTCTTTCCAACATCTCTTGCATCTCTTCCACTCTCTTGGGTACTAATACTATGTCATCCGCATATGCCAGCATCCACACCTTGGTTCTCCCCACCACGACCCCTCCAGCCTGTCCTCTCCTCAGCACCGCCTCCAACTTGCTTGTGTATAGTTTGAAAAGGAGGGGGCTTAGCGGGCACCCTTGCCTTACACCCACATTCACCCTAAACTTCTCAGACACTTCTCCATTCACTCTCGATTTTGCCCACGTCTCTTTATATATACTTCTCACCCACTCCACACTTTCATCTTCCATCCCCAATCTATCCATACACTCCACGAGCTTTCCTCTAGGAACTGAATCATACGCCGCTTTCAAATCCAGAAACACCGCATACACTCTTCCTTTGCACTCCAACGCTTCCTCCACCATTCTCGCAAGCGTGAAAATCTGCTCCCTCGTCCCTCTTCCCTTTCTGAAACCCCCTGGCATTCCGGCAGCAGCCCTTTTCTACCAACTTCCCTCGCTAGTCTATTTTTCATCATTGTCATCATCGCTTTGTACCCCACATTCATAACGGTAAAACCCCTATAATTATTTACGACCGATGCTGCTCCCCCTTTGTGTACCGGGACCACCACCCCCACACGCCACTCGGCACGGCAGTTCTTCCTCACCGCTCCAGACTCTATTCAAAACCTGCAGTAACTTATCTTTTCCTTCCTCTGTTAATCTTTTGAAGGCCTCTTCCTTCAGCCCATCTTCCCCCGTCGCCTTTCCCAGTTTCAGCTGCCCTATGGCCACGTCGAACTCTTCCCGTGAAAACGCCTTCTTTCCTACAACCGGTCTCGGACTCCCTAAATCCACCTCTGACTCCGCCATCTCTCTACAGCTCTTCTCCCACTCTGCCAGCTCTATGCTAACTTTGCCCTTTTTTACGCTTCCCCTCAGAATTTCCCACAACCCTTTCTCTGTCACACACTCCCTCAACCTCGTTTCTACCTTCTGCAAGTCCTCTATCTTCTTCCTCTCGCAGGTTCTCTCGAACTCCCTCTTCGCCTGACTGGCCCTTTCCACTTCACCTCTCCCATTTCTCCACTTCGCCATTGCTCTTCGCCAGCTCGACTTCTTCACCCTACATTCCTCGTCAAACCAACTCTCCCTCTGCCCCCCACTCTTCTTCTTCTCAAATGCAGCCACCATCACTCTCTCCAACTGGAGCATCGAATGCACATCCTCCCACTTGACGCGTTTTAGCTTTTTCTCATATGCATCCAAATCCGGCTCGCTCCATCCAAACCTCTGCTGCCCCTTCCTCTGTTCTCCCTTCCCAACGTTCCTCACCCTAGCGACCACCTCCACCGGTACATGATCCGACCCTCCTACGTTTTCCACCTTGAAGCACACCAACTCTTCCCTTTCGATCCCTTTGACAACCACGTAGTCCAAAACCGAGCCTCCTCCTTGTCCGCGGAACGTTTTTTTCCCTTCCCAGTCCCCTTCACAGCAACCGTTGAGCACATCCCATCCTGACATTCTCACCCATTGCATCCATTCTCTACCCTCCTGATTGGTCGCTTTATCCTGGGAGCACCTTTTTCTCCAGTCACCGCCTTTTTCGATCCCTCCTTCCAGCTCCCCCACCCTCACATTCCAGTCGCCCCCGATGATCCACATATCTGCTGCCGTATCCAGTTCGTCTAGTACCTCCATTAATTCCACCCGGTTTTTGTTACAGTACACTGCTCCCACCCACACTGCACTTCTATGCATTTCCACCTTCCCTATTACGAGTCCTGTAGCTTCTCTTAGCGTCTCTCTGTTCCATTTTCCCACTATCTTCCTCACCCCCAATAGGATTCCTCCTTTGGCTCTACCCATCTTAGCTTCCTTCTTCGCTTCCTGAGTCATCCAGTCCCATCCTGTCGGCATACAGCACTCTACCTGCCCCCACTTCTCTTCTGTCAGCCACGTCTCTACTAGCCCCACTATGTCCATTGAGCCCAACCAATCCTCTAGTTCTTTTACCCACACTCCTCCCAGCACTTTTTTCTTTAGACCCGCAGTGTTCCAGAAGCCCACCCTGCAGTTGCTCTCGTCACCTCTTCCATCCACCCCATACTCCTGGCTCGTGGTCCTCACCCCCTTTAGCACTTTTTTGCCAGACCATCGCCCTGCCAGATCCACCACTCGCCTGCCACATTCATTTTTCGGTAGCCCACTCTCACTTCTACACATTTCGCTCTTTCCTCCTTGGCCCTCTCCCTTATTTTCTTCTGAACGTCCCTCTCCGCTACGGTTAAATCTTCGTCTATATATATATATATATATATATATATATATATATATATATATATATATATATATATATGTTTGTCCCCTTCAATTTGTGTTTAGACCTCATTATCTGCATTTTCTCGTCCCAACTGGCCAGCTCTAGCAGCATTCGGTCCCCCTTTCTCCCCAGCTCCACCTCTCTCCGCACCTGCACACTAACCTCCAGCTTCTGTATAACTCCCTCCGCCCCTTCCTTTCCTATCCCCGACACCACTACATTGTTTTTCCTCACTTTTCTTTGTCTCTCCTCCTCTCTCTTTTCTATCGTGACCACTTTCCTTTTCACCTCCTTTACCCACTCTGTCGCTGCTTTCCCCTCCGGTTCGTTCCTACTCTCCCCCATTTTTACCAGCTGGTCTATCTTCCCCATCATCTCCTTTCTCTCCCGTGTCCATTCCCTCTGCATTTCCCTCCATCCGTCCATCATCAGTTACCACTCCTTTCTTTCCTTTTTCAACTCCAATTCTTCTCTCTCCTCTCTTAAAAGTCTCCTCCAAATGTGGCTCTCCTCTCGAGATTTCTTAAGTTCCTCTTCCATCTCTTCTACCACTTCCCACATTTTTTTTCAGAGATTCGACGTTGCCGTCCTGGTAGTCATACCAGTCGCTAAGAAATATATTATTCCTTCATAAAAAATCACTGTAACTCATGTTGCAAATACCAGATTATATGCTTCATTGTATTAACTACAAAATATATAAAGAACATAAAGGGCATTAAGGGTATTCATGTGTTCTTTGCATTCTGATTTAAATCTATTAAAGGACATTAAGAGCATATATAAGTGTGAACCCACCTCTTACCAATCTACATATCTAGATTTCGATCTTATTAGATCTCGTCAGTGTAGCTCAGCTAGTGAGGATGAATTCACACAATATCTCGAGTATATACAAAAATAATACAACTTACCCTCGAAGAGGGAAGTTAAACGCCATCTGGCGGCACCACATCAATTAGCAATGCACACCCATATGGTAATAACCGTCAACATGCTCATGTCTTCAGGATCACATTATTCTCTAGAGGGCACTACCCGGTGATCCTGAAGACATGAGCATGTTGACGGTTATTACCATATGAGTGTGCATTGCTAATTGATGTGGTGGGTTCGAGGGTAAGTTGTACTATTTTCGACATTAAGGGCATTAATAGATTTAAAAAAGAATGCTAAGAACACATGAAAGCTAACAAATAAAACCAGAGCAAACGGAAAACAATGTAAATCGAGGACAAAAAAATATCTTTCAAAACCAAACCCCGCTGGAACGAGTTATTATATTATTATCTATTACCACTCTATCACCCATCTATTACCCATCTATTACCAGGCTATTAACCATCTATTACCATTGTTGTACTGTTACCGTCTATATAGTTATTAGTTAATAGTTCGGGTGGGTGGTAAATGAGTAGTAGATAGGTAATAGATGGATAATAGATGAGTAAGAGATACATAACAGATTGTACAATTCCATATGTATTACCTATATATTATACATATATTTTCGAATTATAATCTAAGTATTACCAGTATATAACCCATCTATTAGATATGTATTACCTATCAACTATCCACCGAGTAACCTAATATATGGTTACCAATAAATGTTGATTATATATATACTTTTCAGATTGCATGTTGCGTGAGTATAAATATTGCATAATTTATATGATACTGCATTGCGCTGAATTAAAAATTTATAGAATAATTTTATTTAAATCTGGTTATAGAAGCAATCAGTGGAATTTTTTTAAATAAATAATAAACCTTTGCAACTATAACACATAAAAAATCGTTTAGTAATACTACAAACATGTCGTGTGCGGGTGTTAAGAGGGTTGTTAGAAGTTTCTTTGAAAACTCAAATTTTCATTGTTATCACTACTTGGTCGATAAAGGGCTGCACTGGTCAGAGCGAATGTTTTGGTTTTTATGTCTAGTGGCCGCTTCTGTAAGTACATATATATAATAATAAATATTATCATATCATACAGGACTCAAAAAAATGTGCGGCTACATCAAACACATTTAAATAAAAGGAAACAAAGCTAGATTATTTTTATTTATTTATTTACTTATTTTATTGTTTATACATTAATCATACCTGCAAAAATATTTATTTTATTTTTTTTCATTATGTATTATTAGTATATTGAATGGTTAGATTAATGAAGCTTAAGGTGACATAAAATAATAAATAATAAATTTATGGTGACATAAAATAATAAATAATGAGAGTCAATTTCAAAGGATTATTTCCCCTAATATTGTTTAGTGTGACAAAATAAGTATTAAGAACTAAAGTGAAAATTCTTATTTTGTGAGCATAAATAATCCAAAAGATTTCTTATTTACTTACACTGATTGGTTCTGTTTTATTATTTTTTTATAGTTACATTATTTTTTAAAGGATCCTTTAAAATGAATTATCACAAAGTAGACGCCTTAACAATCCAATATTTCATTATTTTTTATTTTATATCAGTATAAACCCACCTTTAGTTGTTATATGTTTCGTTTTATCTTTATTTCAATTATTGTCTTGAATTATCAATTCTTTTAAAGGCAACTGGTGTATGGTTGATGTTGCGTTCCATAGCAGAAAACCAATCGCAACCAATTAGTCTCACTGTAGATACCCTTTATTTACACTGGAAGAATGTTTATCCTGCAGTAGTTTTCTGCGAATACAGTCGCGATTTGGAATCTCATGATGTTGCTCCGTAAGTACAGTTTACTAGTTAATAATTTTCAAAATTTAATAAAATGTAGCCTGAAAATTCACTGACACGTCTATATGTCAGTTAATTTTCAGGCCGATACAGGCTACATTTTATTAAATTTAGACAATTAATAACGATGATTTGATTACATTTTTAATTGTCTTTAATTTTATACCCTTAAACTGTTTTAACCAATAAAACTATGACCATTCATGATATCAAATGGCTTGAACTATGCCCATTCAGCATTTCAAGCTACTTGAACTATGTTCTTCAAAAATATTAATCGAAAAATTATTTAATTTTGTTATTGTTTTATTCTTTTTTTTTTGTTGTTATGTAAATTCTATGAGTGAAAACAAAAGACAGTTTACTATCATTTTAAAAAGTGAATTGATATAGTT
The DNA here is from genome assembly GCA_963942505.1 of Lordithon lunulatus. Lineage (NCBI taxonomy): Eukaryota > Metazoa > Arthropoda > Insecta > Coleoptera > Staphylinidae > Lordithon > Lordithon lunulatus. The sequence goes on from OZ012669.1 coordinate 52,052,753, forward strand.
CAAATCGTTTGAAATAATGAATGAGCATAGTTCAAATCATTTGATATTCTGAATGGACTTAGTTTCATTGGTTAAAACAGTTGAAGGGTATCGTTGAGATATTTTGAAACACTGAATGGGCATAGTTTGGTTGGCTTGTGACCACCCACCCACCCCTCTTTTTGCGCATAGCCTTTGTCATAGGATACAATATTGATAATTGTATAAAATAATTTAATATATAATTATCCCATGAAAAAACTACGCGAAAAGGAGGGGTGGGTGGGTGGGCACAGACCAACCAAACTATGCCCATTCAGTGTTTCAAAAAGTCTGAACTATACCATTCAAGTGTTTTAACCAATGAAACTATACCCATTCAAAATATCAAGTGACTTGAATTATGCTCATTCAGCACTTCAAACTATGTTTTTCAAAAATATTATCCTAAATATAATTTCATTTTGTTATTGTTTTATTCTTTTGTTTTTTGTTTTTCTGTAAATTCTATGAGTGAAAACAAATGTCAGCTTACTATAATTTTAAAAAGTGAATTGCTATAATTCAAATCGTTTGAAATAATGAATGGGCATAGTTCAAGTCATTTGATATCATCAATGGGCATAGTTTCATTGGTTAAAACAATTGAAGGGCATAGTTGAGATATTTTGAAACACTGAATGGGCGTAGTTTGGTTGGTCTGTATAGTTACACTGAAAATCTAAATTAAAGTTTGATACGCTTAATAATAATAATAATTAATAAACTTCAACATCTAACATACTTAAAGTATATTGCTGTAATACAATAGGGGCAAAAGTTAAAGTAATCTATATATATATATATATATATATATATATATATATATATATATATGTATATGTATATGTATATGTATATGTTTCTAGATATTTTAACACTTCTGACTATAAAGCCCTGCAGATCCTTCGCGAACTAATATTCTACACGGGCGATGTGAGCATGGGACAAGGCTGCAGAGATCCTGCGTTCGCAGAAGACAATTGTCTGATGAAACACAGTTTTGCAATGTATGCTAGACTGGTACGTTTCAATATAATAAGCGTAATAGTTTAAAACTATTTTTCGATTTTTTGCAGTTACGCAAAAAGTGCGGTGAGATGTTCGTCCGGTGCAGCTGGGAAGGACGAGATTTTGATTGTTGCGAAAAGTTCCTGCCGATGCAAACTATCTGGGGGGAGTGCTACGCTTTTAATTCTATGTCCTCCGAGTAAATATAAATCTATATAATCTTAATTTATATTTAAAAAACGCGTATAGTAAATTTCTATTTATTATGAAAATATATTTATAGAGACTTCGATACAAACATGTATGGTAAATTAATATACAGACCATGATTATCTAACAAATCATGGTCTGTATATTAATTTACCTATTTAGAGAAGCGTTTTATCAAGCAACAGTGGGATTTTGTAAAATGTTTGGTAATTGTTACATTTTTACAATTTTTCAAAAATGTAATGAAACATGATACCGCTAACGCTTCCTACAGACAATGTGGCGAATGTGTCAAACGGCTAGATGAACTTTGGCAATTCCTTTGAATACATGCAGTATTTACCGCTTACCAAGCGTCCACGAATGCGAATATTTGTGTACATTTGTCATGCGAGAACTGTGGCAATTAACGAAAGCGCCTACGGTAACTTAAATTCTATAGCAGGGGTGGTCAACTTTTGTGTACATAAAATCTACATTTAAATTAAAAATGTGTCGCAATCAACTGTTTGTTATAGGCGTAATCTAAGTGGGGAGGCGAGATGTGAAATACATACTATGTTATGTTTATATATATTGTATCTCAATATGAGCTATGGGTAGATAAGCAAAATATATGTTCAAATACATGTATCTACCTTAAGTAGTCACGTGTATTTGCACATATACGTAACTACTTAAGGTAATCTACCTTAAGTAGTTACGTATATTTCAACATATATTTTGCTTATCGCCCATAGCTCTTATTGAAAGACAGTATATAAACATAGTATGTATTTCACATCTCCCCTCTTATCTACCTTAAGTAGTTAGGACAACGCGTGCGATCGACAAAAAATGGCGTTGCGATCGACTTGTTGGGCACCCCTCGTATGTAGGAACGTTACCAAAAGCCTAGGTTTACTTGGACTCCAGCGATTAATGAAGGTGATGACTATGACTATGCGATTTTCCTTATATTTGTTTTCAATCATATTCATAAAGGATAACGTAACACGTATCTTATTACTTACACATATACGAAGTAAAACCTTGTAATGAAATCGTTAAATAAGAACGTTGCCGAAGAATTAAACTATAGCGCCTGATGATGATTGATGATGATGATGATGATGATGATGATGATGATGATGTGATGATGATGATGATGATGATGATGATGGAATTAATTAGAGTGGTAAATACCACAGTTGTAAACAAATAAATGATATATAGAGAACATATTTTAGGATTTTGTTCAATTAAAATTGATTGTAACAATGTTTTAGTCCACCTACAAAGAAATTTGCGTACTTCACAAGTCGGGATTTGCCCAAACTTCGTGTTGATACCAGCACACATTTCCTAAGCATCTCAGTTCTGAGCGCTGAGGATATTCTTTCATATCGAGAGACTCAATACGGAAGCATTTTTGATGGCTACAGCAAAAAGGCTAAACGCGATTCGGAGTACGATATCATTTTTAAATTCAAGGTTAGTGTTATGGGCAAGAATTTCATAATGAAATAATTAATAATTTAATTGAATGATAATTATAATGGTAAGACCAGCCAAACTATACCCGTTGAACATTTCTAACGACTACACTGTGTTCCGCAATTTTTCATGATTCAAGTTATTTGAAAATTAATTAATGAATGGATTTGTTGTAAAGTCAAAGAACTGTCAACCGAAATATTGTATGAATTCATCTTCACTAGCTGAGCCAGAGTTGCTACACTGTTGATATTGAAAATATGATGGAAATCTATATATGAAACGTTCTACATATATGTGAATTCACACTTATATACACTGTGTGAATCCACATCTAAACGATCTACATATCTAGATTTCTATCATCTTCAATCTCATCAGTGTAGCATCTCTGGCTCAGCTAGTGAGGATGATTTATACATTATTTCGGTTGACAGTTCACTAGTGTTTGGGCAAAAGGGGTCAGGAAATGTAAAGTTCGTAGACTATAATTTAAAAAACATTTCGCCCGAATGGATGAAAAATTTGGCCACCCCAAACACCTATATGATAATAACTCACTGGTGTTTGGGCAAAAGGGCTTAAGTCATCATGTTTACGAAAATAAGGTTTTTCATTGGTACAAACGGCTTATAACCGTTTGTACCAATGGAAAGAGCATCATTTTGTTGGTTAAAAAGACATAAAAACCTTATTTTCGTAAAAATTATGACTTAAGCCCTTTTGCCCAAACACCAGTGAGTTATTATCATATAGGTGTTTGGGGTGGCCAAACTTTTCATCCATTCGGACGAAATGTTTTTTTAAATTATAGTCTACCAACATCATATATATTAAGTGATCATAAGAAAAGTATTAATTTAAAGCCAAACATAAGTTTTAATTTAAAATAAACATAGATAATACTAAAAATATTCAATAAAAATTATGACTTAAGCTCTTTTGCCCAACCACCAGTGAGTTATTACCATATGGATGTGCATTGCTAATTGATGTGGAGCTGTCAGATGGCGTTAAAACTGTTTCTCTAGAAAGAAAGTTGTACAATTTAATAATTAATGCTTGATTCATAGAAAGTTGCGGATATCAGAATTAGTTTGTTTAGTCTTACGATTATGATAATTATTAAATTTTGTTGATTTGTACAATATGTTTTCTTCAGGATATATCTAACGATGTGCGAGTAAAAGGCATTCCGATTGAAATACGAAAATGTCGGTTTCCCGACGAAAATAATTTAATATTATCCAAACAGTACAGCTATCCGGCATGCGTAATCGATATTTTAGCAAAGCTGCAGATGAAAAGTTGTGGATGCTTGCAGATATTTTTGCCCATCAATGGAAGTATGTAAATAGTATAGGAAAGATGTTACTCATATCTTTAGGGTTTATATGCCTAAAATCAGGTCTATCTTAAATACTGATTATAATGGAATAGAACAGCTCATAACAAGTTTTAATCTTGTCCCAACCAGACCGTAAAACCATCTTTCATAATTGCACAATTGCACTGTTATAAGTTGCACAGATGCATAGTTGCACAGTTTCATAATTAGACAATTGTAGAGTTGCAAATTGCATTGTTATAAGTTCCACAATTGAACAATTGCACAGTTGCACAGTTACATAGTTGCATAATTTCACAATTGCACAATTGTAGAGTTGCAAATCGCACTGTTATAAGTTGCACAATTGAAGAATTGCACAGTTGCACAGTTATATAGATGCACACTTTCACAATTGGACAATTGTAGAGTTGCAAATTACACTATTATAAGTTGCACAATTTAACAATTGCAGTTACATAGTTGCACAGTTTCACAATTGGACAATTGTACAGTTCAAATTGAACTGTTATAAGTTGCACAATTGAACAATTGCACCGTTGCACAATTACATAGTTGCACAGTTTCACAATTAGACAATTGTAGAGTTGCAAATTGCACTGTTATAAATTGCACAATTGCACAGTGGCACAGTTACATAGTTACACAGTTTCATAATTGGACAATTGTAGAGTTGCAAATTGCACTGTTATAAGATGCATAATTGCACAATTGCACAGTTACACATTTTCACATTTAGACAATTGTAGAGTTGCAAATTGCACTGTTATAAGATGCATAATTGAACAATTGCACAGTTGCACAGTTACGTAGTTGCATAGTTTCACAATTGGACAATTGTTGAGTTGCAAATTGCACTGTTATAAGTTCTAGAATTGAACAATTGCACAGTTGCACAGTTACATAGTTGCATAATTTCACAATTAGACAATTGTAGAGTTGCAAATTTTACTGTTATAAGTTGCACAATTGAAGAATTGCACAGTTGTACAGTTATATAGATGCACACTTTCACAATTGGACAATTGTAGAGTTGCAAATTACACTATTATAAGTTGCACAATTTAACAATTGCAGTTACATAGTTGCACAGTTTCACAATTGGACAATTGTAGAGTTGCAAATTGCACTGTTATAAGTTGCACAATTGCACAGTTGCAAGTAGCACAGTTACATAGTTACACAGTTTCATAATTGGACAATTGTAAAGTTTCAAATTGCACTGTTATAAGTTGCACAATTGAACAATTGCACAGTTACATAGTTGCACAGTTTCACAATTGGACAATTGTAGAGTTGCTAATTGCACTGTTAGAAGTTGCACAAATGAACAGTTGCAAGTAGCACAGTTACATAGTTGCACAGTTTCACAATTGGACAATTGTAGAGTTGCAAATTGCACTGTTATAAGTTGCACAATTGCACAGTTGCAAGTAGCACAGTTACATAATTGCACAGTTTCATAATTGGACAATTGTAGAGTTTCAAATTGCACTGTTATAAGTTTCACAATTGAACAATTGTACAGTTGCACAGTTACATAGTTGCACAGTTTCACTATTGAACAATTGTAAAGTTGCCAATTGCACTGCTATAAGTTGCACAATTGCACAGTTGCAAGTAGCACAGTTAGATAGTTGCACAGTTTCACAATTAGACAATTGTAGAGTTGCAAATTGCACAGTTATAAGTTGCATAATTGAACAATTGCACAGTTGCACAGTTACATAGTTGCACAGTTTCACAATTGAACAATTGTTGAGTTGCAAATTGTACTGTTATAAGTTGCACAGTTGCACAGTTACATAGTTCACAGTTTCACAATTGGACAATTGTAGAGTTAGAAATTACATTGTTATAAGTTGCACAATTGCACAGTTGCAAGTAGCACAGTTACATAGTTGCACAGTTTCACAATTGGACAATTGTAGAGTTGCAAATTGCACTGTTATAAGTTGCACAATTGAACATCTGCACGGTTGCACAGTTACATAGTTGCGCAGTTTCACAACTGGACAATTGTAGAGTTGCAAATTGCACTGTTATAAGTTGCACAATTGAACAATTGCACAGCTTCACAGTTACATAGTTACACAGTTTCACAATTGAACATCTGCACAGTTGCACAGTTACATAGTTGAGCAGATTCACAATTAGACAATTGTAGAGTTGCAAATTGCATTGTTATAAATTGTACAATTGCACAGTTGCAACTAGCACAGTTACATAGTTGCACAGTTTTACAATTGGACAATTGTAGAGTTGCAAATTGCACTATATAAGTAGCACAATGGAACAATTGCACACCTGCACAGTTACATAGATACACAGTTTCACTATTCGACAATTGTAGAGTTGCAAATTGCACTGTTATAAGTTGCTCAATTGAACAATTGCACAGTTGCACAGGTATATAGTTGCACCGTTTCACAATTGGACAATTGTCGAGTTGCAAATTGCACTGTTATAAGTTGCACAATTGAACATCTGCACGGTTGCACAGTTACATAGTTGCGCAGTTTCACAATTGAACAATTGTAGAGTTGCAAATTGCACTGTTATAAGTTGAAAAATTGCAGAGTTGCAAGTAGCACAGTTACATAGTTGCACAATTGCACAGTTACATAGTTGCACAGATTCACAATTGAACAATTGTTGGGTTGCAAATTGTACTGTTATAAGTTGCACAGTTACATAGTTACACAGTTTTATAATTGGACAATTGTAGAGTTAGAAATTGCACTGTTATAAGTTGCACAATTGAACATCTGCACAGTTACATAGTTGCGCAGTTTCACAATTGTACAATTGTAGAGTTGCAAATTGCACTGTTATAAGTTGAAAAATTGCAGAGTTGCATGTAGTACAGTTACATAGATGCACAATTGCACAGTTGCAAATAGCACAGTTACATAGTTGCACAGTTTCACAATTGAACAATTGTTGGGTTGCAAATTGTACTGTTATAAGTTGCACAGTTACATAGTTACACAGTTTCACAATTAGACAATTGTAGAGTTAGAAATTGCACTGTTATAAGTTGCACAATTGCACAGTTGCAAATAGCACAGTTACATAGTTGCACAGTTTCACAATTGAACAATTGTTGAGTTGCAAATTGCACTGTTATAAGTTGCACAATTGAACATCTGCACAGTTGCACAGTTACATAGTTGCGCAGTTTCACAATTGGACAATTGTAGAGTTGCAAATTGCACTGTTATAAGTTACACAATTGCACAGTTGCAAGTAGCACAGTTACATAGTTGCACCGTTTCAGAATTAGACAATTGTAGCGTTGCAAATTGCACTATTATAAATTGCACAATTGCACAGTTGCAAGTATCAAGTATCAGAATTGGACAATTGTAACGTTGCATATTGCACTGTTATAAGTTGTACAATTGCACAGTAGCAAGTTGCGCAGTTGCATAATTGCACAATTTCAAAATTGCATTGTTACACAGTTGCGTAGTTGGATAGTTGCACAGTTACGCAGTTGCACAGTTTCAATATTGCACAGTTGCACATATAACGGTTCTTAACTGGCGATAATGAATGTTCTTCAATCATATGCAATCAAATATAGAAAAGTGTTCATTGTTTTGTGGCTTTTCATCTTTCTAAAGAAATTAGTTTATTAAATAAAATTGTTTGTAGATAAGCTACAAAATATTTACCATAAATATGTGTTTATATTATCTATCTAAAAATTGATATATTTAACACAACGAAAACTTTATACCTGAACTATCGTCACTGTTATACCAATACAATATGTAAATCTTTCTTTTAATGAATGTTTGACATAATGAATGTTTGACATTATTTTTTAATAGCATAACAATTGAAGAGCATTGTTTTGACAAACTCTCATGTAATGTAAGCTATAGGTTGTTTTAAAATTCAGTGTAATATATTAATTTTACAAAATAATTATACGCTCCATTATTATAATTTAAGGACAATGGGCAAACAGAAACTATGTGCTTTTGGCAACCTTATGAGGGAAAATTCCTTATATTTGACTGACAAAAGTATATTATTTATTCTATATTATCTTCTATATTATATTTTAGAAGAAGAAGACAAGTGTAACAACATGTCTCAAATATTATGTCTAGCAAACAGCCATGGAATAAATGTGGCTGAAGCAGGTAGACTAGGCGCACTTCATTGTGATATTTCTTGCATTGAAACAGAAGTGAATCCTCTAGCTAATTTAAAAAGGTAAATTAATATTATTTTATTACCCACGAACTTATCCTACTGAGCAATTCATTATCACAGTTATTCAGAGGTTTTCTGTGAAGTTAACGTAAATACCGGGTGATTACACTCCTCTGAGCTTCTCCCTTTACCAGCAGAAAATCCCACGAGCTGATAGCTATAATAATAGAAGTTTTTTGTAAATTTTATTAATTTATTATTTCCTTCCTCCATGTACTCATGTTCTATTCTTACACCTCCCGTATCAGTCTTTCCTCGCCCAAATCCTGCATCTTTCCTCAAACTTCACAACCCTCACACACGACTCCCACCACATACTCATACGACTGGTCTGAAAGAAAGAAAGGATGTATGAAAGAGTGGGTATGTCTGAGGTGTGGGTAGAGGAGAAGCTGAGAGAAAAGGGTAGTCTAGGAACTGAAATAAGGGAGAGATTGAGGGATATTGAGTGGCAAGAAAGCCAAATGAGAATGGCTGAGAGCTCATACAACCCGGGCTACGTAGAGTGGAAAGTACAGGGGAAACTTCCGAGCTACTTAGCCAGGGGAGAGTGGAGCAGAGAGGAAAAAGTATGCATGGCAAGAGCGAGGTGTGGGTCAGAAGAGCGAGGAAGAAAAGTGTGGATGGGGCTGGGGTACACCGCGTGTGCGCTGTGTAGGAAGGGGAGTGACACGTGGTGGCACCTTAGCAGAGAATGTGAGGGAGTGAAAGCAGAGTGGGTTGGAGAGTGCAGAAAGCTGAACGAATGGTTAGGAGATGATGGGAAAGGCGTGAAAATCTGCAGGAGGCTGACGTGGGAAAGGAAATTGGCGAAAGCAGAGGGGGTTTATTTTAGTGGTTAGAAAAATGATGTATTTTATGTTAATTTGTATTTTTTTGGTTTCTTTTTTATTTCTTTCGGTGAAAGTGTTGTTTTTTTCGGCTGGAATTTGTGTAAAAGGAAAGGGTTGGGCTGATATTCTAAATAAAGGTGTTATTATTTATTTCATACAGTCCCATGACAAAATCAAATTATAAAATACAGAATTTGTTTTTAAAACAATATTTACACTGCTATAAAATTCCATTTGCCAGCGTGTGGGTCATTGCGAAACCGAAGAAGGTCGACAATTTGAACATTTGTTACAAGAATCATGATAAACATGCAAAAAACATTCAAACTTTTTACTTTCCCATTTGGTAGTCAACCCCTCATAATTCTTGAAAGAATTAAGATATCAGGTTTCTGTTCTTTTTTTTGAGGGTATGTTTCTTTTTTCGTTACCTTTAAAAATAAGGTGAAACTCTATAGGGGTTTCTATTTAAAAATGTTGAGGTGCTCATCCCCTAAAAAAACTACACGTTGCATGCACGTTCTAAACTATCTAAGAATGTAGTTTTTGAACGAATGAAGAAATAAATTTGGAAAAATTGGGGATCACTAATGAGTCACCTTAGTGATCATCAATTTTTCAATTTTTTTCTTTATTCGTTCAAAACTAATAGCTCCGTCCTGGACTCTTGGGAAGCCCTGTATATTTTTTTATTCATTCATTCAAAACTAATAGCTCCATCCGGGACTTTTGGGACGGCCTGTATATTTTTTTCTTCATTCATTTAAAACTAATAGCTCCTTCCGGGACTTTTTGGGAAGTCATGTATATAAGGAAGTAGTAAAGAGATTACAATAGTGTAGGAGATAGTAGGAGGAAGGAATAGGAGAGGGTAGATGGAGGATAGAATAGGATAGGGTAGATGCATGAAAGAATAGGAGAGGGTAGATGGAGGAAGGAATAGGAGAGGGTAGATGGATGAAGGAATAAGAGAGGGTAGATGAAGGAAGAAGTAGGATGAAGTAGGAGAGATTCGGAGAGGCTAGATGAAGGAAGAAGTAGGAAGAAGTAGGAGAGATTCGGAGAGTGTAAGAGAGAGGAAGAAAAAAAAAGATAGTGGCAAAAAAAATTGTAATATAAATCTATTTGTAGCAACTTGGAAACCTCCGATAACATAACAGCAGCCCGTTTCAATTTCTACGCCACCGTTCCAACATTGCGCTATCACAGAAAAGTAGTACGTGACGTAGTTGACATCACAGGTAATAAATATAAGTAAATGTATTAATATAGTTTCATTTAGTTCATTTTATAGTATGAGGGAGGTTAGTACATACAATAGAAGATGTTTATTAATTTTTTTAAGACTGCTATGCTTAATTTTTGTTTTATAGTAAATGTTGGTGGAATTGGAACATTGTTCTTCGGCGCCAGCATTTTATCAATCATAGAAATCATATACTTGTTTTGCATGTACCCATGCGGAGCTAAACAGAAGGTTGTGCCAGTGGAAAAAATCATGAAACCAGCTGTGATCGCAACCTTGTCGACCCCAGTGATTCCTGTGTTTGATGAACGTAGCTACACCACGTTCAAAACCCAGCGGCCTGATGTGATGAAGCGCAAACCGTTTCCTTATAGAAATTAACTTTAACAAAATGCACACTTCAAAAAGTTTTGTTCATTAGAAGCAATTACAGCCAATCCCAACCAAGCATAAATGATATGCAACCAACACACTGTAGTGAAGTGTCGGCCGACAGTTGGCAATGTGCCGGAATGGTTGAGGGCGAATTCTTTGTTGTTCTACAATAGATAGATGTTATTTTATATTTCTTTCGATATATTAAGGGGCAATTCATGCCAATGCACATAAATCGAAAACAAAACTATATCATCTATCAAATTTAAATAATAATTGTTTTTTGTTTTTACTAACATTGGAGTTGGAGCAATACTCAAATATTTTTAGATTCAAACTGTTAAAGAGCACTCATGCCTTTTAAATGTTGCTTCAATGCTAATAGTTTCTCCCATTTCCCTCTGCTACCCCTACTACTTCTTGCTCTCTTCTACACACTCCTACTTTCTGCTAACTGTTCCATTCTACAAATTCTACCACACTTTCCTGATCTATACTATACTCTCCTAATCGCTTCTACTGTCTCGTGTTCTTTTCTACTTTCTCTCTAACTCGATTTAAGCGTTGATTGAAGTATTATAAATACTTCAATCAACGGTTTAAGCTAGTTCAATCGACTATTGTACTGGCCTTAAGAGTGATTATAAAATGTTACTGTTTTTGTTTTCTTTTATATTATCTTTCCATTATAGAAATAAAACTAAATAATATCATTTTCAGCCGCTATGTACTACAGCCAAGAACATAATTCTTTCTAGAGTGGGTAATTATTTGACTAAAAAAAACAACGATTGTTGCATATCTTCAATGACATCAATAATAATAATTTATTGACGTAATCTTTCATTACAGAAATAATAAATGGCATCTATAAACACAGAGCATAATAAGTTGATCTATAAGGCACCTTACACGGTCAATAATACTGTCAATCCTAGTACTGTCAATATTTGCTTTAATCCTTCTTCTATATTTATCAAGTAATCAATTATCCGGATAAAGATCAGTATTCTCTTCATTACATCATTAATATACCTTATACGATGAGTAATACTGGCAATATTTTAGAATAATAAACATTTTAAACATATTATTGTACAGTAATACTGTCATTATTCTAAAATATTGACAGTAATATTGATCGTGTAAGGTGCCTTTATGAAGTAATAATGAATTTTCTGATTTAACATATGCAACTCCTAATACAGCGCGGTACACACTTGAGAAACAAGTTTCTAGAAACAAGTTTTATGAAACTAGTTTTATGTTTTGGTGCACAAATAGGAAACCATTTTTCTACAGTGATGCAGTTGGCAATGAGGTTTACTACTCATAGACTAGATAGATTACTACATTACCTAAATGTAAACTGGCGATTTTATTGCCTGTCAGTGTCCTAGATGAATACCACAAAACATACTATGGAATACTATGGAAACGGAGATTTATGAACGTATCGTAATTCAGGGTTTACAATATAAGCAAAATTAACTTTTAAAACTACTTTAATCCTGTAAAAAAAATCATACAATATAAGTATGGAATCCATAAAAGGAAATTTATAAACGGATCGTAATTCAGGGTTTACAATATAAGCAAAATAAAATTATGACCATATTAAACTGCGAGGCAATGAATTATGATTCAATAAAAGATTCTGGTATATTGATGAACAGTAAACGAAACGCGTTCTACTTCCATGGTTCATTTGTATATCCTTTATTTTGCTGATATTTTAAAAGAAAATATAATACTTTACCCTCTATCCCCACCACAAAACATATCACCAAATGGAAACGTGCAGTCGCCATCTATTAACACTAAAACGGATTAATTGCTTTGTTATGAAAAATGTTGCAGTTGCAACTACAACGAAAAATCTTTAATACAACCTTAAAAGGTTGACTAAAATGTTATATAGACTTCTAAAACAACAGCGAAACCGAATTATTAAACCTTATATTTCCAAATTTTATAACTCACGGTTGAAATCACATTGACCTTCAGATTCAGCTAACTTCATGTTCGTTTTGTTTTTGTGCGCCATTGCTGATAAATAAAAACAGGCCGATTCCTTCAACTAATATGGGTAAGTGTGTAGATAATTTGGGAACAAATCAATTAATTATAGGTGAAATTGGGCCACCATCAACTCGGAGTTGCAGGATTCATCAAGCAACAGTCTGCACAATGGTGTAATCTGAAATATAAAGGTATTATTATATTTCAATATCTATTTTATTATATAGTTGGCTTTGTACAAACAAAATATTATTATTAAACATTCAAAAATCTGTACAAATATGTTTTATGTTTCTACAAAAACTTCCATCTTTATAGGGCTATTGGCTGTGAGATTCTCTGCCATTCAAGGGGGAAGCTGTAAATCTATAGCTATCATTGAGGGTTTTTCTGCTGGTCAATGGAGAAGCTGTAGCTGGGAGGACTGTATCATATCATCTAGAACTTCACTGAAGCCTCTAATTCGTGAAATTTGTTTCTACTCGTACTCCCCAATGTCCTCAGTATAAGATGGATTGCGCCTTTATCATTAGGTCACTGAACTGGGTAATTATAATTATTATTTCTATATTTGTAACATTAGTAAGTGCTTATTGAGCTTCAAGATATTCTGCTGTTTTATTGTATGTATGGTAATTGTATTTTCAAAACAATTACCATACATACAATAAAACAGCAGAATATCTTGAAGCTCAATAAGCATCATGTAATCATGCTCATATTTTCTATAATGTTGTTGATTGTATGACTCAAGTAGAGGATAGCTCATGCCCTATGTTATATTTATTTACATAGATACATACAGCTATAAAAAAGTGTAAATATACAAAAACTACATTTTAGAACCAGTATTATATTCCTTTTGAATATTTTTTGCTCCCAATAGCATGCATGCACTTTCATCCCTTACCCTATCCACTGTATTATGCGTGTGTGTCAAATAAACAAAATTATTTCATTTACATACAATTATATTATGAAGCTAGGCTCCCTTGTAATATTTATGCCCATATTCTGACTTCAGAAACTTGATGTAATGAATATTGTTATGCATTGTTTTGTAAAAATTTGTTTATGCTGTTTTATTTTACTAGCTTGAAAATATATGGTTTTTAGTCTGTATTATGAATGTTCATTTATTTCCTTTAATTATTTTAATACCTTATTGTATTCTATTATATAGGACAATTATATAATACAGCTACTGTAATAAAACCACTATACTTGCTTGAAAACAAAATCCTGCATAGGAGCCTGGATTTTTGTAATAATTTACCATATGGAGAGCCATGTTTGACAAGAGCATATATATTTTTAAGCTTTTAAGCATTTATTCCTTTAATGACCATATTCACCAAGATTCCATAAAATTTATAGATTCTATAAGATATTTAATAAATAAATTGTAACTTTCTCTTGACAGGAATTGTGAACTCTTTTAAAAAAAAAAAATTTTAAATGAACAAATAAAACGATTTTGACTTTTTTATCACACTTAGCACTACTTTTGACTGAGCTGTAGCCATTTTCGAGTTCTTCCAATGACTGTTTTTCAAAATTTCATTGGAGGAGGTCAAAAATGGCTAGAGCTTAGCTGAAACTCGCTTTGGATTGAGCTCTAGCCATTTTCTAGTTCCTACAAAGACTGTTTTCATCAGAGGAGCTCAAAAATGATTAGAGCTTAGCTGTTACTAGTTGCAAAGTGTAACTAAAGTATAATAAAAAACAAACTAAAAATAGTTTTATTTATCCTTTAAAATTAATTATAACAAAGTAGATGCTTTAACAATCCAATATTAAAAAGCATGCATTTATTGATTAATTACTTATCTCATGCAGTCTTTTTAATAGCTGATAGTGGTATTAGTTGTGAGATACTAGTTCTATAGAAAATCTATTTATTCTTGCTATAAATACTCATACATATGAGTTTAATAACTATTGATAGATTGGCAATATTAAAAAGCATGCATTTATTGATTAATTACTTGCAGTCATGCAGTCTTTTTAATAGCTGATAGTGGTATTAGTTGAGAAATCATGAAATATTTTATGGATCACCAAAAACTGTCTTTATAACACATAAACTGCAACAAACATTGGATAATCTTAAAGCCCCATTTGCCAAAGAACTTTCAATCAAATATTTCACCTTAAAAAACAGTTACAACAGCAATATCTGACTTGATACCCAGCACTCTTGAGATTTTTCTGTAGATATCACCAAAAACTGTATTTGTAACATACAATCTTGCAATATTTTTCAATAATCTTAAAGCCTACATGCATTAAAATAACATTTGACATCACAATCCACATTAAATGCACCCAAAACAGCTTGAATTGTGATATTCCATCTGGCTCACTCGTAAAATTAGTAGTTATCACCAAAAACTATCTTTACAATATACAATTATCCAATATTTTTCAATAATATTAAAGCTTAGATCTAGCATTACAACTTTCCATCACACAGTCTACCTTTAGTGCACTCAAAACAGCCCCATAAATGATTTTTCACTTGAGTCCACTCGGTGTGTTCGCCCAGGGTCTTCAAAAACTGTTTTTCCAACATACCATGTTGAAATATTTTTCTATAATCTTAAAGCCTATATCCCGTTGAGTAATTATCAATCATAAAACCCCTATTTATTGCAATAAAACTATCTTAAAAAAACAACATTCAGTTTCACCCTGCGCTCTTGAGATTTTTTGATAGAAATCACCAAGAACTGTATTTGTAACAAACAATCTTGCAATATTTATCAATCACCTTAAAGCCTACATACAGATAAATATATTTGACTACAAAATTCAGCTTAAATGCACCCAAAAGAACTTGAAATGTGATATTCCATCTGGCTCACTTGTAAAAGTAGGAGTCATCACAACAAACTATCTTTACAATACACACTCTTCCAATATTTTTCAATAATATTAAAGCTTACATCTAGTATTACAACTTTCCACCACATAATCTACCTTTAGTGCACTCAAAACAGCCCCATAAGTGATTTACCACTTAAGCCCACCCGGTCTGTTCGCCCAGGGTCTCCAAAAACTGTGTTTCCAACTCATAATGTGCAAATATTTTTCTATAATCTTAAAGCCTATGTCCCGTTGAGTAATTATCAATCATAAAACCCCCATTTATTGCATGGAAACTATCTCAAATAAACTTGACAAATATCAAGCCGATCAGGCCAAATTTAAATTCCTTCTGGCATCCACAAAAACTGTGTTTACACTGCACACTCTTCTAATTTGCATTAATTATGTTAAATTCTACCTCTAACAACTAATTTGAACACTAAAAGTCCCACAAATAAAATAATTTTATAATAAATGTTATAAAACCTAAAAATAGTTTTATTTATCCTTTAAAATTAATTATCACAAAGTAGATGCCTTAACAATCCAATATTAAAAAGCATGCATTTATTGATTAATTACTTATCTCATGCAGTCTTTTTAATAGCTGATAGTGGTATTAGTTGTGAGATACTAGTTCTATAGAAAATCTATTTATTCTTGCTATAAATACTCATACATATGAGTTTAATAACTATTGATAGATTGGCTCGTTTATGGAATGTTGGTGAATATATATCTTATACCTAATAGCCTACACCGAAAGGTAAAAGGCAATTGATAATATATATATATACCTAACGTGCTGAAGCAATTGACTAATTATAAACAAGCTCTTCATATTGACTGAACAAAAGTGGATGGGTGAATTTCAAAAACTCGGTTTACGCAGTGCAGTAGTATTAACAACATTGCTTTTGTAACCCCTTTGTACTATGCTTTGCCTCACGTGTTCAAGAAGTTTAAATTAGCTTGTACATTGTAATACAGATGCATATAGTGATCTAGTACAATTGAATTCATTCTTAAGATGAGTTTATACTAATATAAAATAATAAATTAGACAGAATGAATCAGTGGAAATATTTACGCTCACAAAATAAGAATATTTACTTGCCATTTAGTTCTTAGTACTGGTATTGTCACAATTAATAATATTATGAGGAAATAATCCTATGAAATTAACTCCTTATATATTATTTATTATTTTATGTCAGTATAAACCCACCTTTATATAGTTTATTTAGTTGACTACATATATTTAATTTTAAACGAATTTATATTGGTTGTGGCATGTTAATATAACAACAAATTGATTGAATAAGGTGAGTTATTAAATCTGAATCAATACACATAGGTGAAGAACTCCACCAACAACATTGCAAGCTGTAATTCCATCCAGATAATCCCCAAGTGTTGCATATTTAAATGGTATCCTATCCATTAGATAATTGATTGAGCCATCAATATCGTATGGTACCATCTGCATTTATGAAAAAGGTAAGTGATATATTTACGGTTGTTTCATTTATATAATATACTTCGGTATATAGATTGATGTTAATAGACTGATAAAGGCTATATTAAGTTGGTAGCTTCAAAACAATTGAAAATGCTTAATACAAACTGCAAATATCAAATTATATTACACAATTGAGTTCATTACAGAAGTTGCATATGTTTCTTTGAATCTGCAAAGCTCATATTATATATATATGGACCTAATATTGAATTAGTTAGAATCTTAATGTGTTAAAATGTTACAACTTGAGTTATATATTATGAATCAATTGCCTTTTACCTTTCGGTGTAGGCTATTACATTAACATTATTAACATTATTATAGTTTACAATTACTGTTGTTTATACATTTGTAAATTCTTTCCACTCCTTTCTGTTCTTCGCCAGTTCTCTTGCTTACTTGACTGTTTTTCCTTTCTTGATTATTATGTCCTCTATTATGTTGTCCCACTCTTTTCTTGGTCTACCTCTTCTTCTTTTATTTTCAGTTCTTGCTTCCCATACCTGTTTTGTTTGATTCTTTTTGTCCATCCTAATTAAATGACCCCACCAGTTTAGTTGTTTCTTTTCTATATACTTATCTACAGCTTCAATTCCCAGTTCTTCTCTGATGTCATCATTTCTTATTCTGTCTCTTCTCGTAACTTGTTTTACTCCTCTGAGATATTTCATTTCCATTGCCTGTATTCTACTTTTGTCCCTCTTCGTTAGCTTCCACGTCTCGCTTCCATATGTCTATATATGCTTTTATATATATTTATTTTTGTCCTTCTGCTGATCTCTTTCTTGTTAATCAGTATATTGCTCGTGGTATGTTTTAGCTGTGTTGTTTATTCTGTTACTAAGTTCGCCTTCCATTTTTCCGTCTTCTGTCAGTGCTACTCCCAGGTATTTGAATTCTTCTACTTGTTCTATTGTGTTGTTCTATCTTCATATTTATTTGTTCTTTCCGGTTTCCTATTACCATCACTTTTGTTTTGTTATAGTTCATTTTCATGTTATACTTTTCTAGGTGTCTGTTCCATACACTAAGGTTGTGCTGCAAATTACCTTCATTTTCTGCTATCACTACTACATCATCAGCGAATGCTCCTTCCGATATTTTTACAACTTGCATGTTTTTGTACCCTATGTTTGCTTTTTTGGTTTCTGGTTTCATGCTCTTCATTATTTCATTCATGTATATGTTAAATAATGTAGGACTGAGCCCGCCTCCTTGTCTTAGTCCAGTGGTTGTCTGAAATGTTCTTGATCTTTGTCCCTTGTGTATTATTGCATTGGTGTTGTTGTTGTATATGTTTTGTATTAATTCGACTGTCTTTCTTTCTACACCTCTCTCTTCCAGGATATTCCATAATTTATTTCTTGGTATCATGTCGAATGCTTTTTCCAGGTCGATGAATCCTAGGTATGTGTTTTTATTATTTGCAATTCTGTTTTCTGTGATTTGTTTTATCGTGAAAATGTTGTCCTATGTGGATCTTCCTTTCCTAAATCCACATTGCGATTCTTCTAGCGTCTGCTCTATTTTTGCTAGTATTCTTTTGTTAATTGTTTTTTCTAAGATTTTCATACCTATGCTTATGAGTGTTATACCCCTATAGTTTGAACATTTTGTCTTATCGCCTTTCTTGTGTATCGGTACGATTAACGATACTTGCCAATCTCTGGGTATTTTATTCGTCCTCCATATTTCGTTTATTAGTTTTAGTAGTATTTCATTACCTGAAGGTCCCATATGTTTAATCATTTCCGTTGTGATCTGGTCTTGTCCTGGTGATTTCCCTATTTTCATTTCCCTTATTATCTCTAGTATTTCTTTTCCATTGATCATCTCTATATCTGCTTCCGAGTCGTTCTGGTCTCTTGTCTTCTGTTCATTTCCACCATTTTGTGATAGTAAGTCTTCAAAATATTCTTTCCATCTTTCCAGTATTTTTTCGTTGTCCTTCAGCAATATTCCTTGATTGTCTTGTATATAATTTACTTCTTGTCCTTTTTCTTTTCTGTTTAGTTTTAGTGTTTTATAGAATAATTTTTGGTTTTCCTTTGCATTTTTCTCCATTGTCTCTCCGAACTTTTCCCATTCCCTGCTCTTTGCTATTCTGACCTTATCTTTTACTATTTTCCTCTTTAAACTGTATTCTTCATAGTTTTTACTATTTTTGTCATTTAGGTATCTTTGCCATGCTTTTTTTCTTTTCCTTTATTTTCTCTCTTATGTCCTGCGACCACCATGCTGTGTGCTGCTTCTTGTTTGTGTTTTGCTTTGTCCCACATGTCTCTTGTGCTGTCTCCAGTATATTTTTCTTTCATTTATTCCACATTTCCTCTACTTCTTGTCTATAGTTGCCCTTTACTAATTTCTCCTCTATTTTCTCTTTATAGATTTTTGCTATTTCTTTTTCCCTTAGTTTGTATGTTCTTATCTTGTTGTAGTTTATTGCTATATTTGGTCTCTGCTTTTTTTTATCGCTATCTTGGTAGTCTTCCTTTATTTTCGTCTCTACTAGATAGTGATCACTTCCAATTTCGTAACTTCTCTTTACTCTTGTGTCTATTATTTTGCTCCTTTTCCCTTGTTCTGCTAGTACATAGTCTATTATAGATTTTTCGTTCCTGCTTATCACTTCCCTGGTGTATTTGTGTATGTCCTTGTGTTTGAATAGTGTATTCGTTATTACTAGATTATTCATTCTACAATGATCTAGCATTTACTTACCATTTTCGTTGAGTACGCCTTCTCCATATGTTCCTCTCATCGCGTCATTATCTTTTACTTCGTTGCCAATTCTGCTGTTGAAGTCTCCCGCCACGTACACTTCTCCTTTGGCTTTTTCTGTTGTTTCGTTGAGTTGCTCCAACTCCAACTCGAGTTATAATCAATATAATTTGATGCCAAATAGTCACCTGAAATTATTTTGTGAGCACTAACCCATCTGTTCTTTGAAACATATGAAAAAGAATCACACACCCCCTGAATACCGAAAGCACAGGCTTCAATAATTGCTACACATCCAGGGCCGTACCTAGACAGGGTCAACCATGGCCCCAAAAAAGCTAGTTACGGCCCTGCGCACATCTATCTCTTACACAATTATTTTACCATACAAAGTATTCACGTACCAATTAATATAACTGCATAGGTAGAAAGGCAATCGTCCGATAGCCGAATAAAGATTGTTTCTCCCTATAAATGCATCACAGTTTCAAACACACGAACACACATAACACTTGTTGCGTCTGGCAGGTTTCAACAGGACTGTATCATGCATAGAAAACTACCATCGTTCACTTGAATGTGCATGTCATCCCGGCACACAACTGCGATAACACACCCGGTACTGTTATAATAAACAAATCAACATGTACCATGCAATTCATTTGTTAAAAGTCGTTATTTGTTGCAATTGTTACTTGCACAGAGCACACGACTAACTTGACAGATTACCAACAGAATGAATCACGCAGCCAATCAGATGCACCGCACGGCATTATGAGCGCGGAAAATTTAAACTATGATAATAATAACAAACATGTTTTATTGCATTTATTTGATTATATAATACAAATTATGATACAGTTCAAATATTTATTACACCAGTCGAGTTATCATAAATTAAACAAAGTATTCAATTGGAAAAAAATATATATAAATAACGTAATGGAAACTTCACCATAAATTTAATTGTTTTAAAATCTTGTATATTGCATTATAAATACATTATTGATATTATTTGTGAATTAAATAGAGTTATCTTGAGTATAAATGATATTTTAAACATTAAAATTAATACATTATGGATTAAAAAAATCGCCACACATTCAATTTAATTCGTATCTGTTTGAAATCTTTTACATAGCATTATAAATGCCTTATTGGCATTATGTGTGAATTTGATTGAGTTATCTCGATTATAACTCGAGTTGTGACATTTTTAACATCGAAAAAATAATAAATTGATGACAAAAAAAATTGTCAACTATTTATTTTGAATCCTATCGGTTTCAAATATTTTATGTTGCTTTATATATATCTTGTTGGCATTATGTTTAAATTTGATCGAGTTAAATCGATTATAACTCGAGTTGGGACATTTAAAACATCGAAAAAATAATAAATTGAGTTCAAAAATCATTGCCACACATTTATTTTCAGTCCTATCAGTTTGAAATATTACATATAGCTTTATATATGTCTTATTGACATTATGTGTGAATTTGATCGAATTATGTTAATTGTAACTCGAGTTGTGATACTTTAAACTTTGTATTTCCATATATAACATATATATTGGAGGACTAAAACATCCGTAATTAATTTAATTTAATTTCTATCGGTTTGAAATGTTATATATTGCATTATAAGTGTATTGTTGACAATATGTGTAATTTTGATCGAGTTATGTCGATTATAACTCGAGCTGTGCCATTTTAAACATATAATTCCCTTTAAAAAATAAATGTTGGAGGACTAAAAAATTCGTAAAAAATTTAATTTGATTCGTATCAGTTTTTAATCATTTATATTGTATTATAAATGTATTATTGACATTATGTGTGAATTTGATATAATTAAATTGATTATAACTCGAGTTATGACACTTTAAACATCAAATTTCTTAGCAAAAGTTAATAAATTGAGGATTTAAAAATTCACCAACAAATCAATTTTATTTCATTTCAGTTTGAAATTTTCTGTATTACATTCTAGTCATATTATTGATATCTCATGTGAATTTCATAGAGTTATTTTGAGTATAATTCAAGTTGTTACATTTTAAACACTGTAAACAACTTTTCAAAAAGTTGCTCTTAATAGTGTCAGGTAAAGTGACATTTTTAGTAAAATTTTGACAAAAAGTTATAAAGATAATTCATTCACAATTAAAAATCATAAGCATATGCAAAGATTCATCAAATTTAATCAACTTTTAGAAAATAGTCGAACAAATATTTCAGGTAAAGTGATATTTTTAGTGATCTTACAATAAAATTTTATAAAAATAATTGATTTGAAATTGAAAATGATGGGCTTATACAAAGTTTTATCAAAATTGGTAATTTTTGATTAAAAAAAATGTTTGTTTTTAAAATAGTGTCAGGTAAAGTGCAATTTTTAGTACACATTTGAAAAAATGTTATAAAGATAATTTGTTCATAATTATAAATAATGAGCATATACAAAGTTTCATCAAATTTAATCAATTTTTAGAAAATAGTTACTAACTAACACTTTAGGTAAAGTGAGATTTCTAGTTATCCTATAACAACATTTTATTAAAATAATTGATTTGAAATTAAAAATTATGGGCTTATGCAAAGTTTGATCAAAATTGGTCATATTTGTGGAAAAAAAAGTTTTCTTTTTTAATAGTGTCAGGTAAAGTGTCATTTTTAGTCAAAAAGTAAAAAAAATGGTATAAAGATAATGAATTCACAATTAAAAATCATGAGCATATGCAAAGTTTCATCAAATTTAATCAATTTTTAGAAAATAGTTATTCATGATGAACAAATACTTCAGGTAAAGTGAGATTTCTAGTGATTATATAACAAAATTTTATTAAAATAATTTATTTAAAATTGCAAATTATGGGCTTATGCAAAGTTTCATCAACATTGGTAATTTTTGAGAAAAAATGTTTTTTTTCAAATAGTGTCAGGTAAAGTGCTATTTTTAGTACAAATTTGAAAAAAATTTATATAGATAATTTATTCATAATTATAAATAATGAACATATACAAAGTTTCATCAAATTTGATCAACTTTTTGTTCATGTTACAACAAATATTTCAGGTAAAGTTAGATTTCTAGTGATTCTATAATAAAATTTTATTAAATTAATTGATTTGAAATTAAAAATTATGAGCTTATGCAAAGTTTGATCAAAATAGGTAACATTTGTCAAAAAAAAAGTTTTTTTTAGTGTCAGGTAAAGTGTCATTTGTAGTCTAAATTTGAAAAAATGTTATAAAGATAATTAATTCATAATTAAAAATTAGGACTATATGTAAAGTTTCATCAAATTTAGACAAATTTTATATATATTTTTAACTTTTCAGCTTACAATATGGAAACCACATGGATCATCTCTTCACCTCCAAGCCCAACTTCCACCAGCAATTACACCTTGCTGAAGTTTATTTATAAGAGTGTTTGCTTATGATTCAATTGCATACGATTAGTACAAGTAGGTTTTATCAATTTCCAATCCATTATAACACTGATATATATCGTGTTACTTGGAGCAATCATGAAATATTTTACCAAAAACTGTCTTTATAACACATAATCTGCAACAAACATTGGATAATCTTAAAGCCCCATTTGCCAAAGAACTTTCAATCAAATATTTCATCTTAAAAAACAGCTACAACAGCAATATGTGTCTTGACACCTAGCACTCTTGAGATTTTTCTGTAGATATCACCAAAAACTGTATTTGTAACATACAATCTTGGAATATTTTTCAATAATCTTAAAGCCTACATGCATTAAAACAACATTTGACATCACAATCCACATTAAATGCACTCAAACCGGCTTGAATTGTGATATTTCATCTGGTTCACTCATAAAATTAGTAGTTATTACCAAAAACTATCTTTACAATATACAATCTTCTAATATTTTTCAATAATATTAAAGCATACATCTAGTATTACAACTTTCCACCACATAATCTACCTTTAGTGCACTCAAAACAGCCCCATAAGTGATTTACCACTTGAGTCCACTTGGTCTGTTTGCCCAGGGTCTTCAAAAACTGTGTTTCCAACATACCATGTTGAAATATTTTTCTATAATCTTAAGGTCTATGTCCCGTTGAGTAATGATCAATCATAAAACTCCTATTTATTGCAATAAAACTATCTTAAAAAACCAACATTGAGTTTCACCCTGTGCTCTTGAGATTTTTTGGTAGGAATCACCAAGAACTGTATTTGTAACAAACAATCTTGCAATATTTATCAATCACCTTAAGGCCTACATACAGATAAATATATTTGATCACAAAATTCAGCTTAAATGCACCCAAAGCAACTTGAAATGTGATATTCCATCTGGCTCACTCGTAAAAGTAGGAGTTATCACAACAAACTATCTTTACAATACACACTCTTCCAATATTTTTCAATAATATTAAAGCTTACATCTAGTATTACAACTTTCCACCACATAATCTACCTTTATTGCACTCAAAACAGCCCCATAAGTGATTTACCACTTAAGCCCACCTGGTCTGTTCGCCCAGGGTCTCCAAAAACTGTGTTTCCAACTCATAATGTGCAAATATTTTTCTATAATCTTAAAGCCTATGTCCCGTTGAGTAATTATCAATCATAAAACCCCTATTTATTGCAATAAAACTATCTTAAAAAACCAACCTTGAGTGTCACCCATCGCTCTTGAGATTTTTTGGTAGGAATCACCAAGAACTGTATTTGTAACAAACAATCTTGCAATATTTATCAATCACCTTAAGGCCTACATACAGATAAATATATTTGATCACAAAATTCAGCTTAAATGCACCCAAAACAACTTGAAATGTGATATTCCATCTGGCTCACTCGTAAAAGTAGGAGTTATCACAACAAACTATCTTTACAATACACACTCTTCCAATATTTTTCAATAATATTAAAGCTTACATCTAGTATTACAACTTTCCACCACATAATCTACCTTTAGTGCACTTAAAACAGCCCCATAAGTGATTTACCACTTAAGCCCACCCGGTCTGTTCGACCAGGGTCTCCAAAAACTGTGTTTCCAACTCATAATGTGCAAATATGTTTCTATAATCTTAAAGCCTATGTCCCGTTGAGTAATTATCAATCATAAAACCCCCATTTATTGCATGGAAACTATCTCAAATAAACTTGACAAATATCAAGCCGATCAGGCCAAACTTAAAATGCTTCTGGCATCCACAAAAACTGTTTTTACACTGCACACTCTTCTAATTTGCATTAATTATGTTAAATTCTACCTCTAGCAACTAATTTGAACACTAAAAGTCCTACAAATAAAATAATTTTATAATAAATGTTATAAAACCTAACCTTAAATCGTAATTTAAGCCCTACACGTACAAAACCCTTCCTCGATATAAACTACCACCGGAATACTCATGTGGAGCCCCCGCAGCACCCGCGCGTACAATTCGCCACCCCAAACTCTCTAAAACAACCCCAATATAACCATTTTCCGGGAGCCCCGGCGACTATTTTAAATTAGCCAAAAATGTATTAAAAACTACCGAAATGCATCTAAAACCACGCGTAAACACCTTATAAATCGACAAGCCACGTTATTTTGACACCAGGCGGGCCCCAAACGGTCTAAATTAAAAAATCGCATTTTTTTTCGGGTAACCGAAAAACACAACCTCTCGACCGGCCGGCCGGCAAAAATAAAGTTACCGCAAATATCACCGCCCGCGCCCCAAAAACACTCTTATCCTATGTAATCGGCCACGCCGGGAACGTGGAGCACATTTTTAAGACCTGAAACAATCTAGTTTTCATGTTATTTAAAAAAAATATTTTCTAACCTGTTTTTAATTAATTTCGACCCGA
Source organism: Lordithon lunulatus (assembly GCA_963942505.1). Lineage (NCBI taxonomy): Eukaryota > Metazoa > Arthropoda > Insecta > Coleoptera > Staphylinidae > Lordithon > Lordithon lunulatus. Next base: position 52,078,503 of record OZ012669.1, read on the forward strand.
AAAATAGGTTTAAAAGACCCAACCCGGTGGGTTATCCCGGTTTTTGAATGCGGGCTACAAGATAGGATAGATATTTTGGCCCAAATCGATGGTCAATTTTTGACACATTTCTGGTTGCCGACCAACTTTTTTGGAAACATTTCTAACAAATATCCCAGATGGTAGAGGGTGTTTTTAGAATTATGGTACTGTTTTTCTTTTTACGATATTCGCCCGATTTATATGATTAATTTGCGTTTGAAAATCATAAAATTTAAGTTGGTATGTCGGAGGGGCCATTTTCCTATATAAACAGTGTTGCGGGGTAGGCTATTTTCAGTCTGCTCCCGTTCGCGTCGTGAAACGTTACTAGTGTGTTATAAAAATTTGAGGTTTTATTAAGGACAATCGTTGCCTGAGAGTTGTTTTAGTCGTTGGGTGCGCGAATTACGCGGGTTTTGCCACCCCGGGTGGCTTAAATCGAATTTTTCGGCCGATCTGAGTGATGGATTTTCTTGAGGTTGTTTTCAACCAGTTGTCGATTTATGTTGGTAGCACTGCTCGGTGGCAGATATTTGTTTTGACAGATGACTTACCGGTGAGTTTGTTTTTGTTGAACTTATTTTGTTTGCGGCAGTTGTATCGGATGTCGCGGATTTTGGTGAGCCATCTTAAATTAAATTCAATTAATGCTGTTCCGCATTTGTCAATGCGGAACTACTAGGGTGCAATACATATTCTTCAACTATAAAGTGACCATTTCCCTAACCAATAAACAATTTTCAGCACTTCGGTGCTGAGTGAATAGAAACCGCTTATATGCGGTTAGTTTTAATTAGCTTTGTTTGTTTTTCAATGTTTTTATTATTATTATTCATATTTAATTAGTGTTTTAGGGTTGACTTGTTTATAGATTGCATTCAAGGGTATGTTTCTATTATTATATCATTAGCAATCTATGAAACAATTGATTCATATTGAGGTTCTCATTTTCAGCTCCTCACCCGCCAGAGTTTTGCGGCTTGCACGCAAAATTGACTGGTAGGACGAGTGAGCAGCCTTAAAGGGAGGTTTCACAATGGACCCATTTTGAGGCCTAAGTGTCTGTAGCTTTGCTACCCTCCAGCCAACTATCCGGAGGTTCACATTTACAGTTTTATACTTGATAGTTTAATTGGTTGGTGAGTTTTATGATTATAACTGTTCTATTTGATACATTCAATAATTTTTGGGTATTCATCACTCATATTTATGAACTGTATCAATGTTTCTTAAACTTTTTGGGCTGGAAAGCAGATTTATGAACTCATACCAGTGTTTTTTAAACTTTATGGTCTGGGACCCGGGCCTCTTCACTGCTATATCATTTTTTTAAACTTTTTGGTCAGGGACATGTTCCTGATTACTGATATTTATGAACTTATCAGTTTTTCTTAAACTTTTTGGGCTGGGACATGGATCCCATTGCTCAAATGTATGCTAACTATCTTAGGGTTTCTTAAACTTTTGGTCTGAGACACGGACCTGTTGTAAGAATGAATATGTGTAGAAACACATCCCGAATTTTCTGTAATTATTTTTTTTCTGTGACCCCTCAAATATTTTTTGCCACCCCCACTTTGGGTATCACTGAACCATATTGTGTATCTATTACTAAACAATTTAATGATGTTTGGACATGAATATTTATAATTTTAATTTGTCATAGTAGTAGTTACAATTATGTAACTAGCTATCGACCTTTGAATCCTGTCATGTGAGTATATGTGAGTGCTATGACTTGCTACTTCACAAAATTGTACCTGAGTTAATTGTATCCCAATGACAAATGGTACTGACTACCCAGTCTGGGATTCGAACCCAAGCTGCCCATTCTTAAAGCAGGGGTGCTAACCACTGTACCTACATGGCCATGTATATGTCATATTTTATTGCTTTTGGTATAGTTTTTTTTTACTGATATTTATATATTACTTGCCAGTACGTTATATTTCTAATGAATTATTATTTACTAGTTTTATAGATTTATATTTACATTTGTGAGTGAATTTTATATAAATTCTAATACTTTTCAAATAGTTTTATGCCTGCTATTTATATATTAGTTGTTTTTTTTTAATTGCCAGTGCCTTAAAGTTTTCTTTTAAAGAGTTTAATTGATAATGAATGATTATTAGCTAGTTTTAGTGATTTATAATCAGATTTGAGGAATTTTATCACTAATATTTAATAATTTAGCTCATTTTAGTTTTACGATATACTATTTAATATTTTTTTTGTTAGGTTTACTCCTGTTATTTATTTTAGTTGTATTTCTTTACTTGTCAGTACTTTATAATTATTTTTTTAAAGAGTTTTCTTGCCAACAAATCATTATTAGATAGTTTTAGTGATTTATAAGGGTGTTCATTACTCAGATTTATGAACTATATTACTGTTTTATAAACTTTTTGGGCCAGAAATATGGACCCTTTCACTCAGATTTATGAATTTGTATCAGTGTTTTTGAAACATTAGGGTCTGGAACCTGGGCCTCATCACTCTGATTTATGAACTATATCATTGTTTTTTTTTAACTTTTTAGTCTGAGACTCGTTGCTCATTACTGAGATTTATTAACTATATCGGTGACCTCCCAAATATTGTTTGGGACCCCCACTTTGGGAATCACTGAACTATATTGTGTATCTATTACTAAACAGTTTTAATGATATTTGGCCATGCATATTTATATAGTCATATTTCTTTACTCGTCAGTACTTTATTGCCAACAAATAATTATTATCTAGTTTTAGTGATTTTTAATCACATTTTTTAAATTTTATTACTGATATGTAATAACTTAGCTAAATTTTATTTTACAATATAAGTTTTTTTATGCCTGATATTTATATTAGTTATTTTTCTTAACCCCCCCAGAGCCTAATAAATCTCTTTTAAAGAGTTTCAATGCTAATATATAATTAATAGCAAGTTTCAGCAATTTACAATTACATTTAAAAAATGTTATTACTGATATTAAATAATTTATCTAATTTTAGTTTGACAACACAGACCTGATTGAGTTTTGGATAGTTTTATTCTAGTTCTTTACATTTTATTTGTTTTCTGTTACTCGCCAGTACTATATTTATTTTTTAAAGAGTTTAATTACTAATTATTAGCTAGTTTCAATGATTTATAATCAGATTTGTTGAATTTTATTTATGATATTTAATAACTTGGCTAATTTTTGTTTTACGATACCATTATTTATGTTTATTTACAAGTTTTATGCCTGATACTTATAAATTAGTTGTTTTTATTTACTCGCCAGTGCCTTATAATTCTTTTTTTGAAGAGTTTGAATACTAAAATATAATTATTAGCTAGTTTTAATGATTTACAACCACATTTATTGAGTTATTGCATATATTTAATAACTTAGCTAAACTTTGTTTTTGGACATACATTTTAATGGATCTTTACCTATTTTAATGCCTGATATTTGTATATTAATTATTTTTCTTTACTTGCCAGTAGCAAATAAATCTCTTTAAAAGAGTTTGAATGCTGATATATAATTAATAGCTAATTTTAGTGATTTAGAATCACATTTGAGGAATTTTATCACCGATATTTAATAACATAGGTAATTTTAGTTTTATGATATACATTTCAACATTAATTAATGGGATTCCTTATTAATTAATTTGTAATTATTTGTTATATTAACATTTAATTTCTGTTCCCCATTTATCTCTTATTACAACCTGCCTATATATCATTTATCACAACCTGTCCTGTCTCTTTCACCACAGTTAATATAATTTATATAATCCTGCCATATTTAGAAAAAAAATTCATCCATCTGATGATATTGTAGTACAGCAAAACAATTACCATACCACAATAAATAATTCTGTGAAACTCAAAATCGATTTTATATAAATATTTATTAATAATATTAAGTCATTTTAAATTAAGTTATTAATTATGTAAACTTGTCACCTCATCAGATAAAGGGGGAAATGCTTAAGAAAAAAGACAAAAAATAATATAACTTAACATAACATTTAGCAATTTGATAGTCATACTTTTATTTTTATTTAAGTAGCATACATTTCTAAAGCCAAACTGTTATGTGTTAGTAGTGGGAGTAGTATTGGTAGTAGTAGTATTGTTGGTATTAGTAGTATTAGTAGTAGTAGTGGTATTAGTGCTTATAGTATTAGTCTCAGACTAATAAATAAATAGTTTTATTTATTAGTCTGAGGCTTTAGTAGTAGTCATTGGTAATCTGTAAATAGGGGACGCCCTAGAGATAATGTGTAACAGTTTGGTGGCAGATTTGATGCATTAGTTTAAAATCAGGACTAGTAAATGTATTCAAATCAGTTTGTGTTTGTTAATAGTTTAAAGTAAGATTTTAATCTATTGATTCATGAATTATTCAAGTAAGTGTGAGTTAAAAACATATTCTGATATAATCTGTGACTTACAGACATTACAGACCCAATGTTGCTAAATTTTATTAAATAATTTAAGGGTAGATATTCATAATTGTCTCACTAATAATAATAAAACTCTTTTTCTTTATTTGTTATGAAAATAAAATACATTTGTTCGAAACGAGTGGTTCAAAAATCACACCCCTGGAGGTTTGCATTTTTTTTTGTGGCTGGTGTCTTTTTAATAATTGTAGTGCCATGTTTATAGGCAGGCCAATCAGGTCAAAGTATGTGGCAACTGTGGTGCTTTACTTTTCAAGCCCTGAGTAATTTATTGTAATTCCCACAATGCTGTTACTCTTTTTCATATTAGAGACATGTTTTTGTGCAGGCCACTCAGGTCAAAGTAGGTGTTAATTGGGGGACTTTACTTCTCCAAGAAAAAACTGTGTAAACTAACACGAATTTATTTTAATTCTCTCAATAAAGCAAGTCCATGTTTATAGGCAGGCCAATCAGGTCAAAGAATATGGCAACTGTGGTGCTTTACTTTTCAAGCCCTGAGTAATTTATTTTAATTCCCACAATGCTGTTACTCTTTTTCATATTAGAGACATATTTTTGTGCAGGCCATTCAGGTCAAAGTAGGTGTTAATTGGGGGACTTTACCTCTCCAAGAAAAAACTGTGTTTATTTTATAAACTAACACGAATTTATTTTAATTCTCACAATAAAGCAAGTCTTTTTCATCATGTCAAATTTGCATAGTGACATATTGGACAACCTGGGGGGCTTTGCTTCTCAGATCCAATTAAGTCATATTTTTTTATTAAACTGAGTCTAGTTTATTTTAGTCCTTATGACAAGTCAGGAATTTGTTTTTATTAAACTGAGACTAGTTTATTTTATGACTACTACTATCTCGTAATAGTACTCTCATGTATAATTTTAATTCTCACAATGAGGTGAGTCTTTTTAGTAGTAGTATTAGGCAGATCAATGTAGGGACTAATTGGGCAACCTGGGGGGCTTTGTTTCTCAGATCCAATTAAGTCATATTTTTTAAACTGAAAATAGTTCATAAGAAATCAAGTATTTTTCATAATAATAGTCTCATGTTTATAGGCAAATCATTCAGGTCGTAGTAGGCGGTAACTGGGGAACTTTACTTCTCAAACTCAATTTTTTTTTTGTAAACTCACTAATTTATTTTTATAAACTCATTAATTTATTTTATAAACTCACTGATTTATTTGAATCCTCACAAGTAGGTGAGTCTTTTTCATAGTAGTATCAAATGTTTAGGCAGATCAATCAGGACAACATAGGGTCTTATTATGACCACCTGGGGGCTTGCCTTCCCAGACTCAATCAAATCAAGTCATTTCTTAAAAATGATGACTAGTTTATTTTAGTTTTATGATAAGGCAAGTCTTTTTATAATAGTAGTCTCAAGTACATAGGCAGCTCATTCAGTTTAAAGTAGGTTGTAACTGAATGCTGTACTTCTCAAACCCAATGACCTATTAATTTATGAACTAATTTATTTTAATCCTCACAATCAGGCAACAACAACAACTCAACAAGTTTTCAAGCAGGTCAATCAGGTCTATATAGAGACTTATTGTGACAATCTGGGGGGCTTTGCTTCCCGGACCCAATTAAGTCATATTTTTGTAACTGAGACTAATTTATTTTAATCAATATCTATTTCATTAATAAAAAATAGCCTCAAATTTATAGTCAGGTCATTCAGGTCAAAGTAGGTGTTAACTGGGGATTTTACTTCTCCAACTAAAGATCAATCAGGACAACATAGGGTCTTATTATGACCACCTGGGGGCTTTCCTTCCCAGACTCAATCAAATCAAGTCATTTTTAAAAAATGTTTACTAGTTTATTTTAGTTTTATGATAAGGCAAGTCTTTTTATAATAGTAGTCTCAAATACATAGGCAGATCATTCAGTTTAAAGTAGGTTGTAACTGAATGCTGTACTTCTCAAACCCAATGACCTTTTAATTTATGAACTAATTTATTTTAATCCTCACAATCAGGCAACAACAACAACTCAACAAGTTTTCAAGCAGGTCAATCAGGTCTATATAGAGACTTATTGTGATAACCTGGGGGGCTTTGCTTCCCAGATCCAATTAAGTCATATTTTTGTAACTGAGACTAATTTATTTTAATCATTATCTATTTCATTAATAAAAAATAGTCTCAAATTTATAGTCAGGTCATTCAGGTCAAAGTAGGTGTTAACTGGGGATTTTACTTCTCCAACTAAAGATCCTTGAAATCAGATCTTTTTCGTAGTAGTATCAAGTGTTTAGGCAGGCTAAGCAGGTCAACGTAGGGACTTATTGTGAGAACCTAGGGGGCTTTGCTTCCCAGATCCAATTAAGTCATTTTTTTTTGCAACTGAAACTAATTTATTTTAGTCATTATGATGATGCAAGTCTTTTTCAATATAGTAGACTCAAGTTTGTAGGCAGGTCATTCAGTTCAAAGTAGGTTGTAACTTCTACTAAAGTTCCTCACAATGAGGTGAGTCATATAGGTAATAGTATCAAATATTTAGGCAGGTCTATGCAGGGACTTATTGTGACAACCTGGAGGGCTTTGCTTTCCAGATCCAATTAAGTCATTTTTTTTTATTAAACAGCCTATTTTATTATAGGCCTTTATGACGAGGCATGTATTTTTCATAATAATAGTTTGAAGTTTGTAGGCAGGTCATTCAGGCCAAAGTAGGTGGTAACTGGGGGAGCTTTACTTCTCCAACTAAACATCCTCACAATGAGGCGAGTCTTATCCGTAGTATCAAGTGTTTAGGCAGGCCAAGTAGGTCAATGTAGAGACTTATTTTGAGAACCTGAGGAGCTTTGCTTCCCAGATCCAATTAAGTAATTTTTTTCCAACTGAAACTAATTTATTTTAGTCATTATGTTGATGCAAGTCTTTTTCAATATAGTAGACTCAAGTTTGTAGGCAGGTGATTCAGTTCAAAGTAGGTTGTAACTTCTCCTACTAAAGTTCCTCACAATGAGGTGAGTCATATTAGTAATAGTATCAAATATTTAGGCATATCAATCAGGTCTATGTAGGGACTTATTGTGACAACCTGGGAGGCTTTGCTTTCCAGATCCAATTAAGTCATTTTTTTTATTAAACTGAGCCTATTTTATTATAGTCCTTATGACGAGGCATGTATTTTTCATAATAGTAGTTTCAAGTTTGTAGGCAGGTCATTCAGGCCAAAGTAGGTGGTAACTGGGGGAGCTTTACTTCTCCAACTAAACATCCTCACAATGAGGCGAGTCTTATCCGTAGTATCAAGTGTTTAGGCAGGCCAAGTAGGTCAATGTAGGGACTTATTTTGAGAACCTGGGGGGCTTTGCTTCCCAGATCCAATTAAGTAATTTTTTCCAACTGAAACTAATTTATTTTAGTCATTATGATGATGCAAGTCTTTTTCAATATAGTAGACTCAAGTTTGTAGGCAGGTCATTCAGTTCAAAGTAAGTTGTAACTTCTCCTACTAAAGTTCCTCACAATGAGGTGAGTCATATAGGTAATAGTATCAAATATTTAGGCAGGTCAATCAGGTCTATGTAGGGACTTATTGTGACAACCTGGAGGGCTTTGCTTTCCAGATCCAATTAAGTCATTTTTTTTATTAAACCGCCTATTTTATTATAGTCCTTATGACGAGGCATGTATTTTTCATAATAGTAGTTTCAAGTTTGTAGGCAGGCCATTCAGGCCAAAGTAGGTGGTAACTGGGGGAGCTTTACTTCTCCAACTAAACATCCTCACAATGAGGCGAGTCTTATCCGTAGTATTAAGTGTTTAGTCAGGCCAAGTAGGTCAATGTAGGGACTTATTTTGATAACCTGTGGGGCTTTGCTTCCCAGATCCAATTAAGTCATTTTTTTTTGCAACTGAAACTAATTTATTTTAGTCATTATGATGATGCAAGTCTTTTTCAATATAGTAGACTCAAGTTTGTAGGCAGGTCATTCAGTTCAAAGTAGGTTGTAACTTCTCCTACTAAAGTTCCTCACAATGAGGTGAGTCATATTAGTAATAGTATCAAATATTTAGGCATATCAATCAGGTCTATGTAGGGACTTATTGTGACAACCTGGGAGGCTTTGCTGTCCAGATCCAATGAAGTCATTTTTTTTATTAAACTGAGCCTAGTTTATTTTAGTCCTTCTGACGAGGAAAGTATTTTTCATAATAGTAGTCTCAAGTTTGTAGACAGATCATTCAGGTCAAAGTAGATTGTAACTGGGGGAGCTTTACTTCTCCAACTAAACATACCCATAATGAGGTCCATCCGTAGTAGTATCAAGTGTTTAGGCAGACCAAGCAGGTCAACGTAAGGACTTGTTGTGACAATCTGGGGGGCTTATAAGTTGTCATTGTGTTAACTGTGTGGCTTCATTCCCCAGGTCCAATGATGTCTTATAAGTAAACTTACGCTAGAACCATCATGGAGAGTTATTCGTTTTTTGTTTCTCTCGTATTAGTAGCGTCAAGTTTTAGGCAGGTTAAGTAAGTCAAGATAGGATCTCATTGTGGCAACCTGGGGGGCTTGCTCCCCAGGCCCAATGTCATCTAATAATTATAAACTGTCGCTAATTCAATTGTAACCATCATGAAGAGTTATTAATTTTTAACCATCATGCAGAGCTGTTCGTTTTTCCCTGATTAGTAGCGACAAGTTTTAGGCAGGTCATTTAAGTCAAGTTAGAAGCTCATTGTGTTACCTGTGTGGCTTCATTCCCCAGGTCCAATGATGTCTTATAAGTAAACTTACGCTAAAACCATCATGGAGATTTATTCGTTTTTTTTTCTCTCGTATTAGTAGCGTCAAGTTTTAGGCAGGTCAAGTAAGTCAAAATAGGATCTCATTGTGGCAACCTGGGGGGTTTGCTCCCCACTCCCAATGTCATCTAATAATTATAAACTGTCGCTAATTCAATTGTAACCATCATGAAGAGTTATTAATTTTTTAACCATCATGCAGAGCTGTTAATTTTTCCCTGATTAATAGCGACAAGTTTTAGGCAGGTCATTTAAGTCAAGTTAGAAGCTCATTGTGTTACCTGTGTGGCTTCATTCCCCAGGTCCAATGATGTCTTATAAGTAAACTTACGCTAGAACCATCATGGAGAGTTATTCGTTTTTTTTTCTCTCGTATTAGTAGCGTCAAGTTTTAGGCAGGTCAAGTAAGTCAAGATAGGAGCTCATTGGTCAACCTGGGGGGCTTGCTCCTCAGGCCCAATGTTATCTAATAATTATAAACTGTCGCTAATTCAATTGTAACCATCATGAAGAGTTATTATTTTTTTAATTATCATGCAGAGCTGTTCGTTTTTCCCTTATTAGTAGCGACAAGTTTTAGGCAGGTCATATAAGTCAAGTTAGGAGCGCATTGTGTTATCTGTGTGGCTTCATTCCCCAGGTCCAATGATGTCTTATAAGTAAACTTACGCTAAAACCATCATGGAGAGTTATTGGTTTTCTTTTCTCTCTTATTAGTAGCGTCAAGTTTTAGGCAGGTCAAGTAAGTCAAGATAGGAGCTCATTGGTCAACCTGGGGGGCTTGCTCCTCAGGCCCAATGTTATCTAATAATTATAAACTGTCGCTAATTCAATTGTAACCATCATGAAGAGTTATTATTTTTTTAATTATCATGCAGAGCTGTTCGTTTTTCCCTTATTAGTAGCGACAAGTTTTAGGCAGGTCATATAAGTCAAGTTAGGAATTCATTGTGTCACCTGTAAGGCTTCATTCCCTAGGTCCAATGATGTCTTATAAGTAAACTTACGCTAGAACCATCATGGAGAGTTATTCGTATTTTTCTCTCTCTTATAGTAGCGTCAAGTTTTAGGCAGGTCAATTAGGTCAAGTAAGTCAAAATAGGAACTCATTGCGTCAACTTGGGGGGCTTACTCCCCAGGCCCAATGTTGTTCAAGTATAAACTGTCGCTAATTCAATGTTAACCCTCATAAAGTATTTTCATTTTTTTCTATTAGTAGAGTCAAATTTTAGGTAGGTCATTTAAGTCACGCTAGGAGCTCATTGTGCCAACCTGTTGGGCTTCATTCCCCAGGTCCAATGATGCCTTACAGCAAACTTACGCTAAAACCATCATGGAGAGTTATTTGTTTTTTCTGTCACTCTATTAGTAGCGTCAAGTTTTAGGTAGGTCATTTAAGTCATGTTAGGAACTCATTGTGACAACCTGTTGGGCTTCATTCCCCAGGTCTAATGATGTTTTATAGTAAAGTAAACTTACGCTAAAACCATCATGGAGAGTTATTCGTTTTTTTATCTCTCTTATTAGTAGCGTTAAGTTTTAGGCAGGTCATTTAAGTCAAACTAGGAGCTCATTGTGTCACCTGTGTGGCTTCATTCCCCAGGTGCCAATGATGTCTTATAATAAACTTATGCTAAAACCTTCATGGAGAGTTTTTCGTATTTATGTCTCTCTTATTAGTAGCGTTAAGTTTTAGGTAGGTCAATTAAGTCAAGTTAGAAGCTCATTGTGTCAACCTGTGTGGCTTCATTCCCCAGGTCCAATGATGTCTTATTATAAACTGGCACTAATTCAATTTGAATCGTCATCTTAATAGTGTCAAGTTTTAGGCAGGTCAAGTTAGTGACGCATTGGGGGACATTGTATGGTCTTCCAGCCCCAATGTTGTCTTTATTTACTAAACAGACATCCTATTTCATTTTAGTGGCTTTTGGGATTTTCTAGCGATGTCTGTTATAGTAGGGTTAAACAATTAAAACTCGTAGGTTTACCTACGCCATCGTCTCAATAAAGCGTCGACACCAAACCAATAGAACTCACCCACCCACCTCCATTCTCTATTCTCATCTCAACTATAGAGCCGTATATACAACTGCTATTAAGGTTAATTGGGAGAATCGGTTCGGTTTTATTCATCATTCTTACTCGGGTTTATAGAAGAATGTCACTCGTCACTACTCACTACTCACTAAAGGCATAATTCATTTAGCTTCATTTAAACAACAATTCGGATTAAATTCAACGGGTTAAAATAAAAGTGCCGGTTACTATCGTGTGCCTCGAGACCTCCAAGACATTCAAGATCATTAGGAATTTCAAGGAAAGGAAATGATTGTAAACATGCATTAGTAGATATACACTGGAGGAAAGAAGGAATTTTAATAATATCAGATAATACCAGAAATAGGAGTATCACATCATTATTGGTACAAATAGGTCAGTGGTTATTGGGATGTACATGCACCATTTCCACTCGATTCGTTCAAGTTTTTACCGATTTTCAGAGCCCCCGCGTTTAGTTGTCGTTTAATGTTTTTGTCGTTTTGTCGAAATAGGGTGCACTGTTCTGTGTGTTTCAGCATTTTAGGTCAACGATTGTACAATCTGCTCCACTGTTGCAATGGCACATATAACTAATGGTGAGTTATTTCGATTTTGATAATGGCTTGACTTTGTAACTTCATGATTTTCTTTTCTTTTTCAGTTGTTGCTGTCATTAGGCGAAGTGGGGTGGTTCCAGTTAAAGAATGCACAGCTTTAACGCACGCTTTTCGAAGGTATTATATGAGATTTTTTTTTATTGTTGCTTATATTCGTGATTCACAACTAGCGAATTTTAGGTAATAGAGTTGTTGCTATTAGTGAATCAAGAGTATCCATTGTCTGTGTGAATGTGGGTTTATACTGGCATAAAATAATAAATCATAAGTAAAATAATTAAATGAAATAACACGATACGACACTAAATTTCTTTTGATTCAATTGTATGACAGGACAATCCACCCACAAACGAATCAAACCAACTGAACATGAACTTAAATTGCCTTTTTTCAACCGCGCGTAGCTCGTATTTTAGAAAATCGCTATACTTAAAGCACTTTATTAGCTAAAAATAGCCACTGTTTGTTTCGCGAATAGAAAGCTATCACATCAGTTACTTAGCTAAAACCGAGTAAACATGTACATTGTTATACTAATTATGTTGTTTTTTTTTCTTGCAGGTGTTGTTAATGCCAGCATTTTGAAAGCGGTCCGATAATGGTGAATTTTAAGTTTATGCTTAAAGAGACAGAAAGGCACCTAAAAAAGTGGTTTAAAGGTAAATTTATACTATATATTATTTAAGTTATTTGTAGCTAACAATATTTATTTTTATTTTTCAGATCACTGCATCGTCCATTTAATAAAACAGAAAATTACTTTTGTGACTATCGGTGAGATAATTTAATTATATTTAGCGACCCAAAATGAGTGATAGTTTCAAATTATTATATTATAATTAGAAATTATTATTTATTTTTCTACTTTATATTATATGTAATGTGTGCACTGAATCAGACAAGAAAGAAGAGATGTAGCTTGATATTATAAGTGAAAGAAACCAAGAAAGCTAGTGGGGTGGGGTAGACTGAGAGCGGGTTATTTAGAATCGCAAGATTCCGAAAGGCCAGAAGTCTCTCATACTCGCTTTGTTGGTGCAAGTAAAAAGAAGAGATTAACATCATTGAAGAAAACTAAGAAGAAAGCTAGTGGGGTGAGGTAGACTGAGAGCGGGTTATTCGGAATCGCAAGATTCCGAAAGGCCAGAAGTCTCTCATACTCGCTTTGTTGGTGCAAGTAAAAAGAAGAGATTATCATCATTGAAGAAAACCAAGATCTGAGCGTTTGCAATGATTAGGGGTAACCGTAATTCCTCTTTGAGCTTTCTGTACCTGAAGCAAAAAAACGACAAGGTTCAGTGCACCCCCTTTTTGATTTTGCCATCATTCAAGAGACGAAGAGATGTAGCTTGATATTATAAGTGAAAGAAGCCAAGAAAGCTAGTGGGGTGAGGTAGACTGAGAGCGGGTTATTTGGAATCACAAGATTTCAAAAGGCCAGAAGTCTCTCATACTCGCTTTGTTGGTGCAAGTAAAAAGAAGAGATTAACATCATTGAAGAAAACTAAGAAGAAAGCTAGTGGGGTGAGGAAGATTGAGAGCGGGTTATTTGGAATCGCAAGATTCTGAAAGGCCAGAAGTCTCTCATACTCGCTTTGTTGGTGCAAGTAAAAAGAAGCGATTTACATCATTGAAGAAAACCAAGATCTGACGTGATTGCAATGATTAGGGGTAACCATAATTCCTCTTTGAGCTTTCACTAACCTGAAGCAAACGCGTACTCAAGACATCACAAATCAAAACGGGGATTAGTTTTAGTTAAATTATACTTAATTATATGTCTTTTTCTTCTCTTCTCATTTTAGAATCATTTATCTTTATATAGCTAATAATATTTAATTTAATTTTTCAGGCTCTTCGATTATATTTGTTTAATATAAGCACAACTGTATTTATCAGTAATAGTGCAAAAACTAACTAATTTAATACATGAATATGTCCAATGACGGTATCACCTGCTCCATTGTTGCAATGACACGTACCACTAATGGTGAGTGATTTTGATTTTTTTAATTGCTGGACTTTCTATTTCATAGTTTTCTTTTTTCTGTTTTAGTTGCTACTGCAATGTCAATAAGCGATGTGGGGTGGCTGGTATTAGATGCACAGCTTTAACAGAGTCTTTTACAAGGTAATGAAATAAATCCATCTATCTATCTATCGATTACATGCAATTTATTTATTTAACTTTATTTTTAAATTATAATTTTTGGTAAAGTGTAGGTCCTGGGCACCAGTCTTTGTACTGATTACAGGCACCATGGAGGGGTTAAATAAGTAAATTATTTTTTATTGTCGCTTTATATTCGCGATTTACAACTAGCGAATTTTAGCTAATACAACGCTGCTATTAGTAAATCAAGTGTGGCCATTTTCTATGAGTTACACGTGATTAAAATAGGCATCTCTGTAGGCAGTACTGTAGTGGTAAAAGTAAAAAGTAACAGAAGGTATGTTGTACATACATCAAAAAGTTACATTGTATACTATACTATGATCGCCAAAGCAATTGAGTGATCACGTGAACACTGCTAGCACGCAATTTATATAACGACAAACACCCCAAGCAACTTATATGACGACAAACATCTCAGGCCTCTTATAAGACTACAAACGCCCCAGGTAATTTATATGACGACAAACACCACAGGCAACTTATATAACGAAAATCATTCCGGGCAATTTATATAACGACAAACACCCTAGCCAACTTATATGACAACAAACAACCCAGGCAACATTTATATGACGACAAAGTACTATGCAAACCAAAATGGGGTGAAAGGTTGTTTAAAAACCAACCAAATTTACAATTCACAATTTCAAGTGACTTGAACTCTACTACATGCTATTAAACAATAGAACACGAACTTTAATCTACGAGGTACCTACTTTAACTACAGTAAGTAATGGGGTACTTGGGCGTGGAACAGATTGAACACCAAGAAACATTAAGCTGTTTCGAAGCTGCTCCATAGCTGTATTGTAGATTGCTTTTGTTATGGGTGTACACCTTTACTGATATCTTTCAATTTTCTCACGGTCACGATTTAGTTCCCACGCCTAAGTGCCCCATTAGTACACCTTTACTGATATCTTTCAATTTTCTCACGGTCACGATTTAGTTCCCACGCCTAAGTGCCCCATTAGTACACCTTTACTGTTATCTTTCAATTTTCTCACGGTCACGATTTAGTTCCCACGCCTAAGTGCCCCATTAGTACACCTTTACTGATATCTTTCAATTTTCTCACGGTCACGATTTAGTTCCCACGCCTAAGTGCCCCATTAGTAATTGTGGTTGAAGTAGGCACCTAGAGGATTTATGTTCGTGTTTGCTTGATTTAAATGCGAAGAACAGTGTAGTACAGAGTTCAAGTTACTTGAAATTGTGAATGGGAAGTTTAATTGGTATTGAAAAGTACCCCATGGCCTACTAACCGCGTGTAACTTTTAGGAAATGGTTACACCTAGGGTATATTAGCTTAGTTTAAGTAGGCAATAAATACTTTGCTAATTATGTCGTACTTTTTTCTTTCAGCTGCTGTTAATGCTAGCATATTAAAGATGGTCCATACTCATGTCTTAATTAGTTAATAAGTTTAATCATAAAGAGAATTCTCGAAGGGTCGATAGTCTGATAAAGATGGTTTACTTATATACAATCATCAAGGTAAATTGATATTATTTATTATTTGCGTTATTTTTAACTAACAATTTGTTTTTTTTTATTTTTTAGATCAGTGTCCTACCAGAACTGGTAATTGATGCAATTAAAATGTCACTAAAAGTTTTTGGTCGCTCGTATTTTCATTCAATTTAATTGTATTGGCTAAATTTAATTTCATTAATTTTATTGCCAATAAATTTAATTTAAAAATTAAATTAAATTTATTGGCAAATCATCACAAATATCATTCAAATCAAATGAGTTTTAATTCAATAGTTAATTTTAGAGTCAATTCAATTTTAATAATTTCAATTTAAAAACATAGTTATTATATTATATATTTCAAATTATTGAATTATAAATTAAACGAGCGTATTTTAAATAATTCAGATGAAATGAGCTTACTTTAAAATCAAATTTAGTTCAGTATAAAGAAAAATTAACTATTTTTTTTTTAATATCAAATAAAATCAATAATGAAGTTCAATTTAAAAATAATAAACTTTTTTTAGATTAAAATGAGTTCATTTAAAAAAAAATTCAAATCAATAATAATAAATTTCAATTAAAGAAAGTAAAAAAAACTTTTTTTAGTATCAAATCAAGTTCAATATAAAAAAAATTAATGAACTTCGTGGTTTTTAATATCAAATCAATATTAAATTGATTTAAAAATAAAACAAATGAATTTACTTTTTAAAAATTTCAAATCAAATCAATATTAATTCAGTTCAATTTAAGAAAAACAAATGAACTTACTTTTTTAATATCAAATCAACTCAATAATAATTTAATTTAATTTAAAAAAAAATACAATTAACTTTTTGTTAGTATCAAATCAATATATTAGGTTCAATTTAAGAAAAACGAATGAACTTACTTTTTTTAAATTTCAAATCAAATCAATATTAATTAAACTCAATTTAAAAAAAAAACAAATAATTTTTTATAGATTCAAATGAAATTAATATTAACTTCAATTTAGGAAGAAAAAAATGAACTTACTTTTCTAAATTTCAAATCAATATTAATTAAGTTCAATTTTGGAAACCAAAAACAATTTTTTAGCTTCAAACCAACACAACACATTACACTTTTACATCACCTACACTTTTACATCACCCACACACACACACATATATGTTTTTCTTTTGTTTTGCTATGTCCCCAAACAAGTGCGCGTGTTTTAAACCGAATTATGCCCTCCAAGTAATCAAGTAAATCAATAAAACATTTCAGGTTCGTGTTTCGTTTGCAATTTAGTTCGCGAGTATATATTGTTTAGGCTGCCTGCTGTTTAAATTCGGTATGGAACTGCAGTTTGGAGATGGAATGGTGGACAAGACGCAGGACATCAATCCAACCGGGGTAGTATATCCTAACGTGAATACTGCCCCGCAACACATCAATCGGGGTTGTATATCCTAACGTGAATACACCCCGCAACAAAGGTTTTGAATTTTGAGTTTTTGGTTTCGGTTTCGGTTTCGATTTCGACTTCCGTTTTGGTTTCGATTTCGATTTCGGTTTCGGTTTTTTGCTGCGCACTCTTACCTGTACCTAAAATAAACTGTTATCCTTTTAGCTTTTTATTTGGGAAAGGGTTTAAGATGTAAATTCGAAATCGCGTGCGCACACCTTAGAAAGAAAATTGTTCCCCTCTTTCTAAAGGTTCCGTCGCTCGTCGCCTTGGACACATGGAAGTAGTTTATTAGTCCTCAAGTCGTGCATTAATAGCTCATTATCCAAAGAGGTTTTGAGATATGGTGTATTTCTTGGGATGATTGGTTAGGCAGCTTTATTTTTGCTTTAACTTGTTTATACGGGGCAGTTGATTTGACTTTTTCAGCTTAGTTTCGGATTTAATACAAATTTAACTCGGTTTCGGATGTAATTTAACTTTAACTCGGTTTCGGAATGTAATTTAGTTTTCGGGTTTTCAGGTTCTATAACTTAGTCGCGGATTAAATTTAAATTTCACACGGTTTCGGATATAATTTAACTTAAACTCGGTTTCGGATGAAATTTAATTTTCGGGTTTTCAGGTTCTTTAACTTAGTTGCATATTAAATTTAAATTTAACTAGCTTTCCGATCTAATTTAATTTTCGGTGTTTCAGGTTATTGTAGCCAGCTAACTTTTAGAGTTCCTGGCCAATTAATTAAATTACTTTATGATATCGCCCGGTTTATATAGTTCAGTCGACATTACTGTCCCTGACATCTTAATTTAGTTTGCTATTTTATAGCTTTAGTCACTTAATTTTTACGTCGGGATATTTAAAATGATTAAATAATCATTGTAACTTTTTATAAAGTAAATTTCATTTCATTCACTACTTGAATAAGTCATTTGCTAGCTTGTTCAAAATAACTTCAGTATTATAAAGCGCAACCGAATAAGACAGTCAATAATATTGACTTATTGGATGTACATTCCAATATGTGGCTAATAAATTTAATAAAACACCTTACTCTCACACACACCACACCACACCACACCACACACCACACAAAATTTAATATTATAATGCGCATTTGAACAGTCAATAATATTGACAGAAACATATTGGATGTACATTCCAATAACTGGCTAATAATATTTAGCCCACAACTGTATATTCTACAATACACTACACCACACTACACTACACTACACTACACAAAATACAATGCGCCATGAAAGTCATTTATAATGACTTAAAACTCGCTAATGTTGTTCCGTCTACAACAACAAACTCGTGCGAAATAACTTCAATATTATAATGCGCAACCGAATATTAGTCATTTATATAAATTGCAATTAAATATTAGTTGCAATATTTTCATTTTCAAATAAAGCTGCCTGCCAATTTGTTTATTTAATTGTATGTATGTATTGACTGATTACTGCTTGCCTAACGTGCAAGTGGTCTTCAGGTTCTAGGTTCTATAAATATTTCTTGTGTAACAATAAACCGCGTCAATTGTTTTAGACTTTTCTAAATTTCCATGTAGACTAGTCTAGCTATTGTTCCGACTCCACGGAGTATAAAAATAGAACTAGCCCGATTTAATTAATGTGTAATTAAATAGGCGGGGGTGGGAGTGAACCATGAAAGATAGTCATGATTTTATCCCACTCCCCCTGCTCGAAGAATTAGTACCTTGTCGTGGTGAGCAGGCTTAATCACACGTACATTGAAATTTTCATTTTTATTTATATTATGTAGATTTATTTGGTGTTTCTATATACGTTCGAATGCATTATTACAAAAGTAATTATCTTAGAGTGTGAATTATTGCAGAATGTTGCGGTGATCTTAGTGAAGAATCAGCACATATGTTATATTTTGACTAGTTACTGCTCAAAAATGTTCACTTTCCAGTGGGAGTCGAACTTACGTCCACGAATATCTGACGGCTGTAGCGGTACCAACTGCACTACGGAGGGTTATAGTTGATATATATATATATATATATATATATATATATATATATATATATATATATATAACCATTCGTGGTGCAGTTGGTAGCGCGACGGCCGCTATAGCCAGAGACGTGGGTCGAGTCCTACCGAAGAGTGAACATTTTTGAACAGTAACGAATCAAAAGTAATTTTGATATAAAACAAATAGGTTTAATACCGTTTATAATATAATACAATTTAATAAATTAATACATTTAAAAAAAAAAACAATATATATGAGGTATTGAGGACAAAAGTCGACTAACGCTCCAATTAAAAAATTAAAAATTATGTTCTTTTTGCAACTTAATGTTCATTTATTCATTCATAGATCACAGTAATATAATTTAAAAGTTGTACATCAATTCACTTTAAATTAAAACCTACTGAAAACATTTACCTTTACAAAAAATATCCTTATAATCTAAATGAACACCAATATAATGCATTATACTTTAAATATATTTATAAAAACTGATTCGTTGTTTTGGTATAATCAATAATAATACTGATAACAATAACATAAAAAATATTTTGAAAAGTAGGACGTAAAAGCATTAAACATTTAGGATTGTAATCGAAATTTTCTCAATTGCGTGTAATGACCAACTTTCTAATTTCAATGTACATGTGAAACCAAAACTAATTCATTTCAAAAATTCGCATTAATTACTATCAAATCTTGTTTGATAGTAATGAATGCGGATTATTCTATCTGTTGTTCGCAATTCGGTATATTTTAGTAAATTCAAACAGCACAATGTTTTTAAATAAAGTATTAAATGTGTGAACGAAATATCTTTCAAGTTCATTCTATTTTTCTATGATAATAATAATTATTATCCGGGCCCGGGTCGTCGGTACCATTTGTCATTGGGATAGGACTGATGACACTTTATACTCGGGGACGTTTTTCTGAAATAATGGTTTCAATGGTTAAAATGAAGATATTAAAAGTATTTATCGATATATTTGGAGAAATATAACCACCTATAATTTTTTTAAATTTAAAATCTAACCATATCAATCTGTTTTCTTTGTCCCAATTTATAACATTTGTTTCTTCATTAAATTTACATATCAATTGCCTTTTACCTTTCGGTGTAGGCTATTACATTAACATTATAGTTTACAATTACTGTTGTTTATACATTTGTGAATTCTTTCCACTCCTTTCTGTCATCGCCAGTTCTCTTGCTTGCTTGACTGTTTTTCCTTGATTATTATGTCCTTTATTATGTTGTCCCACTCTTTTCTTGGTCTACCTCTTCTTCTTTTATTTTCAGTTCTTGCTTCCCACACCTGTTTTGTTTGATTCTTTTTGTCCATCCTAATTAAATGACCCCACCAGTTTAGTTGTTTCTTTTCTATATACATATCTACAGCTTCAATTCCCAGTTCTTTTCTGATGTCATCATTTCTTATTCTGTCTCTTCTCGTAACTTGTTTTACTCCTCTGAGATATTTCATTTCCATTGCCTGTATTCTACTTTTGTCCCTCTTCGTTAGCTTCCACGTCTCGCTTCCATATGTCAGTATAGGTCTATATATGCTTTTATATATATTTATTTTTGTCCTTCTGCTGATATTTTTCTTGTTAATCATTATATTGCTCAATGCGTGGTATGTTTTAGCTGTGTTGTTTATTATGTTACTAAGTTCGCCTTCCATTTTTCCGTCTTCTGTCAGTGCTACTCCCAGGTATTTGAATTCTTCTACTTGTTCTATTGTGTGTTGTTCTATCTTTATATTTATTTGTTCTTTCCGGTTTCCTATTACCATCACTTTTGTTTTGTTATAGTTCATTTTCATGTTATACTTTTCTAGGTGTCTGTTCCATACACTAAGGTTGTGCTGCAGATTACCTTCATTTTCTGCTATCACTACTACATCATCAGCGAATGCTCCTTCCGATATTTTTACAACTTTCATGTTTTTGCTTTTTTGGTTTCTGGTTTCATGCTCTTCATTATTTCATCCATGTATATGTTAAATAATGTAGGACTGAGTCCGCCTCCTTGTCTTAGTCCAGTGGTTGTTTGAAATGTTCTTGATGTTTGTCCCTTATGTATTATTGCATTGGTGTTGTTGTTGTATATGTTTTGTATTAAGTCGACTGTCTTTCTTTCTACACCCTTCTCTTCCAGGATTTTCCATAATTTATTTCTTGGTATCATGTCGAATGCTTTTTCCAGGTCGACGAATCCTAGGTATGTGTTTTTATTATTTGCAATTCTTTTTTCTGTGATTTGTTTTATCGTGAAAATGTTGTCCTGTGTGGATCTTCCTTTCCTAAATCCACATTGCGATTCTTCTAGCGTCTGCTCTATTTTTGCTAGTATTCTTTTGTTAATTGTTTTTTCTAAGATCTTCATACCTATGCTTATGAGTGTTATACCCCTATAGTTTGAACATTTTGTCTTATCGCCTTTCTTGTGTATCGGTACGATTAACGATACTTGCCAATCTCTGGGTATTTTATTCATCCTCCATATTTCGTTTATTAATTTTAGTAGTATTTCATTACCTACAGGTCCCATATGTTTAATCATTTCCGTTGTGATCTGGTCTTGTCCTGGTGATTTCCCTATTTTCATTTCCCTTACTATCTCTAGTATTTCTTTACATTGATCATCTCTATATCTGCTTCCGAGTCGTTCTGGTCTCTTGTCTTCTGTTCATTTCCACCATTTTGTAATAGTAAGTCTTCAAAATATTCTTTCCATCTTTCCAGTATTTTTTCGTTGTCCTTCAGCAATATTCCTTGATTGTCTTGTATATAATTTACTTCTTGTCCTTTTTCTTTTCTGTTTAGTTTTAGTGTTTTATAGAATAATTTTTGGTTTTCCTTTGCATTTTTCTCCATTGTCTCTCCGAACTTTTCCCATTCCCTGCTCTTTGCTATTCTGTCCTTATCTTTTACTATTTTCCTCTTTAAACTGTATTCTTCGTAGTTTATACTATTTTTGTCATTTAGGTATCTTTGCCATGCTTTTTGCTTTTCCTTTATTTTCTCTCTTATGTCCTGCGACCACCATGCTGTCTGCTGCTTCTTGTTTGTGTTTTGCTTTGTCCCACATGTCTCTTGTGTTGTCTCCAGTATATTTTTCTTTAATTTATTCCACATTTTCTCTACTTCTTGTCTATAGTTGCCCTTTACTAATTTCTCCTCTATTTTCTCTTTATAGATTTTTGCTATTTCTTTTTCCCTTAGTTTGTATGTTCTTATCTTGTTGTAGTTTATTGCTATATTTGGTCTCTGCTTTTTTTTATCGCTATCTTGGTAGTCTTCCTTTATTTTCGTCTCTACTAGATAGTGATCACTTCCAATTTCGTAACTTCTCTTTACTCTTGTGTTTATTATTTTGCTCCTTTTCCCTTGTTCTGCTAGTACATAGTCTATTATAGATTTTTCGTTCCTGCTTATCACTTCCCTGGTGTATTTGTGTATGTCCTTGTGTTTGAATAGTGTATTCGTTATTACTAGATTATTCATTCTACAATAATCTAGCATTTTCTTACCATTTTCGTTGAGTACGCCATCTCCATATCTTCCTCTCATCGCGTCATTATCTTTTACTTCGTTGCCAATTCTGCTGTTGAAGTCTCCCGCCACGTACACTTCTCCTTTGGCTTTTTCTGTTGTTTCGTTGAGTTGCTCCCAGAATGTTTCTTTGTTGCACGCAGTATCATCTTCGTTTGGTCCATACACTGCTATGATAGTTTTATGGTAGCCGTTTCTTTGATCTCTAACTTGGATAGACAAAATCCTCTCCGTAATTGCATCCCATTTATATATATATATTCGATTTCAGTTTTTTATGCATTATACATCCTACCCCTGCTGCGGCTCTCCGATTGTTATCTACACCGCTATATATGAATATATGTTCCTTGTCCATTTTGTACTCTCCCTTCCCCTTCTTTTTTGTTTCTGTTACCACTAAGAAGTCTAGTTCAGCTTTCTCAAATTCTTCTTCCAGCTCTTTTTCCTTTCCATTTATACTCCTGATATTCCAAGTCCCAATTTTCCATATTTTTCTTTTTTTTACTGTACTCTTTTCTTTGTTTCCATTTATTATGTGTTTGTTCTTCTTTCCTTTGTTCGTTGTCCCTTTCCTCGCTGTATTCTTTGTATTTTTGCTTCCGTCCGTTTTCTCTTTTGCTAGTAGTTTTTTTGGATTGGTTACTTTCACCCCATTATCTTTGGCTACGACTCCTTTCTCCTTTTTATCCCATATGTATATTTCATTGTCTACTATTATCTTTCTATATCCTATTTTTACGTGTTTTCCTTTTTCTTTTTCCAATTTTGCTATGTTTCTTATCTCTCTTTGTATTTTTCTCTCCTCTTCCGTTAGATCATCGTCTATATATATCGTTGTATTTCTCAGTTTATATTTTGCTTTCATTATTTTTTGCTTTTCTTCCCAGCTTGGGATTTCCACTATTATTATATTTCGTTCTGGGCCTGTGTTTATTTTTTGTATTTTGTTAACCCCTGTCTCCACTTCCAGTTTCTCTTTGATGAGTGATCTTACCTCTTCTATGTTATCTATCTTGTCTAGACCTCTTATTGCTATGTTATTTTTTCTTCTTCTCTTCTCTTCAATTTCTGCTTTATTTTCTAGTTTTTCTATTCTGACTTCCAATGTTCTCTTTTCTTCTTTCCATGTTTCTTCCTTATTGTTCATTTCGGTCTTCATCTCTTTTATTTCGTTGTTATAACAACAATAATTATAAATTATCTAGGGAATGTAGTTACTTTAGATTCGCTCTATTGGAAACACTGAAAAAATAAAATAAAGAAAATGTGTCATCAAAGCACCAATCACAAGCGCTATTCAAGGTGTTGACATTTATTTTGACCATTTCTGTCATAATTGACATTTTCAATATATCCATTCAATAAGTTTCTTTTGATCTTAAGATCGAATGGAAAAATATAACGCGTTCTATTTGTCAAAGACAAATTGTATGGGAGGAGGATATATAAATTAGAAAGAAATTGTCTTGTCTAAAACGACCTTAACTTTTGAGTTAAGAAATGGTCTCATCTAAAACGACCTTTAGCAAATGTTTATGTAGTGATCTTACTCTGTGCGTGATCTCATAAAACATACATGGAAAATAATTCCCTGTTCATGATTAACATTAGTATATTGGTACCACTGTTGCCGTCAAGTACGAAAAACTTAATTTTTTGTCATTCAATTAAAACTACTCACATGACTCCCAACAACCTTGAGGAATCATATTTGTTTATAATTAACATTTCGTGAATATGCAAACATCGTCATAATGTTAGTGCTAGTGACAGCGGCCTTCAGCGTCCATAACCCGCAAAATCTCATGTAAACGTCCAACCCCCAAGCAATGCGATACAATGCTCTTGTTTAGGAGTGAAAGAAAACAAGAAAGCTAGTGGGGTGGGGCAGACTGAGAGCGGGTTATTCGGAATAGCAAGATTCCGAAAGGCCAGAAGTCTCTCATACCCGCTTTGTTGGTGCAAGTAAAAAGAAGAGATTACCATCATTGAAGAAACCTAAGAAGAAAGCTAGTGGTAAACACTAGGAACATAAAACAATTAAATACGACATCAGTGTATATATTCTGAATGTTGGTATAGCTTCTAAATATATATGCAACCACACATAAAATAACTTTTTTTTTCGTCTGAGGTGGAATCTTCAAAAGACACCCACGCCCCCCTATCCACCGCTTGGTGTCCGGGGCGCCTACCGGCTAAACCAAAAACTCAGGTTCTGTAGCGAGGGGCTTGTTCGCCTCAGAGACACGCTAAGCCCCCCGTACCGTCACGCGTCAGTCCGTAGGTCAGTCTCTCGCTCTGTTTAATCGTTGTCTCTCATTGGCACTGCCGCGTAGGCACTCGCACTGACGCGCTGTTTCTAATTCTCTCGCACCCTTTCTGCTTCTCGGTGCGTGATGATTTTGGTCTGCTCATTTGTCTTGGTCTCGTGTATGTCTTGTCAGTTGTCCTGGTCGCGTCAGTCATCTGTTTAGGTCGTCACTGTACTTCTGTCTCATAACCTTGCCGGCAAACCTGGTGACGGCTTTCCACATTCTTTCGTCGTCGATCATACGTTGGCCTATTTCTCTTGGGGTGGCTTCACCTCGCAAGTTCAGTCCATAGTACGGTTCTTTCCTCATGCCATCTCGGACAGTGGTAAAATGTGTGGAGTGGATCGTCAACGTCCTCGCAGTACCGACATCTAGCCACTGCGGCCTTGCCTATCCGAAAGAGGTAGGACTGGAAGGTGCCGTTTCCCGACAAGAGCTGCGTGGACCAATGGTCCAACTCCCCATGTCTTCTTGTTGCCCAAGGCTTGATTTCGGGGATGAATTTCTTGGTCTTCTCAGTCCCTTCCCATCTGCATTGCCAGGTGGTTAGAGTGGTTTCGCTGCTCTCCTGCTTGGCCGCCTTCAAATCCACTCCGCTCCTTGTAGCCGCAAAGGTCTGGGCCCTTTCCACCACCATGAGGTCACCAGTGGGTGTTCCCGCGAGCACCTCCGCCGCATCCATTGAAATGGTGCGGTACGCCCGAATGATACGAAGAGTGCTGGTTCGCAGAGCCCTTCGTAGCCTGCCCTTGTTTCTCTGGGTTCTGATGGCGCCAACCCAGGCCGGGGCTCCTCGATAGGGCCGCCTCTGTCCGCGCAGCCTTCTGGGATGCTGCTTTCACTTGTGCCGTACAGTTCACATTGGCCTCCGCTATTGTGCCTAGGTATGTGAATTTGCGCTCCATGTTGTGTGTGGAGCCTAACAGGTCAATTGTGTTCTGGGCTGCTCTGATGGTGCCTGCCCTCTTCGTTGATAGTAGGGCTACCTGAGTCTTGCCGACAGCAATCCTCAGGCCCCTGCTCCCCATCCATGCTGCCAAGGTGTTAGTGGCGTCTGCCAGTTTGGTTTTGGCATCCTGTAGGTTTCTTGTTGGTCGTCAGCGAAGGCTATCGAGGTAACTCCTTCTGGGAGTGGTAGCCTCAGCGCGTCATCAAACGCGACGTTCCATAGGAGGGAGCCAGCACGGATCCTTGGGGCACCCCGCCCCCTCCCTTTACCTCGTGCGATACAACACCTAACGGGCTCTCAAAGATCACCTCCCGGTTGTTCAGGTAGTTGTTCACTAGCCTTACCAGCTGCTCGTCTATGCCCCTTGCACGCAACGCTGTCGTGATGACCACCCATGGGAGCGTGTTGAAGGCGTTGGTCACGTCTAGGGTGGCCTTCAGACAGTGCTCCCTAGTTCTCCATGTTCCTGCGTTCGCCTGGCCAACCACTTCGCGTACCGCCAGTATGGCATCGCTGGTGGATCTACCTTTGCGGAATCCGTACTGGCGGTCGTGTAGTCCTCCTGCGCAGTCTAGCGCGTCTTGGAGCCTGTTTGAGATGAGTCTTTCCATGGTTTTCGCAACCCCGTCTAGTAGGCACAGCGGGCGGTATGCATTTGGTTCAGTTGGGTCCTTCCCTGGTTTGAGGACCAGTCTGGCAGTCTTCCAGCGTCTGGGAAAGGTGCCCGTAGTCGCGCATCTGTTCGCTATCCTGTGCATTGCTGCTGCCAGTGTTGGTGCGGCAGCGCTTAGTACCTCATTGGGCATCCCATCTGGCCCTGGGGCTTTATTCGTCGGAAGGCTGCACACGGTTCGATGTTGAACTGTATTTATCGGTGGTCGCCCAGGGTTTCCTCGTCCAGCACCTGCCACCCTCTTACTCTTCCCAGGAGGCTAGTTGTTGCAAGAGTCACGTCGATATGGGAAGACGAGTTTCTTCTGGCGAAGGTTGGTTCTCTGCCCGTGTTGCAGGCCACCATATCTAGTGCGGCCGCCATTTCGGTGATTTCCTCGCCCCTGGTGTCCGTGTTTGGGGACCCCCAGTGCGCAGACTTGGCATTTAGATCCCCTGCCAGGATTACGTGTCGCCCGAGTTCCTGATTATGTTCTCAAGTTCGCTGAGCCATTCCTGAGCTCGCTGTCTGCTCGCGTTTGGTTATAAGTAGGCAGCCACCAAGGTTTATTATATATTCCGTCTGCTTTTATCCATGCAATTCCCCTCGCGGGTGGGACGTGACGCGGCTCGCTTATTAATGCTACTTGGGCGCCTTGCCATTGCCGTGGACAGGCACAGCTGATGTGCCGCTCTGCCCCTGCACACGTTGGCCTGTAGCACCCTGATGTTTTCCGTCATTGGGGGTTGCTTTGCCTCCCTCCGTCAGGCGCTCGTGTTCTGGCCTCCTCAGCCTCCCTGGTCTTTATAGGGCATCGCATTCCCCCTGCCGAATGCCCTTCGGCTTGGCAAAGTGCGCAGTAGTAGTTTTTACAGGCCCGAGATTGGTGGCCTTCCTCGCCGCATCGGAGGCATAATTTCCTCCTGTCGGGCCCTTTGCAGTTTTCTTTGTCCAGCGAGCCAGCACCTGCTGCACGCGTGACGCATCTCCTCCCTACGGGTGGCTCGACAGTATACCAGCCCAATCCGGATTTTGCCCGAAGTGAGCTGATCCGCTCCTTTCCCCGATGTGATGACCGTGACCACCATGGAGCCGTTCCTCGCTTGTCTGGGCTCCCCCACTCTGAAGCTTTCCCTTGGTTCCGGGAAGTTCTTTACCAGTGCTTCCTCCACTTCCTCCTTGGTGGTGAGGCAGTCCAGCCCTCTTACGTGCACCGTAACCTCTGGCCTCTGACCCTGGCGCCTTCAGTTCGATGGTGCTGCAGAGGGTGTTGCCTTGTTTCCTCCTCCGATGACTCGGATGCGGAGTTGGCCGTTCTCAGTCCTGTCTACGCGGGTGATCTTGCCCCCACCCTGGTCTACGTCTCGTACGCTCTTTACAAGTTCAGCGTAGGTCTGACCTTCTGGCGGCCTGACGAGGATTGTCCCCTCCTTGTTGCCCTTTGGTGCTCTTGGTCTGGTCGTCTCTGGTGTGCCCTCAGGCTGCTTGGCCGTTGGTTCGCTTTTGTCTCTGACTAGTATGCTGTCCCTTACGTCTGCGAAGAGGAGTTCTAGTATTTTTCTCCCCTCGGATGGTTTGATGTTTGCCAGTACCGCCCTTAACTGGAGATCCTCGCAGTCTCCCAGCAGTCGCCTCGACTTTCTTGCAGCATGGAAGAAGGACTTTTCTATCTGCTCGGGAGTGTTTCCCTCACATACCAGGAAGTGGGTAGTCCAGGTTGCAGATGATGTTGTTCCCTGGTAGCAATCCACCTCCATTTTCCTTCTGATTATGGCCATGTCGCCTTCTTGGAGCTCTAGACCGGCCAGGTCATGCTGGATCCTCCCGATCTTGGTCCCGTTTGTGTGGGCTCTGAGGTCCTTGCGCACTAGTCGCAGGACGTGCGCGTTTGGGCACGGTTTGACCTCCCCTCCCTTGATAATTTTCGTTTTAGAGAAGGTCTCCTCTGGCCATTCTTCACCGAGTATCCCTTCCGATTCCGAGTATGTCGCGTCCGGCTTGAAGTGGCTCCTAATTCTAGCCACCTTGTCGTCCTGGGATTCCGGTGTCACTCTGGTGGGGGCGGTTTCGAGTCTCTCTATCTGGCTTCTCATGGTCTCCATGCTCGACCTTATTTCCGCCAGTTCCCTCTCCGTTTCCTTCTCTTCCTCACTCAGCTTGTTTAGCTGAACTCTCAAGGCCTCCTCCTCTGGGCTGTGGGGAATTTTAAGGGGTGTCCCTGCTCTGCCGAGGAGTCTTGTGTAGAGGGCCCTGAGGGATTCGGCGTCGGCCTTAGCCTCTTTTGGGATGTTTCTGGTTGCAACGGTTGTGTCCGTGAGGCGTAGTACCATGTTCCTAGCCTTGGCAGAGGCTGTACGTCTCTCCTCCAAGAGAGGCCGATAGGTCAAAGGGGGAAGTGACTCTAGAAGAGAGGCTCAGTCACGCAAGGAGTTGTGATGAGCCCCGAACATCTTAGCAACGCGACGCCATCCTGATCCCAGCTGTGTGTTTCCTCACAGTTGGGCGGTCTACGGATGTCGCCGCGTTGGGCCCCCACACCACGACAAGGTGTGTTCTGTTCGTGGGGGACATAAAATAACCTAAAATGAGACAGATTGACAATAATTTGGCAAAAAGTGCTGTATGAAAATTGATGTTTTTCTATTAGTAAAGGCAATATTGGACAAGAATTGTAGATTCTCAGTATAGCCAAATGTGGGACGAACACGTTGGGCACCATATGTACAAATTCATTATTGCGAGAAAGTGTAAAACGACCATTGAATAAAATTCCATGTAAAATCTGTCGGCGGCAATTGCCAACGAAATAAATACACCATCAGATTTTATGGTAGTGGATTCTTACATATTAAGGCCATACTATAAGAAAACAATACTCTTACAACAAACAATCAACGGAATTTTAAATCATTCAATAACGAAAATTTGGCGCCAAAAGTATATGTCACCTTTACACCATTTCGGGCCGGCGCAGTGGCGCCCCCATCGGTAATTCTATAGGTTAATAAACGCATTTAAATCATAATTTAATTTATATATATATATATATATATATATATATATATATATATATATATATATATAAATCTATGTGTAGGCATTCATGTACAGGTTCTTAATAATGATCATACAAAATAGAGGTTAATTTTAGTAACATTTACGATACATAAAACAAGAACATACAAAAACAATATTGGCACGAATCATAATCGTGCCAATATTATAATATTTAAAGGAAACAAATTCAATTCGTACCTATAATAATAATTATCCGGTGAATTCTAGAAAAGTCTGGATGTTTTTGAAGCACAGCGCCATATTTGACAAATGACATGCGCTAGAATGCAACCTAATAAAACTAATATAATAATATCTCAACAGCCTTTTGCCTTTTCAGACATCAAACTTCAGTCTAATTTATATGAATACCGTTCTAATTAAATAATTCTATATGAAAATAATAAACTAGACGCTTTTATATCTGTGCCAATAGTGATTTCGCGTGTTAAATCTGTCAACATTTGAATTTGGCGCGTTTCCAGTTCAGAATCGAGTGACGAAAAAACAAATGATGATTAATCAAAGAAATATGGCGTTTGCCACAGGTCTCGATATTCGGGCAGTAGCGAGGTGTTAAACAGGCGCTGTTGGAAATCGCAAATCGCGCAGCGGCAAGGGTGCACACGGGAACACGTTCGCGTGCTGAGCTAGTGCGGGAAAGGTGCGGATCACACACACACACGGTCGCAATGAGCGTGGACGCATATGGCCCGAGTTCGCAAACACTCACGTTTTTGGACACGGAGGAGGCGGATTTGATCGGGGCCGACACGCAGGGCTCCGACTGCGATTTTACCGATTTCACCATCCCGTCGCAGACGCAGGCGTCCCAGCACGACCACGCGGGGCCCCAGACGTCCGGCATTCAGGTACTGGGTTAGGGTTTTTCCCTCTAAAATTCATATTGTCATCGTGTGCTGAACGCAAACGGAAATAGATCGGGCACGGGGGCAACAAGTAGAACGTGCGTTGTGCAATAAGATTACACACGGGAGGTTGTTTCGTATCGTTGACAAATTGCTATTGACAGGTTTTGCCTGGAACTCAAAATAGTCACTGAAATTCAGTTTGTAATCTGATTCAGATATGCACGTTTCTACAAATATTTTTATTATAATGATAATAATACATTAAACTCTAATCATTTGTACGAATTGTATGACATATTATTACAAATGTTATGAAATTGAGGCAGAGATATCTTACATAGAGGAATCAAACATATAGCAAATGGGTGGGAAATTGTTAGGGCGGGTTAATAGAACAAATCTATGAAAATCATGATTATTAGTTCCCCAAAGTGGGTGATATTGCTCTGTGCAGGGGGTACTGAAATGTTTCAGAGGGTTATAGTAGTTGCTAGTGAAATTGGGAACTCTACATAATAATAGGTATTGTATAAGGGCTACATATGATTTCATTTTATACCCTAGAACAAGGGTTCATGTTGTCTCATCAGCTACATGCAACTCTTTGAATCATGTATGTGGCTCTTTTAGTTGCTCTGTGGAGGGTACTGAAATGTTTCAGAGGGTTATAGTTCTGGATAGTTCTGGATAGTTGGCTGGAGGGTAGCATAGCTACAGACACTTAGGCCTCAAAATGGGCCCATTGTGAAACCTCCCTTTAAGGCTGCTCACTTGTCCCAACAGTCAATTTTGCGTGCAAGCCACAAAACTCTAGCGGGTGAGGAGCTGCCAATGCTGAGCATACTAGGCCAGCACTCCCCTAGTATTAGATGCCTGGTGTTTACTAGAGCTGGACAGAGGCATATTACATGCTCTGCTGTTTCTAGTTCTTCATTGCACCCTCTACATAACAGGCTGTTCACCAGACCCATCGTGTGTAGGTGTTTGTTTAGCTGGCAGAGGGTTACAGTAGTTACTAGTGTAATTGGGTGCTCTACATAAAAATAGGTATTTTGTAAGGGCTACCATATAAGTTAGTTCATTTTATACCCTTGAACAAGGGTTCATTATGGCTCATGAGCTACATGCAACTCTTTGGATTGTGTGTGTGGCTCTTTTAGTTGCTCTGTGGAGGGTACTGAAATATTTCAGAGGGTTACTAGTGTAATTGAAGGCTCTTTATAATAATAGGTTTTTTGGGAGAGCTACCATATGAGTTAGTTAATTTTATACCCTAAAACAAGGGTTCATGGAGGCTCATGAGCTACATGCAACTCTTTGGATTGTGTGTGTGGCGCTTTTAGTTGCTCTGTGGAGGGTACTGAAATGTTTCAGATGGTTATAGTAGTTACTAGTGCAATTGGGGGCTCTACATAATAATAGGTATTTTGTAACGGCTACCATGATATATGAGTTAGTTCTTTTTATACCCTAGAACAAGTGTTCATGGTGGCTTATAAGCTACATTCAAAACCATATGAGTTGGTACAATTTATACCCTAGAACAAGGATTCATGGTGGCTCATGAGCTACATGCAACTCTTTGGATCCTGTGTGTGGCCCTTCAATTTTATTTTAGAAGACCAACACACAGGATCTAGCTTGTGAGCCACAGTTTGTGTGTATCTGACCACTTTTATGTCACCCCTGGCATATGAGTCTCTTTCTCTGGCTATAGTGCTGGCAACTGGCACTACAGGTGGACCCACAATTTAATGTGGATTCCGAACCACAGAAGTGCTTAGATGAGAATATCATGTACTCTAGACCAGAGAAAGGTTTTTGCTTTGAAAAACCCCATGCTGGCAAGACAGGTTGGGGAGTTGAGGGTATATGCAAGCTGAAAAGTATTTTGCTTTGTGAGTTAAGAACAAGGGTTCATGGTGGCTCATAAGCTACATGCAACTCCATATGAGTTGGTTCATTTTATACCCTAGAACACGGGTTCATGGTGGCTCATGAGCTACATGCAACTCTTTGGATCCTGAATGTGGCCCTTTCTCCAATTTTATTTCAGAAGACCCACACAGGATCTAGGTTGTCAGCCACAGTTTACTATGTGTGTATCTGACCTTCATGCAACCCCTGGTGTATGAGTCTTTCTCTATCTATAGTGCTACTATACAACTTGCACCTACAATTTAATGTGGATTCCGAACCACAGTAGTGCTTAGCTGAGATGATCTACTCTGGACTAGAGAAAAGTGTTTGCTTTGAAACCCCATACTGGCATGAGTGAGGTTGAGGAGTTTAGGGTATATGCAAGCTGGAAACTAATTTGCTTTGTGAGTTTTAAACTCACAATCTTCAGCACAGCAGTTGTTGCTTCACCACTGTGCAATGCTGCCCCATTCTAGGGTGTAAAACTCATATGTAAAACACATAGTATTCATGAACTACAATCAGCTATTTAAGTATACAGTTTTTGGGTTGGCTTGTTTACACACCATAACCAAATGGCAGCAATAATTGGCCACCAACTAATGAATATTTATTCACATGTATGCTTACATAAAATACTCATAAAACTGCATACTAACTACACAAACGATAATGATTATGTATGTAATAAAAATATGTTTATACTCTAATAACAACGAGCACAAACAAAAGAAATAGGCCCTGTCCATTTGGCTACTACTAATGACTAGTAGAGTCACTGTACTATTAGTATGCATGACATCAGCATGTGTGACTACTAATCACTAGTAGTAGCCAAATGAATAGGGCCATGAATACAAAATACATTGTTATTTCATTATCACATGTTGTTTATGTATAATTTAACTTCTAATTAAGCCTTATTATGGGTGGGATATCTATACTTCTCTTAAGACACTAGGTGAAATTCCTGTCGCCTGTTGGCATATGATGAATCAACTGTCTCATCTACTCTTCTGAGTCTGTGTGACTATTTGTATACTTTTCCCCTCAACATATTAACAAACGTAATATTGTGTGCCCTGCTTCTTCTTCTTTAAGGCACCTTACACAATCAATATTACTGTCAATATTTTAGAATAATGACAGTATTACTGAACGATAAAATATTTAATATGTTCATTATTCTAAAATATTGCCAGTATTACTCATCGTGTAAGGTATAGTAATGATGTAATGAAGAGAATATTGATCCTTATCCGGATAATTGATTACTTGATAAATATAAAAAGAGGATTGAAGCAAATACTGACAGTACTAGTATTGACAGTATTATTGAGTGTGTAAGGTGCCTTTTTAACTATGTAGTTACAACTTCTAAGATAACAATAGATGCAACTATCCTACTATCACATTGTTTTTGCCACCATTAGAGGAATAACACTGTAAATTATAAAAATATTTGTCAAGACATGCACTGTCAGCACAAGAATCATAAATGACAGGTTGGTTGTCTTCAAAACATTGTCTTTATTGTATATTATAATGATGAATTATTTAATTGTCATAATTGAGCTTTTAGCAGAAACTATGCATCAAAACGGAATACAATTTATGCAAGCTAATAAAAACACAATGTTGTTGGCTCTGATATTTTTAATAATTATATCATAATTTGTACTTATAGAGTGTAGAAACTCATTAAATCTTACGAAATAAGTTACAAAGCCAAAAGTAAAGTATTTTTATTATTTGTAAAAATGTAATGCAATTCCACACTGTAGGTTTTGCTAAAAGCTAAATATGATTTGCACTGTAAGAAAGGTATAAATGTGATCTGAAAAGGCAAAATGGTAACAGAATAGGTATATAATAACTAAGTATGGTCATGCTACCTCCTTGCTTCAGACCTTGCGATATGTTGTTAGTTTTGTATACACACTATTTCTACTATGTCATCCATTGTTGTTTTTATGAATCTTACTAGTTCCTGTGGGATTGTTACTTCAAGCAGTATTTTGTTGCCTCAGCAGGAACACTACACATCTAACATTTTATCTGAGGTTGACAGGATTAAGAATGATTATAAAATGTTTATTAACCCTTTAATGCCCAACCCCGCCTCAAGGTGGACCATGCTTAATCACATATAACAATACATTTAAATCTTTTATAGCTTCTATGCCCAACGTCTCAAGGCAGGCATACCTTTAGCAGGTGTACCAAGTGATGGTATACTGATAGCTCTTATTTGAATACTGATTAATTCATACATACATCAGCGGTCTTCAATTATATGATGTAGAATTTTGATGTAATTGTATAGGATTAATCCATAGTTTATTTCTATTTCAGGTTAATGGAATTTCTACTAAGAACCCCTCAATTGGTGTAAAGTTGGCCTCAGCCACAGCTGCTTTGGGAGAGTTGCAATTTGAAGAGGATGATGAAGAGTTCTACAGTAAAGAGTTGCCCGACTATGCATGCAAGTATTGCGGCATACACGAGCCCAACTGTGTTGTCATGTGCAACCTGTGCAAGAAATGGTTCTGCAATGGCAGAGGCAATACATCTGGTAGTCACATCATCAATCATTTGGTAAGAGACTCATAATTGCATAATGACATTACATGGAATATGTTATAGATATTTTTCGTGATAACAATATTTTCCTTGCTTTATTCAGATAATAACAAGAAGTTTATAAGTTTAATGCAATGAGGTCATTGTTAGGCCCAATTCACACATAGGAGGCGAAGGCGCGGTGCCGGCGCGGCGAGAGACACGATGGTTTCACGGCCCCTTTATATAAACATATGGTGCAATGCCCTCTTCCACGCCCCCTCTGTGTAAACATATGATGCAATGTCCACCCCTTCACTGCATATGGACATCACAATCGCCTGTGTGACGTCGCGCCTGCACCTCGCCTACACCGCGCCTCCGCCCGACGTCGCTTATGTGTGAATTGGGCCTAACACTTGTTCTACATAATACTATTGTAGATATGATTATAACTCACTGTAATGGGGAACAAGAATTAATGTCAATTATGCCTTTTATGAAACTATATTCATTTAAAACGTTTGTTGTGACGTCACAATCGACCGCTTTTACTGAACCTTTTTCCTAGGAAACTAGGGCTGCGATTTTTGAGCAATCGCTATGGATTTGGATTTGGCTTTCGCTATTATTGTAAATCTTATTCATTTTGACCATTCACTGCGTGGAAGGTAAAAAAGTAATAAAAAACAAGCACATGGAAATTAATGTCAAAGTATAACTATTTTGACATTAATTTTACGTTTATTATTTTAAACCATATAAGTACTCTTTAAGTCCTAACTCAAAAATTAATATCACAACAACCACTGCCAAGATAATGTTCACCTTCATTTGTTATTTATCCTTGTCAGTTATTTTCATGCTTTCTTTTGTGTTTTCAGGTTAGAGCCAAGCACAAGGAGGTAACCCTGCATAAGGACGGCCCTCTCGGCGAGACCGTCCTCGAGTGTTACAGCTGCGGCGTGCGCAACGTTTTCGTCCTAGGATTCATTCCGGCCAAAGCCGACTCTGTCGTCGTGCTGCTATGCAGGCAACCCTGCGCCGCACAAAACTCACTCAAAGTAAGTGTACCTAAACCAACATGTTTAACAAAATACTCAACTATTGTTATGAACAGGATATGAACTGGGAACAGGAGCAATGGAAGCCGCTGATTGCGGACCGCTGTTTCCTCACCTGGCTGGTGAAAATCCCGTCCGAGCAGGAGCAGATGCGCGCGCGCCAGATTTCCGCGCAGCAGATCAATAAGCTGGAGGAGCTTTGGAAGGAAAACGTTGATGCGACGTTTCAGGATTTAGAAAAACCGGGAGTTGATGAAGAACCTCAACAGGTTGGTTAAAATCTTACTACTACTAAGAAATGAGGTCATAACGGCCTCTTAAACGATACCGCTTCTTAGGAAATCAGGGTTTTAAGTCTAAAGTCAGTAAAGGGAGAAGAGTAGATTCATCTTGCGGTCAAATCAATATTTAGTAGTTTTTCCTTGCATCCTTCATGCATGATTAGCCAACCATGCAGAAAAGTTATTAGGGTGGTAATCACTAGCATCTAAGGCCCAATTCACACATAGGAGGCGAAGGCGCGGTGCCGGCGCGGCGAGAGGCACGACACTTTCACGCCACGTCTATATAAACATATGGTGCAATGCCCACTTAGGTGACGAGGCGCGGGTATTTGCCTCGTGCCTCTCACCGTGCCGGCACCACGTCTTAGGCCCAATTCACACAGGAGACGAAGGCGCGGAGAGAGGCGCGACGCATGCACGCCCCCTCTATTAAACATATGGTACAATTCCCACTTAGGTGACGAGGCGCGGACATTTGCCTAGTGCCTCTCGCCGTGCCGGCACCGCGTCTTAACCTCTTCGCCTGAGACACGGTGGCTGCGAGGCGAGAGGCACAACCCCTCCACGTCGCCTTTATGTAAACATATGATGCAATGTCCACCCCTTCACTGCATATGGACATCAGAATCGCCTGTGTGACGTCGCGCCTGCACCTCGCCTCCGCCCGACGCCGCTTATGTGTGAATTGGGCCTTACCCTCTTCGCCTAAGACACGGCGGCGGCGAGGTGAGGCGAGAGGCACAGCTCTTCCACGCCGCCTCTATGTAAACCACCCCTTCACTGCATATGGACATCACAAATGTCTGTGCGACATCGCGCCTGCGCATGCGCCTCGTCTACACCGCGCCTCCGCCCGACGCCGCTTATGTGTGAATTGGGCCTAATGATCAAATTTAGAACCCACATTTGGATCCTAAAAAAACTTCTATTTTTATAGGGCTTTTCGCCAGTAAAGGGAACAGCTAAGAGGACTTACGTAATTACTTTTTAAGAAAATTTACTACATTGTTGATTGTCTCACCCCTGACAGTAGCCAAGTGTTCCCGACCCTATGACACTTACAATACCTAGGCATAGCTATCACACTATCTATTGATATCTCCTAATGCTCCAGATGCTGGGTTGATTTTCATATTCACATGTTTTTTTATTTATTATAGGTGTTACTTCGTTACGAAGACGGCTACCAGTACCAGAACATCTTTGGGCCGCTTGTGAAGCTCGAGGCGGACTACGACAAGCGTCTGAAAGAGTCCCAGACGCAGGAGAACATTGACGTGCGCTGGGATGTCGGGCTAAACAAGAAAACCATAGCGTACTTTACTCTTGCAAAGACTGACGGCGATATGAAGTTGATGCATGGCGATGAGTTACGTTTGCGCTATGTGGGCGAGATGCACAAGCCATGGGCGGGCGTAGGTCACGTCATTAAAGTACCTGACAACTTTGGCGAGGACATCGGGATTGAGCTGAAGAACAGCTCGGGCGCACCCACGGAGTGCAGCAGTAATTTCGTGGTTGACTTTATATGGAAAAGCACTAGTTTTGATAGGTGAGTGACTGGTAGAACTTGAGAAAATGATGACAACTTCTGAGGATTATATTTGAGAAAAGTTTATTGAAGCCTAACCCTGTTGTACTGCTAGATGTAAGTGTATATACACTTACATCTAGTGGTATAACAGGGTTAGACTTCAATAAAGTTTTTCAAATATACTACTTCTCTTCTGTTATTTGACCTTCTCTTTCAGTTCTTTTACCACGTCCCATGTTCTTTTTAGGTCCTCTACCACCTCCAATGTTCTTTTTAGGTCCTCTACCACCTCCTATGTTCTTTTTAGATCCTCTATACTCTTCTTCGTCTGCTTCGGCGCCAGCTTCTCCAAATTTTTTTATCTTGCGTCTGCGCGCACTTTTCCTCTCGCGGCTTGATTGGATCGCGCTCCTCATGCTCGCCGTGTCTATCTATGTCAAAGCGATCACATATATTCGGTTCCAAATACAGATTTTTGAGATTAACTAGTCTATACGTTTGTTTACATTCAATAATTAATTAGTCACAGTCAACATCTAATCTTCAATTTAATTTCAGGATGCAATTAGCCCTGCGCAAATTCGCCGTGGATGACACCTCTGTCTCCCCGTATATCTACCACCGACTTCTAGGGCATGAAGTAGAAGAAGTTCTCTTCAGATGCCACTTGCCCAAACATTTCTCCGCCCCGAATTTGCCCGACCTGAACCGATCGCAGGTGTACGCCGTGAAGCACGCGCTTCAGCGGCCCTTGTCCCTGATCCAGGGCCCGCCAGGCACCGGAAAGACTGTAACCTCTGCCACGATTGTCTACCAGTTGGTCAAACAGAACGGAGGACCTGTGCTGGTGTGCGCCCCAAGTAATACAGCTGTTGATCAACTTACCGAGAAAATCCATCGTACTAACTTGAAGGTATATTTTACATAGCCAGAAGTAAGACATCATTTTAATACCCTAAACATTGTATGCTTAAACTATCGCTAATTATCAGCATCTGATTAATATTTTGGGCTGTTGGTAATCAATTTACAAGCAAATACCCCCGTATAAACATATATTGATACCGGCGCATGCTTATTACAATTTATATAACGCATGCGCATTAAGCAACACGTATGTGCCTAAGGCCCAATTCACACAAGTAGCGTCGGGCGGAGGCGCGGTGTAGGCGAGGCGCAGGCGCGACGTCGCACAGGCGGTTGTGATGTCCATATGCAGTGAAGGATTGAACATTGCACTTTATATTTACATAGAGGCTACCGTGTCTTAGGCGAAGAGGCGAAGACGCGGTGCCGGCGCTGCGGAAAGCACGACGCTTCAAGCCCCCTCTATATAAACATGTGGTGCAATGCCCACTTAGGTGACGAGGCGCGGGCATTTGCCTCGTGCCTCTCGCAGCGCCGGCACCGCCTCTTCGCCTAAGATGGTGCAATGTCCACCCCTTCACTATATATCGACATCACAATCGCCTGTGCGACGTCGTGGCTGCGCCTCGCGTACACCGCGCCTGCGCCCGACGCCGCTTAGGTGTGAATTGGGCCTAAGGAGTGGACAAGAGGACCCCGCATCGCACGTTGAAAGGAAATCATGTGTCGTCATCGAACCGTGATGTGGCAGAGATAGTTGGCGGTAAATTTAAGTATCATTGCGATCGGGTCAGATCGGATTTGTATATTTGGCAGCGCGACACGATTGGGTGGGGAATTAGCGGCAAATTTAAATTTGCTATAGTTTTAGTAGTATGCAAGAGCAGTATAAAGTCTTTGGGCAAGCTGATGCATGTCATATTCTTACATAGTATATTACAAAATTAGACAAGTAAACGCAATAGTATTTAATTCTATACAGCTATTGCATAGTACCAACACTACAGCATATTTAAAGTTACCGAGAATATTCCCCACCCAATCGTGTCGCGCTACCAAATATACAAATCCGATCTGGCCCGAAGACAATGATATTTAAATGTACCGCTAAATATCCCTGCCACATCACAGTTCGATGACGTCACATGATTTCCTTTCACCATGCGATGCAATGACCCTGTCCGTTTGGCTACTACTAGTGACTAGTAGTCACACATTCTGGCGTCACGCTAATATTAATAGTACAGCGTGACGTCAGCATGTGTCACTACTAGTCACTAGTAGTAGCCAAACGGACCAATGTTATCTTGTAGTCTGTCCTTGGTATATGCCTCCTTTATCAAACTGCGTACAATTTTCAGGTTGTTCGTCTTTGTGCCAAATCCCGTGAGGCGATCGACTCTCCAGTGAGCTTCCTCGCGCTGCACAATCAAATCCGTAAAATGGAGACCAACACGGAGCTGCAGAAGTTGCAACAATTGAAGGATGAAACAGGCGAGCTTAGTTCTGTAGATGAAAAACGTTACCGTATGTTAAAGAAATCCGCGGAGAAGGAGCTTTTGGAGGCGGCTGACGTCATCTGTTGCACTTGCGTGGGTGCGGGCGATCCCCGCTTGATCCGCCTCAAGTTCCACTCAATCCTAATTGATGAAAGCATGCAGGCTACTGAACCTGAGTGTATGGTACCTGTTGTCCTGGGTGTCAAACAGTTGATTTTGGTGGGAGACCACTGTCAGTTAGGGCCTGTGGTCATGTGCAAAAAGGCCGCGAGGGCGGGTCTGTCGCAGAGCTTGTTTGAGCGACTGGTGGTGTTGGGCATTCGGCCGTTTAGGTTGGAGGTGCAGTATCGGATGCACCCTGAACTGTCTAGATTCCCATCGAATTTCTTCTATGAGGGTAGTTTGCAGAATGGAGTTTGCGCTGATGAGAGACGTTTAAATAAACTGGAGTTCCCTTGGCCAATTCCGGAGAGGCCTATGTTCTTCCATGTGACTCAGGGGCAGGAGGAGATTGCTGGTTCGGGTACCAGCTACTTGAATCGGACTGAGGCGGCGAATGTTGAGAAAATTGCAACGAGGTAATGATTTTTAGAATATTATAACTTATTTTCGCGGGTTGTTATTATTATTTCTCTAAACTCGCAAATTAACAATTAAAATTTCGTTAAAAATTTATATCACAATTGTGATATTTCCATTTTTTTTTCGAAATGCCTCAAAAGTTTACACATATGTATGATTTTTAAACCTAAACAATTTATTCAAAATATAATTTTGTTGTATAATTCATAGAAAATGCACTTTACCTAAACATAATGACGAAATTTGTAAAAACGTTGCAGGTAAAGTTGCTGACTGGTATGAGATAAATTTTATTAAAATAATCTGTTTAGGATCTAAAATCATGAATGCATGCAGATGCTCAATTAAAATTTCGATAAAAACGTATGTCACAATTGTGATGTTTCAGTATTTATCGAAATGCCTCAAAAGTTTACATATATGTATGATTTTTAAACCTAAACAATTTATTCAAGTACAATTTTGTTGTAAATTTAATAGAAAATACACTTTACCTAAACATAATAACGAAATTTGTAAAAACGTTGCAGGTAAAGTTGCTGAATG
Organism: Lordithon lunulatus; assembly: GCA_963942505.1. Classification (NCBI taxonomy): domain Eukaryota; kingdom Metazoa; phylum Arthropoda; class Insecta; order Coleoptera; family Staphylinidae; genus Lordithon; species Lordithon lunulatus. Next base: position 52,119,780 of record OZ012669.1, read on the forward strand.
GTATGAGATACAATTTTTTTTTATTAAAATAATCTGTTTAGGATCTAAAATCATGAATGCATGCAGATGCTCAATTAAAATTTCGATAAAAACGTATGTCACAATTGTGATGTTTCAGTATTTATCGAAATGCCTCAAAAGTTTACATATATGTATGATTTTTAAACCTAAACAATTTATTCAAGTACAATTTTGTTGTAAATTTAATAGAAAATACACTTTACCTAAACATAATAACGAAATTTGTAAAAACGTTGCAGGTAAAGTTGCTGAATGGTATGAGATACAATTTTTTTTTATTAAAATAATCTGTTTAGGATCTAAAATCATGAATGCATGCAGATGCTCAATTAAAATTTCGATAAAAATGTTGTATGTCACAATTGTGATATATCATTTTTTTTTATTGAAATACCTCAAAACTTTACATATATGTATGATTTTTAAACCTAAACAATTTATTTAAATACAATTTTGTTGTATATTTCATAACAATTACACTACCTGATCACAATGACGAATTTTGTAAAAACGTTGCAGGTAATGTGGCTGACTGGTATGAGATACAATAAAATTTTATTAAAATAATCTGATTAGGATCTAAAATCATGAATGCATGCAGATGCTCAATTAAAATTTTGATAAAAATGTTATATGTCACAATTGTGATAATTCAGGTTTTTATCGAAATACCTCAAAATATTACATATATGTATGATTTTTAAATCTAAATAATTTATCCAAACACAATTTTGTTGTATATTTCATAGAAAATACACTTTATCTAAACATAATGACGAAATGTGTATAAACGTTGCAGGTAAAGTTGCTGACTGGTATGAGATACAATAAAATGTTATTAAAATAATCTGTTTAGGATCTAAAATCATGAATACATGTAGATGCTCAATTAAAATTTCGATAAAAATGCTGTATGTCACAATTGTGATATTTCAGTTTTTTTTTTATCGAAATACCTCAAAAGTTTACATATATGTATGATTTTTAAACCTAAACAATTTATACAAATACAATTTTGGTGTATATTTCATAGAAAATACACTTTACCTAAACATAATTACGAAATTTGTAAAAACGTTGCAGGTAAAGTTGCTGATTGGTATGAGATACAATAAAATGTTATTAAAATAATCTGTTTATGATCTAAAATCATGAATGCATGCAGTCGCTCAATTTAAATTTCGTTAAAAATGTTGAAGGTCACAATTGTGATATTTCATTTTTTTTATCGAAATATGTCAAAAGTTTACATATATGTATGATTTTTAAACCTAAACAATTTATTCAAATACAATTTTGTTCTATATTTCATAGAAAATACACTTTACCTAAACATAATTACGAAATTTGTAAAAACGTTGCAGGTAAAGTTGCTGATTGGTATGAGATACAATAAAATGTTATTAAAATAATCTGTTTAGGATCTAAAATCATAAATGCATGCCGCTGCTCAATTAAAATTTCTATAAAAATGTTGTATGTCACAATTGTGATATTTTAGTATTTTTTATCGAAATACCTCAAAAGTTTACATATATGTATGATTTTTAAACCTAAACAATTTATTCAAATACAATTTTGTTGTATATTTCATAACAATTACGCTTTACCTGATCAGATTAAAAAAAAAAGATTTTGATTACATGAATTTATATATTACAGATTTTTGCGAGGAGGTGTAAAACCTGAGCAGATTGGTGTGATAACACCATATGAAGGCCAACGGGCATATTTAGTGCAACATATGCAATACCAAGGTTCGCTACATAGCAAACTATACCAAGAGATTGAAATAGCTAGCGTGGACGCGTTTCAAGGGCGTGAAAAGGATATTATTATAATGTCATGCGTGCGCTCCAATGAGCATCAAGGTATAGGTTTTTTGAATGACCCAAGGCGTCTTAACGTAGCCTTAACCAGGGCTAAATATGGTATAATAATAGTAGGTAACCCAAAGGTTCTATCGAAACAACCACTTTGGAACCACTTGTTGACGTTTTACAAAGAACAGAAGGTATTAGTAGAAGGACCTTTGACTAATCTAAAGGAGTCCTTAATCCAATTCGCGAAGCCCAAAAAACTAATTAACTCTGAGAACCCTGGCTCGCACTTTATGACGACATCAATGTTTGATGCTCGCGAGGCTTTAGTACCTGGATCGGTTTACGACCGCACAAACGTAGCTATAAACGGAGGACAGTACAACTACCCTAGAGGCGCAATGCCGTTAGATATGTTCGGAAGCACTCACGACCCCATTTCCTATATATCACCCGAGAGAGCCCAAGCTGCAATGAACAACCTCCCGGTGCCCGTTGGAATGTTCATGAACATGGCCCACATTCCGCCGCGCTTCTACAACCAACACCAACAAGCAATGCAGGCCCGCCAAGCCCAAACCCATCGCGCCCGCAAGCCCCCGAACAACCGCCAAAAGAACAAGGCGCTCAGCCAGGAGCAAACACAGCCCTTCAGCCAGAGCCTCCAACTAACCCAAGGCATGTCGCAACCCGGCCTCTCCCAACCCGGCTTCAGTCTATCCCAACCAGGTCTATCGCAAGCGGAGCTAAGTCAAGACCCCTACATGGCCGAGTACCAATCGCAAATGGACGGCTTGCTATCCCAAGACTCCACCTACCAGGGCGACCGGTCGGCGTTCTACCCAGCCGGCGCGCAATTCTCGCAACCCTATTGAATTACGGAGCCGGTGAATCGAACATACAAGAATCGCGGGAGCGATAACAGAAAATTTAGCAAGTGGCCGATTGTCAAATTGTCAGTACTCGCAGCACATAATTACAGGTCTCATGACGTCGTAAACAAAACACGGAGAGAAATAATACCCAGCGCAGCGATGGCGATCTAAATGTGACGAGATATTGTGAATTATACTTAAAAAAAAAGATGTCTACACTAATCTAATCGAGCAGCCAAGCTCGTGCAATTAATAATTTCCCCTCACACACAAACACATTCACGCATGAGTGTAGACCTTCTCTCACACCAGCTGTGAAAAATATTATAAACGTATTATTTCTTAATTCTCAATTAATTTTTAATTTTTACTCCTTTTTTTATATAAACTTTTAGTTGAGCAGATCACACTAATTTTTCTGAAACAAAAACACGAAATTGAAAACAATAGAACACAAATTCATCCCACTACTTTTTATTATTTCGGTTGTTGGATCATTTTTTTTTGACAATTTACAAAACGATACTAATTCAAGCGCTAATATTATATATTTACCACAAAAAAAGACAAAAGATAAAATTTGATTTTTTTCGAATATACATAAATTTACAGCTATTGTTGTGTAATGTCATAGTTTAATTTTCTTGCAGGAGACTTGGATACAGATGCAACTGGGTAAAGCAAATAGAAAATGATATATTTTTTTTGTTCTAGTTTCATAATGGGTATAATACTTGTAGAGGTATAATAAATACATTTTATTTACAAAAAAAGAAGACGGATGTGTTTGCAATAGCAATAAATTTATTTTATCTTGAGTTATTATTTTTTTGTACAAGAAATTTTATGACTTATACAATATCAAGTGTATATAAAACCAGGACTACTGCTTGGATGAGAGATAGCTTGTATTAGAACACCCTTTGAAAGCTCACACTTGATAATTAGTTTACTTATTATTAGATTGTATTATTAGTAATTACAAAATTTTATTGAACATGATGCCACAAAATTGATTCATCTTCAGATAAGTCAGTGTTGAGAGTTTTTCCATACAATAAGTCCAAATCTTGTCCATCGATGCCTTTAGGTTCTGCAACCTTTACTTTAATATCTTCAATTTCCAATACTTTTCCTTTTAGTAGATTTTTAGATGCTACCAATGTTTTACCTAGTTTTTCATAGCAGGCTGTCTCTGATTTTTGAAACATTTTGTTTGGTTCCCCAAGGGCGATTTCCACATTTCTTATTCTCTCCACCAATTCTGTGAATTCCTTTGGATTCAGTGAGCATTGGTGGTCGGAGCCTTTCTGGTTGTGGTCTAAAGTTATGTGACGTTCAATTACCTATAATAAAGTAAAACAAAACAAAAATTTAAATAATTTGTAATTAAATGTTCTAAATTTTTGGTATTGAATGACTTGACCGTGCTCGAAACTCATCACACAAGGAGGGAAATGTTATTAAAAAATATATATTTGGCCAAAAAAATCCTCTCACACAGAGATTTTAAAATGTGTGATTTTACCTTTGCTCCTAGAGCAACTGCTATGGGAGTGATATCAACTCCCATCTCATGTCCTGAATATCCAATATTAATATCAGGAAATTGTTTCTGATATGTGGTAAGGACTTTTAAATTTACATCCTTCAATGGTGTTGGATATGCTGATATACAGTGCATTAGTACACACTTTGTATGGTATTTTGAAATGGTTTTGTGAATTCTTTGGACAGTGTTGAAGGACAGCATACCTAAAAATAAAATCATAAATTCTTATATAGCCCCCTAATCTAAAATATTAATTTATTATGATTTTTGCAGGAAATTCGCAGTTTTTAGTATTTTCAAACAGTTTTGTGATCATCTTTCACAGTTTTTCAGAGGTTTTCTGTGAAGTTAAGATAAATACCGGGTGATTAAACTCCTCTGAGCTTCTCCCTTGACCGGCGGAAAAGCCTCACGGCTGATAGAAGTTTTTTTTTTATTATGAATTTTGCTGGAAATTCTTAGGGTAAGCACCAAAACTCCAAGCCAAATATATCTATATTGTGTTACCTGTTGATATAACAAGAGGAACCATACTCCTAGCAGCCTCCTCAATCAGCACAAAATTATTAGCATCCCCTGAGCCGATTTTCACAAAAGGCACTCCAATTCCAATCAAAAACTTCAAGGAAACCAAATCCATCGCAGAAGCAGTGAACAAAATGCCTGCACTGTGAGCATAAGATTGCAGCTCAAGAAATTCCTCATTTGTGAATTCAAGGTACTTTTTATGATCTCCATAGGTTGCACCCCATGAATTCTCAGAATTATACTCGCGATCCAATGCAGCTTTATTAAACTTCTCTTCAAGGCATGTCTTTTGAAATTTCACACAATCAGCACCTGAAATCTACCAAAAAAAATCTACAAAAATATTTCCCTAATATAGATATGGTCTATGTTTTTTTGCGAGGAGAGATTATAAAAACCAATAGAATGATAGTAGGTAATGTGGCAATTGGCCTTGAGAACTATATTGTGACTATGAGAAAATTCTTATCTTATCATCTGTTTCTTGGGTAACCCACAGTTTGATATTTTGACCCTTCGTCCCTTATTATACATCTTCCAAGTACTTCATCCACAACTTTTATTATATTGGATTTTTGTTTTTTGTCATTTTCTTTCTACTTCATCTTTTTCTTGTATTTTGCATGCCCTTATATTAGCTGGAATAAGTATCTTGTTGAGACAGATTAAAAAATAATAGGCTTATAAAAATTTTATATAATTTTTTCAAAATTAGATTTGAAATTTTTGAAAATAACGTAAATATCTGTAGTGTCTATTCTACAAATGATACAACAAAACTGTATTACAATAAATGTTTCAGTATAAGAATAAATAAGCTTATGAAAAGTTTCGTAACAAATATTTAAAAATCGAAATTTTTGAAAATAACACAGGTACAGTGACAATTTCTACAAAGATTAGAAAAAAACTTCATTAAAATAAATTGTTCAGAATGAAAAATAATCGACTTCTGTGAAGTTTTAGAAAATTGTAACATTTTTTGATTTTTTTTACAAAATAACGTTGTAGGTAAAGTGACATTTCTACAAAGAATACAACAAAATTTTATGAAAATAAATTGTTCATAATAATAAATAATGGGTCTATACAAACTTTTATAAAATTATAATTTTCAAAAATTTTGAAAATTACTGTAGTGGCTATTCTACAAATGATACAACAAAACTTTATTAAAATAAATGATTCAGTAATAAATAAGCTTGTGAAAAGTTTGGTAAAAAAATATTTATAAAAATCGAAATTTTTGAAAATAACAGGTGAAGTGACAATTTCTACAAAGATTACAATTTTTTTTATTAAAATAAATGGTTCAGAATGAAAAATAATCGGCATCTGTAATGTTTTATAAAATTGTAAAAAATTTTGAAATTTTTGAAAATAACGTTGTAGGTAAAGTGGCATTTTTACAAAGAATACAACAAAATTTTATGAAAATAAATTGTTTAGAATGATAAATAATGAGTCTATACAAATTTTTATATACAATTATAAATTTCAAAGATTTAAAATTTTTGAAAATAACGTTGTAGGTAAAGTGACATTTCTACAAAGAATACAACAAAATTTTATTAAAATAAATTGTTCAGAATAATAAATAAGGGGTTTATACAAACTTCCATGAAATTATAATTTTCAAAAATTTTGAAAACGTATGTAGTCTTTTGTTAAATCTTTTTATTTAAAAAAAAAATAACGTTAGTAAAGTGATTTTTCTACAGAGAATACAACAAATTTTGTGAAAATAAATTGTTTAGAATGAGAAATAATGGGTCTATACAAACTTTTATAAAATTATAATTTTCAAATTTTTTGAAAATGTCTGTAGTGTCTGTTCTACAAATGATACAACAAAACTTTATTAAAATAGATGATTCAGTATGAGAATAAATAAGCTTATAAAAAGTTTGGTAAAAAAATATTTAAAAAATCGAAATTTTTGAAAATAACACAAGTAAAGTGACAATTTCTACAAAAATTACAAAAAAACTTCATTAAAATAAATTGTTCAGAATGAAAAATAATCGACTTCTGTAAAGTTTCTAAAACTGTTACATTTTTTGAAAATAACGTTGAAGGTAAAGTTAAGTTTCTACAAAGAATACAACAAAATTTTATGAAAATAAATTGTTTAGAAACATAAATAATGGGTCTATACAAACTTATAAAATTATAATTTTCAAAAATTTTGAAAATGTCTGTAGTGTCTAATCTACAAATGATACAACAAAACTTTATTAAAATAAATGATTCAGTATGAAAATAAATAAGCTTATAAAAAGTTTGGTAAAAAAATAGTGATAATTTCTAAAAAGATTACAATTTTTTTTTTATTAAAATAAATTGTTCAGAATGAAAAATAATCATCTGTAGAATTTTATAAAATTGTTACATTTTTTGAAATTTTTGAAAATAACGTTGTAGGTAAAGTGACATTTCTACAAAAAATACAACAAAATTTGGTGAAAATAAATGGTTTAGAATGATAAATAATGGGTCTATACAAACTTTTATAAAATTATAATTTTCAAAAAATTTGAAAATGTCTGTAGTGTCTATTCTACAAATGATACAACAAAACTTTATTAAGATAAATGATTCAGTATGAGAATAAATAAGCTTACAAAAAAACTTCATTAAAATAAATTGTTCAGAATGAAAAATAATCGGCTTCTGTAAAGTTTCATAAAATTGTTACATTTTTTGAAATTTTAGAAAATAACGTAGGTAAATAACATTTCTACAATATCATAATTTTTGAAAATAACACATGTAGAGTGAAAAATAATCGACTTCTGTAAAGTTTTATAAAATTGTTAAATTTTTTGAAATTTTTGAAAATAATGTTGTAGGTAAAGTGACATTTCTATAACGAATACAACAAAATTTTATTAAAATAAATTGTTCAGAATAATAAATAATGGGTCTATACAAACTTTTATAAAATTATAATTTTCAAAAATTTTAAAAATGTCTGTAGTGTCTATTCTACAAATGATACAAGAAACTATTAAAAATATTAAAATAAATGATTCAGTATAAGAATAAATAATCTTATGAAAAGTTTGGTAAAAAATATTTAAAAAATCGGTTTTTTTGAAAATAACACAAGTACAGCGACAATTTCTACAAAGATTACAAAAAAACTTCATTAAAATAAATTGTTCAGAATGAAAAATAATCGACTTCTGTAAAGTTTTATAAAATTGTTAATTTTTTTGAAATTTTTGAAAATAATCTTGTAAGTAAAGTGACATTTTTATAACGAATACAACAAAATATTATTAAAATAAATTGTTCAGAATAATAAATAATGGGTCTATACAAACTTTTATAAAATTATAATTTGCAAAAATTTTAAAAATGTCTGTAGTGACTTTTCTACAAGTGATACAACAAAACTATTAAAAATATTAAAATAAATGATTCAGTATGAAAATAAATAAGCTTATGGAAAGTTTGGTAAAAAAATATTTAAATAATCGAAATTTTTGAAAATAACACAGTTAAATTGACAATTTCTACAAAGATTACAAAAAACTTCTTTAAAATAAATTGTTCAGAATGAAACATAATTGGCATCTGTAAAGTTTTATAAATTTGTAACATGGTTTGAAAATTATTAAAATAACGTTGTAGGTAAAGTGACATTTTTAGAAAGAATACAACAAATTTTTATGAAAATAAATTGTTCAGAATAATAAATAATGGGTCTACACAAACTTTTATAAAATTATAAATTTCAAAATTTTTGAAAATGTCTGTAGTGCCTGTTCTACAAATAATACGACAAAACTTTATTAAAATAAATGATTCAGTATAAGAATTAATAAGTTTATGAGAAATTTGGTTAAAAAATATTTAAAAAATCATAATTTTTGAAATTTTTGAAAATAACAGTTAAATTGACAATTTCTACAAAGATTACAAAAAAACTTCATTAAAATAAATTGTTCAGAATGCAAAATAATTGGCATCTGTAAAATTTTATAAAATTGTTACATTTTTTTTAATATTTCAAAAAATAATGTTGTAGGTAAAGTGACATTTATTTATAAAGAATACAACAAAATTTTATGAAAATAAATTGGTCAGAATGATAAATAATGGGTCTATACACACTTTTATAAAAATATAATTTTCAAAAATTTTGAAAAATTGAAATTTTTTAAAATAACCCAGTTAATTGACAATTTCTAGATAGATTACAAAAAAACTTCATTAAAATAAATTGTTCAGAAGGAAAAATAATCGGCTTCTGTAAAGCTTTCTAAAATTATTACATTTTTTGAATTTTTTGAAAATAATGTAGGTAAAGTGATATAAAAATAATTGGTTTATGTAATGCTCATCCAGCCTTGATGAAAAAAGTTATTATATACATGTGGATGATCATAGAAGCGTAATCAAAACCAATTATGAGATCCAGAATAAAAATTTGGGCCTTGAGTAGCTTGCTGTATTAATATTAGTAACATACACACCTATAATAAAGTTATTGTTAAAATCATTGATAATAACAACTCGATAGTGTATTATCCTTAGCTTTTTAATAACATCTAAATCCCCCTGATGATTTTTTCCTAATTTCAGCAGTAATAAAACTTGCTAACTATTTCTGAGTTTCAACAAAAATTTTATTTTCAATTTTATTTAGTATTATATTTCATGTTTTATTTTATTTATTTATTTAATCAAATGCCTATCTACCATATTTTGGTGTAAGGCAGATTTTGTTTATTTTATTTATGTTTTTCACCTATTTAATTGTATATAACAAGAACTACAACAAAGTGTGCAAGAATCTAAAAAACAAAGAAAGAAATTCGCAGAATTTGGTAGTTGCACATATCTGAGGTACAGATATTTGGTAGATTGTTCTTGAAACTTGAAATATTGTACATTGTCGCAAGTTCTCCTGTGTTATTTAGTATTATATTTCATGTTTTATTTTATTTATTTATTTAATCAAATGCCTATTTACCATATTTTAGTGTAAGGCAGATTTTATTTGTTTTGATAATGTTTTATCATGAAACATAATTTAAAATTGTACTAACCTTAGCTACATCAATTAGCTTTTTGGCAACATCTAAATCCCCCTGATGATTTTGCCCAATTTCAGCAATAATAAAAGTCGCTAACTTTTTCTCACTTTTAATAAAAATTTCTTCAATCATTTTAAAATTATAACTAGTATATCCCTCAAACAACACTCACTAAATGAGTCTATCTGTATTACAACCAATTTAGCCCCCCTTATCAACCCATTAAACCTAATCAGCCCCATTAAAACACCATTAATTCTAATAATAGTTTATTTTTATTTATATTTGTACAGAATAATCACTTTTTACGTTCAAATTTCCATTTGTAAACTGGAGCTGAATCAACAGTGCCCTTTTTAACACGTTTTGGGGGCAACACACTGCGCTTGCTCTCCAGATGTCTGTTAATTTCCAACTTTTGCTGCACTACAGACAATTCCTTTTCACGCTCAATTCGTTTCGCTAGCTCCTTGTAGATGGATTTCCGTTTTTTAGAAGCCTCAACCAGCACATCCAAATTAACATCGGGCAGTTCCTTTTTGCCCAACATTGATAGAGCACGTAACTCATTGGTGGCATCATTATCATCATCCAAATTCTTTACAAAAACTATGTGTTTGTTTTTAGCTGTTTGATTTACTGCAGACAGGTGTAGTTGGGATTGTAGCCGTTCAATTTTCTTTAGCTCTTGTGTTCGTTTGAATGTTATGTATTTTAAATCCTGCGATCGCATTAGTTTTAGTTGGTCGGGTGTGTCTTCGTCCTCCAACTCTTTTTCATGGTGCACCCCACTATCAACCTTTGAGTTGATCATATGGTGGTAGAATTCATCAGGGTTTTTATTTAGGGCTCGCTTTTTAAGCAGCCGAAGGGTTGCTTTCTTTTCATTGTAGTCTTTTGCTCGGTTTAGGTAGTCTTTCTTTTTTTCTAGCAGACCTAAATGTTTGCGCTCGTCTGGCTGGTGTCGTTCCCTGTGGGTTTTCTGGTTGGATTTCGCTGCTTTCTTCCAAACACTCATTTTTAATAGCAATCGGGTAGCAGATTGTTGTAAATAGTAAGCATGCAGGATAATATAACCTCAAAACAATAACAAATATTTATTGCCAACATGAGCAAACCACAGAGCACTATTTCGTAATTATTGGTTACGTTCAGGAAGTTTCAGCTGGATAATATCTGTACCCCAGAATCATTAATCATCGTGATGATTAATCAATGCCAGTAGTAGAATGTAAATCGCACAAAATTTTCCAGAAATTAAATTTAAAGAGTTTGGCCACCTATTTAATTGTATATAGCAAGAACTATGACAAAGGATGCAAGAATCTAAAAAATAAAATAAAGAAAATCGCAGAATTTGGTAGTTACACAGGTCTGAGGTACAGATATTTGCTAGATTGTTCTTGAAACATTGTATATTGTCGCATGTTCTCCTGTACATATTAAGCACAGGAGAACTTAGACGGCTGGTACCAGAGAGCAGCCGCTGTATTTTGTAGAACGCATCTAATTGAGTCCAACCTCTACAGCGCACGGTTTTTACCACACATAAACGCGTCGTCCTTATTTGACCTATATATTTATATATTGCTATCGCTCTCAAACACCTCAACAATCGTCATCGACCGTCATAAATTAATTTAAACGCAACCCGCCACTCCGCTAATAAAAATAAATACAAAATGTCTGATTAAAATGACGTCCGTGTTAATAAATTTAATTAACAATTAATAAAATAAGTGAGAATTAAGTGATAACAAAATATAACGTACGAACTTCCAGTGCTTCAATTAAAGTGCTGTGATTTACAACATCGTTTTGTTATTAGATAACCACTAACAATGTCCAAGAAGGGAACAATAGAAGTTTTCCAAACGAAAATTTCTCGGAATGATCGCTTCGCCCAGATGTCCCACCAGGAGAAGCTGATTGAGCAGAAGAAGAGGGAAATACAGGCGAAACTTGAACAAAAACAAAAGACTACCACCAGTGAGAAGGCTAGTAGTAGCAGTAGCAGTACTGTAGCATTAGTGAAATCAAAAAGGTAAGATTGTTGTGTGTTGAGAGGTTGTTGGAAATTATTTGTGTGTTTAGTCCCATTAAGGTGCAGGAAAAGAAGGCATTCAATTTCAATACGTTTTCAAATGATGGATCTTTTCTGAACCAGTTCAAGCAAATGAAGGAGAAGAAGTTGGAGCTAAAGTTGAAGGCGTTTAAGTCAATTGAGCGAAATGATAGATTTGGGTAGGTTTTTAATGAAGTTATTAGATTTAATTTGACTATAATGTTGAATCTGAGAAACATGGCTTTTGAAATAAGATTACATACTTATGCATGTATTCACCAACATCCCATAAACTTTATAGGTCCCATAAGATATTTAATGGATAAATTGATGTCATTGCCATAACAAATGTCAAACACCTTGAATAATGTTTGTAATTTGATGACATCTTTTGTTTAATTATTCAGTGTTTCCATAAAGGCTCCTTACAGGGTCAGTAATACTGTCAATATTTTAGAATAATGACAGTATTAATGTGCGATAACATGTTTAAAATGTTCATTATTCTAAAATATTGCCAATATTACCTATTGTGTAAGGTATAGTAATGATGGAATGAAGAAATACTGATGTATATCCGGATAATAGATTACTTGATAAATATAAAAGGAGGATTACACAGTCAATAATACTGTCAATCCTAGCACTGTCAATATTTGCTTCAATCCTCCTTTTATATTTATCAAATAATCAAGTATCCAGATAAAAATCAGTATTCTCTTCATTACATCATTAATATACCTTGCACGATGAGTAATACTGGCAATTATATTTTAGAATAATGAACATTTTAAACATATTATCGTACAGTAATACTGTCATTCTAAAATATTGGCAGTAATATTGATTGTGTAAGGTGCCTTTTTGAGAGAATCTAAAATAACTACATTCCCTAGATAATGTATTTATTGTTGCTATAACAATGAAGACTTATGGGTTCAATAGTTATTGATAGATTTATGGAACATCGGTGAATATGGGGGTTAGGCTTGGTTAGAAGACAGATTATTTTGCTAGATGTTGCATGAACTGTTATTACCATCAAAGAATGGACAATTAGAATAAAAAATATCTTTAGCTCTTTATTGTTTAATTGAATATTATTCTGCTTTATATGTTTTTTTTAATTCTGATATTTGAAATGATTTTTCATCATTACTTAATTTCCACCCTGTATATATAACAATAATCAGATATTTATAATTGTCTTTTAAGGGATGATCGTAACAAGCAAAAATGGAAGCGAGAGAATCAACAAGTTAATAAAGATACCAGAATACCAAAAGTGCGTTCAACTAGATTTTCGGACAAACCACCAAATTTCGAACCAAAAATTAACATAAATACTACCTACAGTAACCTACTGTCTCAGCAAAATTTCGATGGGATTATCACGGCACAGGATGTCACAGGACAGCCATTGCTAAAAAATCTGGTCACTGCACAGAATGTGCCATATCCCTTATCCCCCCAAAATACAGCATCTGTGATTGCAGCACCACCATTGCTCTTGAATGTGCCACCTCCACAAATCCAACTACAAACACCAATAGTAATACCCTCAACATCAATTGAGATGACTATGGGGACAGTTAGTCTTGACTTGTGCCCTACTACTGTTATAACTACAGTAACTATACCTGCACAAACAACAAATCAAACTATTGTGACCTCTGATAATAGTTTACTGGCAGTACCACCACCTTGCTTGCCTACTATTGAGTTATCAAGTATTCCACCCCCTAATCCCATTCAAGTGCATAACATACCTCAACCAGAACCTATAAACACCCTAACAATCCCTCCACCAGCTCCATTGCAAGTACAGAACATCCCACCACCATCCCCCATACAACTAAACGAAATCCCCAACCCTAAACCTTTGGATATCATGAGTATCCCAACCCCTAATGATCCCATGTGTGAGAAAAACATATCCGATCATGATTTCATCAAAAACATCCCACCACCTAACAAATCAGTTCCTCCGCCCAACCTAGAAACCCCAAACACCGCTCAACCCATACCCACATGTCTGCCCCCACCTAATATTATGCCGCCCACTAGTATGCCCCCACCGCCTCCTCAAGCCATAACGCAAAACCTAATACCCGTAACCATAATCAACCCACAACCCCTACCCCCACCCCCTCCACAAACATTAACCCTAACGACCCAAAACCTAATCAACGCTCAAAACCAAATACAACAAATACAATTACAAAATATGCCTGCCAATCAAACAAATCAAGTATTGCAAATGACAATGACAATGCCAGTACAAGTTAGCGTGGCCAATTCCATTCCGCCGCTGATGGCTCAACCAATTCTCCCACCACCCGGCATGGGAATAGTACCGCCACCAATGAACTTAAGCTGTCCACCCCCAATACTACAAAATCCCAACAGTCTACAAGTACCCCCGCCAGGATTCATCAATCAACCGATGTTGCCCATGAATGTGCCTCCACCACAAACAGTCAACAGTGTAAACCTACTTAAGGATATGAACACAGGTAAATAGAACATGCAAACAGTTGTATTTTGGTCCTGGTTAGATTATGTTAGGTCCCACGTACAGGCATATAAGCAGATGACAACACATTTAATTTTTATTGATGACAGGGCTGGTTTGGCTTGTTCACGGCTTATATACAAATTTGAAATTTTATTCGGGCCAGCCCTGGGTTGTGTATAGGTATGTTAGTGACGGTTTTGTGAAGTATTTCCCCCAGGTTCAGCCGATTACGAGGCGATGGCGTCGCTCGGCCGCATGGTGGCCCAGTGTGGACAAGGCATCGAGGACGTCGTGCGGCAACGCAAAAACCAAGATCCCAGTCTGTGGTATGCAGGCCTGTTCTCTTCCGCAGCTCAGCTGTTTTACTTTTCTTTTTTTACTCATACTAAGTAAACCAAAAAAAAAAAAATTATTAAAAATGATAGTTATGCTACACTTACAGAATAAATTCCAAATTTTTTTTGTCAATCAGATGTGCTATCGGATTTCACACTGTAAGTGTCGCATCGCCTCACTTACACGCCGAGAATTTGATTTGTGGTTGCTAGCTGGCATGGGTTGACACGCGGTTGGATGTGTTATAGGTTTCTGTTCTACAAAGAGTCGGCTGCGTACCAGCAGTATCAGCGCTTGGTCGAGCAGTTCAAGGCGGAGTTGTTTGTGGAGGCGCGTGGGGAGGATTATCGGCCGGAGGATATTTACGAGCCTGATGTAGATGATGATGAGTTTGAGCAGCGGTCGAGGGCGGATGAGGACAGGAGGTCCAAGCGGAAGCGAAAGAGTCGCTGGGGGCAGAAGGATGGCACGGTGGCGCCGCCCGGGGTGGCTACACCGTCGCATTCAGCTATGGCTTCAACACACAAAGGTTATTTACTGTACTTATTATATTAGAAAAGATTTCGATAACCTCGTTCAAAGTTAGCATATTTTGCACAGGAGAACTTGCGACATAGAAATATACAATATTTCAAGTTAGGACAATGACAAAACTCAAAATCAATTTTTTTTTAGTCATGATTGTCTACTTCCAAAGTGACGATATAGTCTCTCACGTTACAATCCGTGCATTGTGCAAGCATTGATTCTGATACAAATTTTGCAATTTGTCGCGTTTAATTTTGATACATATATTATATTACAATTTGTATATTAATATCTGTATTGTTGTTTGGTATTAGGTGGGTTGATGCTGTCGAAACTAACGCGCAACGATCCGGGACTGCTGCATTACGCAGTGACTACTTTCGGCTCGACGAGTCTATCCGAAGACGATTGGAAGAAGGCTGAAGACCATTATAAAATCAACATGCTGTACCAGGATATGTTGCGCCGCAGACAGGAGCTGGAACGGTTGCAAATGTCTGGCAGGAACAAGTATGATTATGATTCAGATGAGGATGTTGATGGTGGTACATGGGAGCATAAACTTAGAGAGAAGGTAATCATTATACAAAAGAATTTTTAGTGCTCAGATTAATGAAATAAAAGAAAATTTATTTGGCATAACCATTACAAAAATAAGTCATCATAAAACATATTATCAAAAAGTACAAAATAACCATTGACCTTGAGCGTGCTACCACTTTTCGTTGCTATGGCACACTTGTCGCTTCTCGCCGGGAGGTGTGGGACCTTGTATTTCAGTAAAAGGAATACCCACATAGGCCTTTAGGAGGCGAAGGCGCGGCAAGAGGCACGACGCTTTCACGTCCCCTCTATATAAACATATAGTGCAATGCCCACTTAGGTGACGAGGCGCGGGCATTTGCCTTGTGCCACTCGCCGTGTCTTATCCTCTTCGACTGAGACACGTTGGCTCCGAGGCGAGAGGCACAACTCTTCTCCAGGCCGCCTCTATGTAAGAGGATATGGACATCACAATCGTCTTTGTGACGTCGTGCCTGCACCGCGCCTCCGCCCGACGCCGATTATGTGTGAATTGGGTCTTAGAGGGATTAGAAAATTTATAATGGCATTCTGGCATATCTGGTTCAATTACAAACAACTTCCTAGTTGATGTTTGATTTTCATTATATGCCATAATTTCTTATGTTTCTAGGAAATGGTGGCAACTCAACTATGGGCGGGCGAGCTGAACCGACAGTCTGAGGGTAAACATCATATAGGAGACTTTTTGCCCCCGGAGGAGTTTAAGAAGTTTATGGAGAAAAGTCAGGCGGCCAAGGAGGGCCGACAAATGGACGTGTCCGATTACAAGGAGTTTAAATTGAAGGAGGACAATATTGGGTTTAAGATGCTACAAAAGCTGGGCTGGTCTGAAGGTACTGGGCTCGGCACTGAAGGGAAGGGCATATTGGAGCCTGTTAATAAGTGAGTTCTCATTTCTACATTTTGTCAGTTTTACTTTATTTAAATAATGATCCCGGCCGTAAACGACGGAGTATGACTATCACCTCAACGGAAAGCAGGAATATACATGTCTACCCTCTTTATTCCACCCCTGATCCCCCTAACTTTCCTCTCTCAACGAGTCGTTTATGTCCATAAAATACACTCGAAGTCTGAGTTTACGGGCTCTATAATTCGTGCAACGAAGGAATTTAGTAGTAAATATCTGTTCACGTGATTTTCATCCTTCTTCTTATTAGCTAAGCAATGACCGGCAATAATTTCCAGAATCCGGTTTACACAGGGCATTAGTATCAACGGCAAAAAATCGCCTTTTTGAGTATTTACTCCAAACAACTATAAAAATTATATATTAAAATATTTGTTTCTCCCCTCCTTTTCTCCACCCTCTTATCTCCATTTGTTTTCCCTTCTTCCATGTCTTATCCTCTTCCCCCATAACTTATAACCAACTCTTAATGCTGACCATTTCGTTTTGCAGAGGTTGTCAAAGAGATTTGAATCAAGGTCTCGGTCTGGAGCAGCCGGATAATATTGATACAAATGATGATGAATATGACGCGTATAGAAAACGGATGATGCTGGCATATAGATTTCGACCTAATCCATTGGTAAGTCAACATAACATTTTGATGGAATAACTTAATTGACGCATCAGATATATAAATACACCCATACACACACACACATATATATATATATATATATATATATATATATATATATATATATATAGATATATATATGTATATATATATATATATGTTGCTGTCCTTGAAAATGCATCAACTGTATTGGTATTCCGTGACATAAACATTAATTGTCTGTTTATTACGGCTACAATATTGTAGTAAAATAATACCTATGTATCTACAAAGTACTAGTTAGAGGTAGGTAGTATTACCTCATGATATAATGAGAACGTGGTATGACGCCGCCAACTTATGAGATATCGCTGTTACGTCAGCAGGGAAATTTAAATGTAGGTGCAAATCTCTAGCGATTTTTAATCGTTTGCCCTAACCAGCTGATCGAGTCGCCGTGAGTGAATTGACAAAGATGACAAGTCTTCAGTCATCACTAAATTTTTTCTACGTGTGCAGAATAAGTCGAAAATCGTACTGAGCTAAAACTCATCTGGGAATTTACAATGCCACGGTATTGGCCCCCATACGTTTCATACCAACCGTTATTTCTAAGTGTCTGTAGCAATAGGGTTACGGAATACGGGCAAACTGTCTTAATTCAGAATTATAATGTAATCAATTTTATGTTGCAGAATAATCCTAGGAGGCCATACTACTGATAAATATGAAAATCTTGTATATAGCAATTTGGAAATCTTCACTAATTTCATTGTAAATAAATGATAATAATATTACCATTCTTTATCCCATGTAACTTCTTATGACAATTTCTTATTAAATTGTATTTAACTTTTGGTACAAACTATCAAAGTTTATCAAAGTTAATAACAACACTTGATGCTGACCCTTTTTTTGTATTAAATAGTATGGTATTATTTTTATTTACTAGGAGTTGTGGTCGTCAATTACAAAATAAGTTTCTAACCCAAAAACAAAGTTTGTTTGGGAGCCAGAACAAAGTGTTCAGATTATTTTGCATCAATTAACTGGAATTTCATTGCCTTTATATTGACCAGTCGTATTCTCTACCTTTTTTTTTGGTCCTGTGAGGTGGAATCTTAGGCCCAATTCACACATAAGCGGCGTCGGGCGGAGGCGCGGTGTACGCGAGGTGCAGGCGCGACGTGATGTCTATATGCAGTGAAGGGGTGGACATTGCAACAGATGTTTACATAGGGACGGCGTGGAAGAGTTGTGCCTCTAGCCTCGCAGCCACCGTGTCTCAGGACGCGGTGCAGGAACGGCGAGAGGCACGAGGCAAATGCCCGCGCCTCGTCACCTAAGTGAGCATTGCACCATATGTTTAAATAGAGGGGGCGTGAAAGCGTCGTGCCTGTCGTCGCGCCTTCGCCTCTTCGCCTCCTATGTGTGAATTGGGCCTAACATAGATAGACACCCGTGCCTCACTATCACCAATAGATGTTGAAGACATGGGTAATGCCGGATTCACACTCCGTGTTCTGGCCGGAGTGCCTACCGACTAAATCAAAACTCACGTTTTGTAACTAGGAGCTTGCCTGCCTCGGGGCACCCTAAGCCCTTAGTACCGTCTCATGTTGGTCGGTCATTAGCGACGGCGCTACTGTTTGCCTCCGTCCCCAGCTCAGTTTACCATATTGTCCTATCGTCGGGTCCTCCTCTTCCAGCTCCTGCCACAGGATGGTCCCTGATTTTTCACACACACATCCCAGATCTTGCATGCTATTACTAGGGTACCATCCTTGTTTTTGTCCTGTAAAGTGAAATATTCGAAACCCATGCCTTGCTCCCACCACCAGGTGTTAGAGGTATGGGTAGTACCGCGTTCTGATCAAGGCGTCTACCGACTAAACCAAAACTTACGTTCTGTAATTAGGGCCTTGATCGCCATTAGGCATACTAAGCGCCCTAGGACCGTCTCACGTGAGTTTGTCAGTCTTGTCTCCTTGGTTCTTGTCTTTTGTGGGTATCGCACCAGTTCAGGTCGATATAGTCACTGAATTTGCGCGTGCGAATGTCGCTACAGCCTCCCAGTTGGCTTCACTTGCCAGCACCGGTGTGCCCAGTCTGTCCGGGGTGGCTGCCATCTCCCCCAGTGCGTCGGTCATTGTATTTCATTCCTGTCTCCACCGTGTACAGCGGAACGTGCGGGTCAGGTCGTCTGTAAGGCCTAATTCACACATAAACGGCGTCGGACGGAGGCGCGGTGTAGGCGAGTTGCAGGCGCGACGTTGCACAGGCGATGTTCATGTCCATATGCAGTGAAGGGGTGGACATTGCATCATATGTTTACATAGAGGCGGCGAGGGAGAGTTGTGCCTCTCGCCTCACAGCCACCGTGTCTCAGGCGAAGAGGCTAAGACGCGGTGCCGGTACAGCGAGAGGCACGAGGCAAATGCCCGCGCCTCGTCACCTAAGTGGGCATTGCGCCATATGTTTATATAGAGGGGGCGTGAAAACGTCGTGCTTCTCGCCGCGATGGCACTCCGCCAATTCGTCTCTTCGCCTCCTATGTGTGAATTGGGTCTTAGGTCGCAGCATTTAAATTTCGGAGTGCTGGTCTTGCATTTTCGATGTACGTAACTTTGGGACTTAGGTCCTGAGGTAAGCTGCTTCATAAAGCCAATCAAATGTGAAGATGGCTTGAAGGATTCATTATCCCTCAAGCTATTTTCACCTTTGATTGCAGCTTGTCTAAATGCTTGCAAAATTCACCTCTGCAATAAAACCAAAAGCCTAAATACTATTTCAGCGCTTTTCCCCACATTCCCTTCAACATTTCTTTCCCCAGTCCATATTTGATAATTCTACCCTGAATTCACCGTGCTCCCCCTCCCGTCTTCTAGCCACTCCTGGCTCCTACCTCACCGTTCGCGGCCCCTTTAGTGCTTTTTTATCAGGCTAAGGTTAAGGATGTAAGAGGAAACGATGGAATGGGCGAGGAGGATGTACAAAGAGTCGTAATGCGGGTGTTAGGCAGGGATGTCTTCTAAGCCCTCTCCTGTTCAATCTGTACATAAGTTACTTGGATCAGGTGTTAAGAGAGCAAGCGGGATGGGTTATGGTATGAAGAATTAAGGTATGGATGTTAGCATATGCGGATGATGTAGTGCTTGTGGCCAAGATAGTGGAAGTAGTAGATATGGCAGGGGGTCTCTGCCATATCTACTACTCATCCAGAACAATTCATCTTCTCAATCATTATTACTTTCCATTTCAACATTCTACCCTTTCCTTGTCCTTATTTCTAAACCTACTCTACCCTTATTTCTAAACGTACCCTTATTTCTAAACCTACCCTCACCTTGTCCTTATTTCTAAACCTACCCTACCCTTATTTCTAAAACTACTCTACCCTTATTTCTTAACCTACTCTACCCTTAATTCTAAACATCATCCATTTGGTTTTTTCCACATTCACTACTAACCTCCTCTTATTAAGGTCCCTTCCTTTCAACACTCTACCCTCTCCTTGCCCTTATTTCTAAACCTACCCTTATTTCTAAACCTACGCTACCCTTATTTCTAAACCTACTCTACCCTTATTTCTAAACCTACTCTACCCTTATTTCTAAACCTACCCTACCCTTATTTCTAAACCTACTCTACCCCTATTTTTAAACCTACCCTCCCCTTGTCCTTATTTCTAAACCTACCCTCCCCTTCTCCTTATTTCTAAACCTACCCTTATTTCTAAAACTACACTACCCTTATTTCTTAACCTACTCTACCCTTAATTCTAAACATCATCCATTTGGTTTTTTCCACATTCACTACTAACCTCCTCTTATTAAGGTCCCTTCCTTTCAACACTCTACCCTCTCCTTACCCTTATTTCTAAACCTACCCTTATTTCTAAACCTACTCTACCCTTATTTCTAAACCTACTCTACCCTTATTTCTAAACCTACCCTACCCTTATTTCTAAATCTACTCTATCCTTATTTTTAAACCTACCCTCCCCTTGTCCTTATTTCTAAACCTGTCCTCCCCTTGTCCTTATTTCTAAAACTACCCTACCCTTATTTCTAAACCTTATCTACCCTTATTTCTAAACCTACTCTACCCTTAATTCTAAACATCATCCATTTGTTTTTTTCCACATTCACTACTAACCCCCTCTTATCAAGGTCCATTCTTCCCATTTTTGCCTACATCTCCTCCACTATTTTGGCCACAAGCACTACATCATCCGCATATGCTAACATCCATACCTTAATTCTTCCTACCACAACCCTTCTCGCTTGCTCTCTTAACACCTGCTCCAACTAACTTATGTACAGATTGAGCAGAAGAGGACATCCCTGCCTGACTCCCGCACTCATTCTAAACATCACCATTCATTTTTGCTTTTGCCCACGACTATTTGTACACCCTCCTCATCCATTCCACCGTATCCTCTTACATCCTTAACATTTTCATACATTCCACTAGCTTACGCCTAGGAACTGAGTCATAAGTTTCTTTCAGATCCACAAATACCGCATACATTCTCCATTTGTGGCTAGCGTGACAATATTCTCCCTCTTCTGTCTACTTCACCTTCGAGCTTGTTCACAAGATTGCCATCGTTAGCTTGTACCCTGGATTCATTAACGTGATTCTCCTATAGTTTTTCCTATGAGGCTACTCGACTTTTATGCACTGGAACTATGGTTGCCAACCGTCCTCGTTTTGGGGAAACAATCCTCCTTTTGGCTATAATGTCCTCCCTCTTTATAAAATGTCCTCTGTTTTCTCAATAATTTCACCATTCACTTTTGCTTTTGCCCACGACTCTTTGTACATCCTCCTCATCCATTCAACTGTTTCCTCTTACATCCTTCACTTCTCCATACATTCCACTAGCTTAATAATAATAATAATATTAATGTTTATTGCCCAACAGGTAAACCCAATTACAGTGCAACAAAATAAAATCAATGTGGAAAAATAGTACATTGTAACAATAATTAACAACAAGATAATAAAAAATAATAAATAATAAAAATAAACACTAAAATAATAAACAACAATAATATCTAAAGCAAAACGTATAAAATAAAGGTAAAAATTAACAAAGTTAACAAAAATCCGGATTCTGTAAAAAGTCTACATATTAAGTTTACGCCTAGTAACTGAGTCATATGCTGCGTTTAGATCCACAAATACCGCATACATTCTCCATTTGTCGCTAGCATGACAATCTTCTCCCTTTTCTGTCTATTTCACCTTCCAGTCTGTTCTCAAGATTGCCATAGGTAGCGTGTACCCTCATTTACGTGATTCTCCTATAGGTTTTCCTATGAGGCTACTCGCCTTTTATGCACTGGAACTAGGGTTGCTAACCATCCTCGTTTTAGGGGAACAATCCTCCTTTTGGCTACTCTTTTTAAAATGTCCTTGGTTTTCTCATTAATTATTAATCATTTCGTATTTGCACTATTTCATCATCATCATTCCGTAGCTCTACAACCCTGAGTGGGTCTTGGCTGACACAACAATCTTCCTCCATTCCACCTGATCCAGCATGGTCTCAGGGTCATACTCTCTTGCCAGAACATGCAGATCCGCCCTCAAGTTATCACGCCACCTCATTCTTGGTCTTCCCAGCGGTCGTCTGCCACGTGGATTCTCATCCCAGGCTAGTCTTAGGAAACTGTTGGTTGGGGTATCTGCACATGTCCTGCCCATTTATTTCTTGGATAATGTGCGGATCACTGTAAAGTTCACCTAGTTCTCTGTTAGTTCTAGGTCCGTACTGATTGGTGACTAGGTCTTTTGTTCGGCCAAAGATTTTGCGCCAAATCTTTCTTTCAAAACATCTCAGTTGACGCTCGTTGGTCCAGGTTTCAACTCCATACATAGGAATAGGTCTCATAACGTTCTTATAGATTTTAATTTTTATGGGAATGGTACACTAAGCTGCCTTGAAGGCGGTTCAAGGCAGCTTAGTGTGTCACACTGCCTTGGCCTAGGGCTGGGATCCCGGGTTGTATGTCGCCTGTCTTGTGTTCTGATTGTGGTTGCTGGTATTTGTTCGATTGCGTCTTGGATGGTGGGTAGAAGTAGTCTCGGTCATTGTGCTTTGACAGTTAAATGAATGCGTTCGAAACGAGTGGTTTGAAGAATTGCACCCCTTACCTGGTGAGCTAGCCGTCCTCCTCGCCACAGGGATTGTATGGGTTTTGGTGTTTTTTTTAGTGTTTTCCCCTTTGTCCTTACTGTCACCACGCAGCGTCCCCTAACCTAGCCCCTCTCGTCAACGCGTCCTTCTTTTGAAACATGCATAGCTGTGGGGTTGATTGTACACTGTACGCTGTACACCTTTATGATGCAATAACATTTTCTTCCTCTCGCTCACAGGAAACCTCTTCAATCAATTTCCCAATTTCAGGCCCAATTCACACATAAGCGGCGTCGGGCGGAGACGCGGTGTAAGCGAGGTGCAGGCGCGGACGTCGCACAGGCGATTGTGATGTCCATATGCAGAGAAGGAATGGACATTGCAGCATATGTTTATATAGAAGCGGCGTGGAAGAGTTGTGCCTCTCGCCTCGCAGCCACCGTGTCTCAGGCCCAATTCACACATAGGAGGCGACGAGAGACACAACGCGTTCACGCCACCTTTATAAAAATATATAGTGCAATGCCTACTTAGGTAACGAGGCGCGGGCATTTACCTCGTGCACCGCGTCTTAGACTCTTCGCTTGAGAGACGGTGGCTGCGAGGCGAGAGGCACGACTATTCCACGCCGTCTCTATGTAAACATATGGTGCAATGTCCACCCCTTCACTGCATATGGCCATCACAATCGCCTGTGCGACGTCGCGCCTGCACCTTGCCTACACCGCGCCTCCGCCCGACGTAGCTTATATGTGAATTGGGCCTTTCTTTGTCTCGTACTGAGCATTGGGGACTCGAGACTAGTACGAGACAAAGAAATAGAATTATTTTCAAATCTGCATCATAGAACGAACCGCATCAGACAGCCAGATTTACCGGTGCAGGTGCACCGCATGCGGGAAATAAGCAACATCACTGTTTGAAAATTAAAAAATACTAAACTCTAAAAATAATGATATCAGCTTCTAAAATAGCCCAACAAAGCGCGGATGATTAATATCGCTTTCCGCGTGTGTGTGTGTGTGTCAGACTGTGGAACAGCCGGCGGTCGAAATTCGTCCTGAGCGAAATTAAAACGCGTTTTTAGAAATGACACCGCGTGAGTCACCCGCGATTATGATTACATACAACTTGCGCCAGTTTTGCACACACTCCAGAAACAGCTACTAAATCAAACATGGCTCAAACTCAATACAACGTCAACAGCTGCACTCAACTAGTAAATGATATAATCGAAACAGTAAATGTGTGCATACATAATAAGTCTTCATTGCCATATAAGCGTGTAAAGTACGCGTGGGCGTATTTGCTAGAAAAATAAAACCGATGTGACTGGTCAGTGACAAACTGAATGGGCGAGATTGCATAAAAATAATTATTTTAGTGTGTGGGCATCACATTACTTTCAAAAACAGATTTAAAATCATATCCTCTATTCCACATTTTGTACATATTTATGTTCATGTGAACCAATTGAGCTAATGTTTGTGTCATTTCAATGAAATGAAACATTGATGAAACCAAACAAATGATTTGATAATGAATTATCAAATGACACAAACATTTATGATAGGCCGCCTCTGTAAAAGGCACCTTGGACGATCAATAATACTGTCAATATTTTAAAATAATGACCGTATTACTGTACGTAAACATGTTTATAATGTTTTTGATTCTATAATATTGACAGTATTACTTATCGTATAAGCTATAGTAATGATGGAATGAAGAGAGTACTAATGTTTGTCCAGATAATTGATTACTTCATAAATATAAAAGGAGGATTGAAGTAAATACTGATAGTACTAGGACTGACAGTATTATTGACTGTGTAAGGTGTCTTTAAAAGGTATTATTGCCCTTTAAAGCCCAATTCACACATAGGAAGCGAAGAGGCGAAGGCGCGGCTAGAGACACGACGCTTTCACGCCCCCTCTATATAATCATATGGTGCAATGCCCACTTAGGTGACGAGGCGCGGGCATTTGCCTCGTGCCTCTCGCCGCGTCAGTACCGCGTCTTAGCCTCATCGCCTGAGACATAGTGGCTGCGAGGCGAGAGGCACAACTCTTCCACGCCGCCTCTATGTAAACATATGGTGCAATATCCACCCCTTCACTGCATATGGACATCACAATCGCCTGTGTGACATCGCGCCTGCATCTCGCCTACACCGCGCCTCCGCCCACCGCCGCTTATGTGTGAATTGTGCCTAAGGCTGCTCACTCGTCCCACCAGTCAATTTTGCAAAACTGGCGGGTGAGGAGTTGCCAATGCTGACCATTCTAGGCCAGCACTCCCCTAGTATTAGATGCCTAGTGCTTACTAGAGCTGGGCAGAGGCATATTACTTGCTCTGCTGTTTCTAGTTCTTCATTGCACCCTCTACATAACGGGCTGTCCACCAGACTCATCGTGTGTAGGTGTTTGTTTAGCCGGCAGTGGCCAGTTAGGATGTTGGTCAATAATTTCAGACTAGTTCTAGATAAGTTAAGGCGGGCCGTAGCTGCAATTTTATGTATTTAATCGATGCCTATCTACCGTATTATTGGTGTAAGGCATGATTTAAAAAATGATATTAAATAATACTTATCGCCAGTCGTCTACTTGCCACATAACATAAGAATCGCAGTTTATTAGTAAAATCATGAATCATATGTATGGAGATATCTATATAGAATTGTAATTTTTAAAAGAACGTTTTTAATTAGGCAGTGAACATTTTTAAAATGTAATATTGCATTTCTCCACTAATATGCATTTAAGAGTTAAACAGTTTCTATCAAAATTTCATCTCACTTAACAATTACACGTTATCAAATAAAACGTTAATTAAATAAGTTTAATCTGAATAGAGCAATTACCCAATTACTCCTTTCTCTTAATTTCCAGTTGATTCGTTCAACAATGAAAATTTATGATCGGCGCCGTCCATCTTCAATTGCAGCAATTAGGGCTTTATCGGATAATTGCGGGCGCACCCAATTACTGTATCCGTGGAAAATACTCGAAGCTAATGGGGTTGGGGCTTAATTTATTTGATCTATCGTACGCAAACGCAACGCCGGCGACTTCACCTAATTTCGGTCGCGTAAATCACGTCTTAGATTTACACCGTATCTAAAGTGGATATAAATTTGAAGCCGTATGTTCAAATGTCATATGCTAAATCATATTTTCCAGGGCTCATCGGTGCGTAACTGCTGGTATAATGTACGTATATTATTTAGAGAGACGTTTATTTTAGTGGGGCCGACATAGGGGTTTAGTTGCTTATTTAATAATAGTTTTTATAGGTGAAATACATTCAAAGTTTGACAGTTATGCATGTTTTAAAATTAATATTTACGTATGATATCCTGCACTTTAAACAGACTTTGTAGAAAAGTACAATTTGCTATTTTTTATTATTAAATTACCAATTTGAGAGATTTTTGTTCAAGTAAAAATTATTATTATTATTATTATATATATATATATATATATATATATATATATATATATATATATATATATATATATATAAACCACTCCCAGCTATGTACTGAAACAGGAGAGTTGAATGCAATAATGATTGTAACGTATACCGGGAGTAAAGTAGCAAAGGTGTATGAGACGAATGACAAACGAGTGATAAACGAAGCATTAAAAGAAATGCAGCGTAACTCAAAAAAGAAGGGAGTAATGGGCAAATGGGAGATAGAGAGAAAAATGTATGAACAAGTAGAAATGTCCTTGGAAGTAGTGGAAGTAGGTAACGAGGCGCGGGCATTTGCCTCGCGTCTTAGCCTCTTCGCCTGAGACACGCTGGCTGCGAGGCGAGAGGCACAACTCTTCCACGCCGTCTCTATGTAAACATATGGTGCAATGTCCACCCCTTCACTGCATATGGACATCACAATCGCCTGTGCGACGTCGCGCCTGCACCTTGCCTACACCGCGCCTGCACCTTGCCTACACCGCGCCTCTTCCCGACGCCGCTTATGTGTGAATTGGGCCCTTCTTTGTCTCGTACTGAGCATTGGGGACTCGAGACTAGTACGAGACAAAGAAATAGAATTAACTCAAAAAAGAAGGGAGTAATGGGCAAATGGGAGATAGAGAGAAAAATGTATAAAAAAGTAGAAATGTCCTTGGAAGAAGTCGAAAAACTGAAGCACAGTGGCGCCATGCTGAAAGTTCTGGTAATGGATAGGCTTCTGGAAGTAGAAGCACAAGAGAGGCAGAGTAGTATCGAAAACAGTAGATATGGGAGATACAAGCAAATCCAGGTACACCAGCGACTGCCAGAATATCTTCAGCGAGCGGGCCACAGTAGATCACAAACCTTGATTTGTCGCTTCAGATGTGGAAACGAGGAAGAATGGTTCAAGGATTGGATGGGCGATAGCTATAGGAAATGTGGTATATGTGGTCAGGGTGAAGATAAATGGGAGCACTGGGTTAAATGAACACGGAGAACGTATGGTGAAGAAAGGAAGTAAGATAGTGAACAAAGGTTGGATGTGGTTTTTAGATGAGGATGGAAGAGGAGGGAGTGTAATGAGGTCAATAAAACAGGTTTTTACTAATTATATATATATATATATATATATATATATATATATATATATATATATTGTGTTGTTCTTCTCCGCTGATTTTCTTCGGGATTGGTGTCCGTGTTTGACTTTAGTTTAATGTTTGTTGTTATTTTGTTGTTTTTAGTGTAACTGAAATTTTGTAGTGTATTTTCTAATTACGTTATATTTATTCTGTAAGGATGTCATTAGTTTTAGCTTGTTACAATTCGACTTATCGCACAACCTAGATAGAAAACTATAGTTTGCTATTTAAAAAATGTTTTATTTTTGTGGTAACTACAAATTCGTACACTACTTATTTGTGTATATTTTACTACCCATACAACTATTAAATATTTTCATGCGAGGGCATGAAATGGCCGATGGAAATTCAATTATTAAAGCCTGCAGTTCCTCACGGCGCTCGTTAAAGTGCACACACATTGGTTAGGCATAAAAGTGGACTATTTTTAGGCACCCTGGATAAACACACTCGGCTGTATTTTAAGCGGTGCCAGGGGGGGCGGCGGAGGCGGCGCGAAATTGATTACACAAATAAACCGATCAATAATTTATGAGAGCAGCGCGGATGTGGAATGCCGGCAATTTATTTTTAAACTCCAGAGTTGTACAAACGAAACTAAAACCTATTTTTAGGTGCTTGAACTGAGATTTATTATGAACCCTTTAAAATGTTATATGGAAAAAATTATAGTCGAGAAATCGTGTAAAAATACCGTAGTTTCGCTTAAAACACATTTTTGAGCAGTTTTTCTTCTTATATTTTTCGGGAAATTTTTAATAGATAGCGAGAAACTTTTGAAGATGAATTCTCTATATTTTATTAATGTGAATCATGGTTTAACGTTTAAAATAAAAAAAGTTGTAGTCGAAAAATCATCAAAAAACGTTTTAAAACATATATAAGTGTGAACCCACCTCTTAGCAATCTACATATCTAGATTTCAATCTTATTAGATCTCATCAGTGTAGCTCAGCTAGAGAGGATGAATTCACACAATATCTCGAGTGGTTATATACTAAATTGGTTCCGTATAGTTTTTGCGGTACTGTAATAGTTAGCGAACAACTTAACAGGGTTCAATTTGACGGCCTTAGGCCCAATTCACACATAAGCGGCGTCGGGCGCAGGCGCGACGTCGCACAGGTGATTGTGATGTCCATATGCAGTGAAGAGGTGGATATTGCACCTTATGTTTACATAGAGGCGGCGTGGAAGAGTTATGCCTTTCGCCTCTTCGCCTAAAATACGGTAGGCGCTGCGAGAGGCACGGCACTTCAAGCCCCCTTTATATAAACATGTGGTGCAATGCGCACTTAGGTGACGAGTTGCGGGCATTTGCCTCGTGCCTCTCGCCGCGCCGGCACCGCGTCTTCGTCTAAGACACGGTAGGCGAAGAGGCGAAACTCTTCCATGCCGCCTCTATGTAAACATAAGGTGCAATGTCCACCCCTTCACTGCATATGGACATCACAATCGCCTGTGCGAAGTTGCGCCTGCGCCTCGCCTACACCGCGCCTGCGCCCGACGTCGCTTATGTGTGGATTGGGCCTTAGAAGTCTTTATTTGTTAATATTTTTTAGCGATTATAATTAAAAAGTTATGCTTGAAAATCCTGCTAAATAAAACGTTAGATTCCTTTCAATCAGCTTTGAGTACAGTTTTACAGTTCTTGCGGCGAACTGTAGTACTTAGCAAACAATTCACCAGGGTTCAATTTGACGGCCTTTATATGTGAATATACTTATATTCAGCCAATTTTGTAAAG
This sequence comes from Lordithon lunulatus, assembly GCA_963942505.1. Classification (NCBI taxonomy): domain Eukaryota; kingdom Metazoa; phylum Arthropoda; class Insecta; order Coleoptera; family Staphylinidae; genus Lordithon; species Lordithon lunulatus. Next base: position 52,149,660 of record OZ012669.1, read on the forward strand.
ATTCCATGAAATTAATCATTTTATTCATAACATTATCAAGTTTCTTATCTTTGGAGTAAATACAAATATGTACGTACTGTAAAAGCTGTATTTCAGGAGAAATTAATTTCATGATATCCAGAGAATATATTATAAAAAGAATAGGCGACAAAATTCTACCCTGTGGGAGACATAAAGATGAGGACTTTGCTGAAGTTAAAACACCATTAATAAAATGTAAATTTTCCGATCTAATAATAAATTGACAATATTACGAACAAAAATACCAACCAAACTATGCCCGTCCACTATTTTAAATGACTTGAACTATGCATTACACTATTATCTATAACTTTCTATGATTCAATTAGTTTCATTTATAAATTTACGCCTGATTCATAAAAAAATGTGAGAAACAATGTAGTGCATAGTTCAAGCCGTTTGAAATAGTGGATGGGCATAGTTTGGTTGGTAAGGGACCACCCGCCCACCCCACCCTTGCCCGCATAGTTTTTCCATAGGATAAAACTCTGCTTGGAATAGTTTAAACAATATAAAACGTCTGTATCCATTGAAAAAAGTATGGGAGCAAAGGTGGGGTGGGCGGGCGGCCCCTACATACCAAACTATGCCCGTCCACTGTTTCAAATGACTTGAACTATGCATTACACTATTATCTATAACTTTCTATGATTCAATTAGTTTCATTTATTAATTTACGCCTGATTCATAAAAAAATGTGAGAAACAATCTAGTGCATAGTTCAAGCCGTTTGAAATAGTGGATGGGCATAGTTTGGTTGGTAAGGGACAAAACCCGCCCACCCCACTCTTGCTTGCATAGTTTCTCCATATGATAGAACTGTGCTTGGAATAGTATAAACAATATAAAACGTCTGTATCAATTGAAAAAAGTATGCGAGCAAAGGTGGGGTGGGCGGGCGGCCCGTACCAACCAAACTATGCCCGTCCACTATTTCAAATGACTTGAACTATGCATTACACTATTATCTATAACTTTCTATGATTCAATTAGTTTCATTTATTAATTTACGCCTGATTCATAAAAAAATGTGAGAAACAATGTAGTGCATAGTTCAAGCTGTTTAAAATAGTGGATGGGCATAGTTTGGTTGGTAAGGGACCAACCGCCCACCCCACCCCTGCTTGCATAGTTTTTCCATAGGATAAAACTCTGCTTGGAATAGTTTAAACAATATAAAACGTCTGTATCCATTGAAAAAAGTATGCGAGCAAAGGTGGGGTGGGCGGGCGGCCCCTACATACCAAACTATGCCCGTCTACTATTTCAAATGACTTGAACTATGCATTACACTATTATCTATAACTTTCTATCATTCAATTAGTTTCATTTATTAATTTACGCCTGATTCATAAAAAAATGTGAGAAACAATGTAGTGCATAGTTCAAGCCGTTTGAAATAGTGGATGGGCATAGTTTGGTTGGTAAGCGAACACCCGCCCACCCCACCCTTGCTTGCATAGTTTTTCCATATGATAAAACTCTGCTTGGAATAGTTTAAACAATATGAAACGTCTGTATCCATTGAAAAATGTATGCGAGCAAAGGTGGGGTGGGCGGGCGGCCCCTACCAACCAAACTATGCCCGTCCACTATTTCAAATGACTTGAACTATGCATTACACTATTATCTATAACTTTCTATGATTCAATTAGTTTCATTTATTAATTTACGCCTGATTCATAAAAAAATGTGAGAAACAATGTAGTGCATAGTTCAAGCCGTTTGAAATAGTGGATGGGCATAGTTTGGTTGGTAAGGGACAAAACCCGCCCACCCCACTCTTGCTTGCATAGTTTCTCCATATGATAGAACTCTGCTTGGAATAGTTTAAACAATATAAAACGTCTGTATCCATTGAAAAAAGTATGCGAGCAAAGGTGGGGTGGGCGGGCGTCCCGTACCAACCAAACTATGCCCGTCCACTATTTCAAATGACTTGAACTATCATTACACTATTATCTATAACTTTCTATGATTCAATTAGTTTCATTTATTAATTTACGCCTGATTCATAAAAAAATGTGAGAAACAATGTAGTGCATAGTTCAAGCCGTTTGAAATAGTGGATAGGCATAGTTTGGTTGGTAAGGGAACACCCGCCCACCCCACCCTTGCTCGCATAGTTTTTCCATAGGATAAAACTCTGCTTGGAATAGTTTAAACAATATAAAACGTCTGTATCCATTGAAAAAAGTATGCGAGGAAAGGTGGGGTGGGCGGGCGGCCCCTACATACCAAACTATGCCCGTCCACTATTTCAAATGACTTGAACTATGCATAACACTATTATCTATTACTTTATATGATTATTATTATTATTAGAATGGGAATTTCGACGCTATCATATGCTCCTGATATATCCAATAATGTAGACAAAAGGATTTTATTATCGGTAAATGAATAATAAATGTCACAAGTCAAATGCGCAACGCTTTTCATTGTACTCTTACCTTTACGAAAACCGTACTGGTAAGAAGGGATTAAACATTTTGATTCCAACCACCATTCTAGACGAGCTTTTACCATTATTTCTAATGTTTTCAACATGCAGTTGCTTAATGATATAGGCCGATATGACGAGCTATCTTCAGGATTCTTATCAGGTTTCAGAATTGGTATAATACTTAAACGCTTCCAATCGTGAGGATAGATTCCCGATTGCCAAATATCATTATAAATTTCCAGGAGCTTTCTTTTACACATTGTGGATATATTGTAAATCATACTATAGTTAATATTATCTATACCAGGAGCGGAATTTGAATTTGATTTGAGGCTACATGTTAGTTAGTTTATGTTAAAGGGTCTTGTAAGGTCATCATCAATAACTTCCGCATTGATGGGGAAATTGATATATTCATTCACTGATGTAGGGGCAATTTTATTATGGAATTTTTCAACCCAAGGACCAGGTGTTACAAAAGTTCTAACACAAGATAAAGAGTTCTGTATTTTCCTAATATTACGCCAGATATCTCCTATAGGCATACTTCTGTTGAAACTATCACAAAAGGATCTCCAGGAGTTCTTTTTAGCAATCTTAACTATTCTCTTAAACATAGCATCTGCCTTTTAGTATAAAATAAAATTCTCCGAGTTTGAGTTTAACTTATATTGAATAAACAATGATTTCCTTATATCTAAAGCTGTATCACACTCATGATTCCACCATATTACTGATTTGGATCGATTACGAGATCATGAATGACTATGATTCAAAGTGGGAATTGCACTGTTATCTGCTTCGTTAATGGATTCTATAAAACTATCGTAGCTATATTTATTAGGCAATTGAGATATTAATTCATCTAGAAGATTAGAATACGTTTGCCAATCTGCACGTTTCAAGTATCAATAACGTTTAGGTTTCCCAGATATACCAGTAGTACTTAGTGAATTCGATGACAACTTAATGGGATAATGATCCGAACCTAAAGGTTCATCAAGTACTTCCCAATTTAAATATGAGGTGATACTAGGGGAACAAAAAGATAAGTCAATTGCAGATGGGTTTGAAAATGGGCGTGAAATCATGGTAGCAGAACCGTTGTTTAAACAAGCCAGTTCATTGTCTTCAATGCTCCCAAGTAAAGCTTCTCCCTTGTAATCGTTATTCATACAACCACAGGCATTATGGTGACAATTAAAGTCTCCTCCTATAATAAATGGACGATCAACGTGAGATAAGAAATTATTCCATTGGGCCGAATTAATTTTAAGGGTAGGCGGCACATAAATAGAAATTATAATAACTTCAAATTTACCCTGAGCAATGCAGATATTTGAACACATTACACCGGGTGGTATATAGTTTAAATTGAGTACGCTAAATACTAAATTTACTCTTATAAGAATGGCCTGCCCTACCATTATTTCTGTTATGTCTAACAATATTGAAACCTTTAAAACTTATAGGTGATTTCCGGTATTAGCCAAGTTTCAGAAATCAATGCAAAGTCATATTTATTATAATTTAAATAATTAAGTAAACTAGATTTGTTAGATTGGATTGATCCAGCATTCCACTTTAATCATTTAAAATTACTAATATTCATTATCGTCGTTGTAAAATAGGTTTACTAATTGTGTTTTTATATCTTCTAATTGTACGTGGGAACCTCTAACTGATCTATGATTTATTAATTCTACAACCAATTCTGATATTTTTTAAATTAAGTGCTCTGTAGAACTTGATGGAGTGATTTCTTTTTCTATACTATTATCCGATCCTATTAAACATACTCCATTTTTATTAGGAAGGTTTGGAATCGAAATACTGTCTTTATGTTTATTAAACGTATTCAAAAGAGACTGAGACTGAAGCTCAACTTTACGTTTTTTAGTTTTAATATCGGAAGATGCCGATTGTTGAGGGTGGAGTGGACTTTCTATATTATTCATGTTTGTAGAAAATACAGATGCATAACTAGTCTCTATTTTAGTGGATGCCTCTTTAAACGAAATATTTTCCGTACCCATGTCATTTTTAATACTTTTTTGTTTATTAAATTCGGGACAGGACTTAATATCTGTAGCAAAATGTCTACCGGAGCAATGTACGCATTTGATTACTATATTATCGCAATCTTTGAAATCATGATCCTTACTACATTTCTTGCATCTCTGTTTGTCCCTACATTGAGTTGCAACATGACCATATCGCAAACATGAGAAACATTGAATAACTTTTTGTATGTACTGTTGAACCGGGCAAATTATGTTGTATACACTCATCCTAGAGGGTTGAGTTTGGCTTTTAAACGTAACTATTATCAAAGGGGTTGGTATATATTGAGTAACTGAGTTGTTCTGGACTCGTTTCATTATTCTTTTAATGTCCAAAACAGGATGTAACCCCAGCTTAGAGGTCGTAAGTTAGACATGATTTCGTCCTCAGAAAAAGAAGTGTCTACGTCAAGTATCACTCCTTTACGTCTTAACAAATATTGGGGAATATACGTATCAAATCCTTTCTCTTTTAATGTTACCGATTTAATTAAAACATTAGCCGATAAAAAAGTGCGCACGAAAATAGAAATGCGGTTTTTACCCGTCCTATTTATTTTAACTACATTATTGTCCACATCAGGATGGAATTTATTAATTAATTTTCCAATCACCATAGGATGCAAATTTCCTATGTTGCTATTTTTGCTTTCAATATTTATCATAAACGGGCCTGAATCTGATATATCATAAAAATACTCAGACTTATTTATATTTCTATCGTTGAGAAAAAGCGGGTTTTTGTTTGGAGTAATATTTTTAACTGGGTTATTATTAGCGTATGAACCCTCGTACATTACTGTAGATTGCGAATTATTTGAATTGATATTTATATCTGAATCGTTAACACTGTCCATAGTGTTATCGACCAAGACCGCTAGCGCGTTATTTATAATGCTAAATGTATCGGCCGCATCCTTATCTTTAACGGGTGGAGTCCAGGCACCAGGCGGAGGTTCCTCTGCACATGCCCACGGGACTCCACCAGGAGTCCCGTCGCGTGAAGACATCTCCTCAAACTACACTGTCACTAATCACTACTTTGTCTCTACAAAAAACTTGAATGTTAGGAATTAATATAAAGCTAAATATGTATAAACACGATAGAGCGCAGGAACAATGCTCAGTTGAGCGAACGAATTCCGAATTTTTATAGCGGTTAAATTGATAAAGTTATCATCGATAAACCATCTTAAACAGCAGGTCGCATTAATGTTTTGTACAGTTTTTGTTCTCCACATTTTCCTTATTATGTATATAATCCTAAAACTCCTATCTTGGCCATAGTGCAATCAGTGCAATAGTGCAATCAGTGCAATAGTGCAATCAGTACAATAGTGCAATCTGTGCAATCAGTGCAATCAGTGCTATAGTGCAATCAGTGCAATAGTGCAATCAGTGCAATAGTGCAATCAGTACAATAGTGCAATCTGTGCAATCAGTGCTATAGTGCAATCAGTGCAATAGTGCAATCAGTGCAATAGTGCAATCAGTGCAATAGTGCAATTAGTGCAATAGTGCAATCAGTGCAATAGTGCAATCAGTGCAATAGTGCAATCAGTGCAATCAGTGCAATAGTGCAATAGTGCAATCAGTGCAATAGTGCAATCAGTGCAATCAGTACAATAGTGCAATCTGTGTAATCAGTGCTATAGTGCAATCAGTGCAATAGTGCAATCAGTGCAATAGTGCAATTAGTGCAATAGTGCATTTATCCGCCATATAGCAACGAATTGCTTACAGATTCATCATTCTTCATATGTATGGGACGTCACACAGTGTTTAAGAGAACATTTCTAGTTCTCGATTTACTAAATTAATTACCATTCTGTAAAATTAATTGCTGGCTAACTTATGCGAAATAGCCCACGCGAAATGATTGGATAGCCCAAATACGGAACAGGCGCCGACACGGTTTTCTTTTTCTGTTTGGCGCCGTTTTTCAGGCCGATTGCGCCATTGTGCGCGATGTATGCAAATGCGCGTGTTAGATTGTGTGTTTGCGTTTCCGATAGCGCGTTGATGCAACAGGTAGATGGGATGCCCACACGTTCAATTAAGACGTGTGGCGGCCGCAACAAAAGAAAAACCGGCTCTTGTCGGTAATATTGATAATTGTTAATTGAATAATAAAGATTTGTAACTGTGTAAAACAAAACGACGTAAACTAACGCGATGAATATTATAAAACAATGCAAAAGAACAACACCAATAGCCTCCTTCATAAATATAATATAATATATAAAAAAAAGACCTTTATTTGGTATATCAGCCCAATCCTTCCCTTTTACACACATTCCCAAACCGTACTTTCACAGCAAGAAATCAAAAAAGACACAAAGCGAAAAAGAATACAAAATAACATAAAATACATTTTTCTATCCATTACAATAAACCCCCTCTGCCCTTGCCAATTTCCTTTCCCACGTCAGCCTCCTGCAGATTTTCACGCCTTTCCCATCCTCTCCTAACCATTCGTTCAGCTTTCTGCACTCTCCAACCCACTCTTCTTTCACTCCCTCACATTCTTTGCTAAGGTGCCACCACGTGTCACTCCCCTTCCTACACAGCGCACACGCGGTGTACCCCAGCCCCATCCACACTTTTCTTCCTCGCTCTTCTGAACCACACCTCGCTCTTCTGAACCACACCTCGCTCTTGCCATGCATACTTTGTCCTCTCTGCTCCACTCTCCCCTGGCTAATTACCTCGGGAGCTTCCCCTGCACTTGCCACTCTACGTAGCCAGGGTTGTATGAGCTCTCAGCCATTCTCACTTCCCTCAATCTCTCCCTTATCTCAGTTCCTAGGCTACCCCTTTCTCTCAGCTTCTCCTCTACCCACACCTCAGACATACCCACTCTTTCATACATCCTTTCTCTATCCTTCCTCCATCTACTCTCTGTTCTACTCTTACACCTCATCCATACCTCCCGTACCAGTCTTTCCTCGCCCAAATCCTGCAATCTTTCCTCAAACTTCACAACCCTCACACACGACTCCCACCACATACTCATACGATAATATAATATATATATATATATATATATATATATATATATATATATATATATATATATTATATATATATATATATATATATATATATATATATATATATATTATATTATCGTATGAGTATGTGGTGGGAGTCGTGTGTCGCTCTTTATTCAAAGCTTCAACAGGATAACACTACCAATGAACCAAAATTTATAAAATTACACAGTTATTAAAGTAATTCTTACAATAGTGTTTAAAGAGCGCAGCTAAAACATCAGACATTTGAAGAACAATGAATACAATAAGATTTAAAATAGAAAATTTCTGTCAAATATAATGAAAAAAAATAAAATATATCAATGTTGTTCGCAAAACTTTAAAGATGTATTTTATATATAATTAGTTGTTTATTGGTAAGACACAATTGTAGTTTTACCAATGAAAAACTTTTTAGATGCGATTTCTCAGCAACAATAAAATCCCTACATCAATTTGACTTATATAATGAAGTATGCGTATTCGAAAATCTCTAATAGCATACAGGATCATAAAATAATGGACAATATTTCTATAGTGGTAACAATAAAATATTATATTATTACTGCTAACATGTCCTTGCAACACCATCAACTTATCGATCTGCGTATTGATTCCCATAAAATCTCCAGCATCCATATTAAGCTATAAATATCGTATGAAAACATTGAAGATAAATAAAAGTAATAATCCTGATGTGTGAGTGTATGCGTGCCCACACATGCGGACCCGGACCCGTTTACGGATTAGGGCATATACGTGGCGCGGGCCGTGGGCCGCCTGCTTTTATCGACTTGTTTTGTTGACCACACCATCAGGGTGTGTGCCTGTGTTGTTGCAGTGTTACGCTGTATTTCATTACAAAATCACGCTAATCACCCAATGCCATTGTTTTTTTTTTCGGACGACCTGCACAGGATGGGATTGTTAATTATTTATGCTCGCGCGGGGCGGACGTATAATTTCCAATTAGCAAGCAATTTCCTTACGTAATTGTGTCAATAATCATAAACGATAAAATGCACATAAAACTGTAATGGGGTTTAATTTCTCGTATTAAAATATTATTATGTATGGTAATGGTTTGTTTGTTGTTTTAAACACGCTATTATGAATATGGGACTGTTTTATATTAAATATAATAAAATGCTATTAACGGTGAATTGTATATAAGAAAACAATGTTTTCATAAAACGATATTAAAGTAATTACATTGCTAAATATTACTAATTAAAATTGTAATTTCTCGGATTATTTTCCGTAGTAACAAGTTCTAAAGCCCGTATGACATTATCTAGTTTCTTATAACGTTTTCGATGCAGACACAAACTACTTAGTGTCATACACACATGTAGAAATATGTAACATGTAGTTATATATATATATATATATATATATATATATATATATATATATATATATAATGTCATACGGGATTAACACACATTCGCTTACAACAGTTGACAAAATAACCTGAATGTAGATAATTGTAAATTGAAGACCCAGTTCAGAAGCAGAGTGGTTAGAGGCGTTATCCACCTCGTATTGAGCTTGAGTTCGATCCCCACCGGCGGGGCGAATTACCTTTCACAGTTTTATAGAGGTTTTCTGTGAAGTTTCATTGACCGGCCGAAAAGTCTTACAACTGATAGCCCTATAAAAGATAGAAGCTTTTATTTGTAAATTGTAAAGTTGTAACAAATTCAGTACCTACTACTAAACATTTAGAAATATTGAATTGACGACTGTTGTATGAAACGATTACAGCGGAACATTTGGGAACGAATTAATTTGATATTTGCCTCTTTAAACATATTAAATGTTTCTGCATATTAATATCTGAGGTATGATTAATGTGTAAACAATAAAATAAATAAATAAATGAATGAACATTTCGAGCGTGTGCAGTAGATGAAATTAAAAGCGAATTTAAAAAACTTGTATTTAAAGTTTTTGTTGAGAAATATATTAAATATTGATTTATTATTAAATAACACCAAGCTCAGTGGTTAGTGGTCAGAGGCGTCGTCCGTCTCGTATTGAGCATTAGGAAATGAGTTTAAACTCCGTTGTGGGCTAAATTTCGCGAGTTTTTCAGAGGTTTTCTGTGAAGGTACGGTAAATACTGGGTGATAACCCTGAGAATTTCCCTTTGCCAGCGGAAAATTAATTAATTAATTAATATTTTGGGCTGATATCTACATTAAGATAATTTTAGTTTTATAATTAATTCGAAAAGTCGTGTATTGCCCACACTAGATATATAGTACTACGAGTAGCACAATATATAGATAACACTTTCTAAATCACCTATTTGATTTTCTATTATATTACACTCTCGATATTCAAAGTAGAATGCCGCGCGATTATAATTTAATATAATTAACGCCTTTCATCCCACATCATCCAATCTAATTACGTTCGTATTAATATTTATATTGATTTTGTAAACATATAGATAGATTCCTGAGATAATGAATGAATAGGACGTGGGCTGGTATGAATGAAACACTAATAAAGAAACACTCTTTTCGCAACAGAGTTACACAACAACAATATTATGATATGATATATAGGCCACACTTTTTTGTGTCACCTGAGGTGGAATCTTCGAAAGACACCCATGCCTTCACTATCACCACAATGGTGATAGGCATGTCAAAGTCCACCTAGGACTGTACATTTTCACTTTCTGAATAGCACTAATTATTGCAATAGCGATTAATTTCGATATATCAATTTTCAAATTTATTTGCGTTTTATTATAAATATAGTCTAAATTGATATTTTAAACTTGTACACTTTGAATCCACCAATAACCACTTAACTTATGTCAATTTATCAAAAATATGTATATATATATATATATATATATATATATATATATATATATATATATATATATAATTCAAAAGAGATGCCGAGGTTCCTAGCTTAGTTTTTTGACAATATTTGACTGTATTTGACTATATTTCACGATATTTGACTATATTCGACTGTTTTTGACAATATTTGACGAATATTTCACATTATTTGGCTATATTTGACGAAATTTGACAATATTTGACTACATTAGACAATTTTCCATTTTTGTCATTTTTTGCATTTTTGACATATTTGATCTTTTTGATATTTTGGACATTGGACGCACAATATTTGACCATATTTGACGATATTTAACAATATTTGACTATATTTGACGTCATTTGACAATATTTCACGATATTTTACTATATTCGATTATTTTTGACACCATTTGACTATATAGACAATTTTCTTCTTCTTTTTGTTTCATTTTCATTTAGATTATTTTGTGCGTTATTAAACGCATATATATATATATATATATATATATATATATATATATATATATATATATAATATATGTGAATTTGTTATTTAAAATATCTGGTGTGGGAATCACACGACTTTCCGAATTACATATTTGCCAGTTTTGACATTTTGGACATTGGACGGACGATATTTGACTATATTTGATGATATTTGACTATATTTGACTATATTTGATGATGTTTGACAACATTTGATGATATTTAACAATATTAATAATAATATAATAAAATAATATTTGACGATTTTTGACAATGTTTGACTGTATTTGACAATATTTCACGATATTTGACTATATTCGACTCATTTTGATAATATATGACGAATATATGACGAATATTTCACGATATTTGACTATATTCGACTATTTTTGACAATGTATGACGAATATTTCACAATATTCGACGATATTTGACAATATTTCACTACATTAAATTTCTATTTTTGTAATTATTGTCATTTTTGTCAGTTTTTGCGTTTTTGAAATATTTGATGCTTATTAATCTTTTTGTCATTTTGGACATTAGACGGACAATATTTAACCATAGTTAACAGTATTTGACTATACTTGACAATATTTGTCAATCATTGACAATATTTCACTATATTTGATGATATTAGACCATATTTTATGATATTTAACAATATTGCACAATATTTCACTATATTTGACTATATTCGACTATTTTTGACAATATATGACGAATATTTCACAATATTTCACGATATTCGACTATATTCGACTCTTTGTGATAATATATGACGAATATTTCACAATATTTCACGATATTTGACTATATTCGACTATTTTTGACAATGTATGACAAATATTTCACAATATTCGGCGATATTTGACGATATTTGACAATATTTGACTACATTAGACACATTTCTATTTTTGTAATTGTAGTCATTTTCGTCAGTTTTTGCATTTTTGAAATATTTGATGTTTATTAACCTTTTTGTCATTTTGGACATTAGACGGACAATATTTGACGATAGTTAACAGTATTTGATTATACTTGACAATATTAGACAATATTTGACTATATTTGATGATATTAGACCATATTTGATGATATTCAACAATATTGGACAATATTGAATGATTTTTGACAATATTTGACTGTATTTGACAATATTTCACGATATTTGACTATATTCGACTATTTTTGACAATATATGACGAATATTTCACAATATTTCACGATATTTGATTATATTCGACTCTTTTTGATAATATATGACGAATATTTCACAATATTTCACGATATTTGACTATATTCGACTATTTTTGACAATGTATGACCAATATTTAACAATATTCGGCGATATTTGACGATATTTGAGAATAATTTACTACATTAGACAACTTTCTATTTTGTAATAGTAGTCATTTTTGTCAGTTTTTGCGTTTTTGAAATATTTGATGTTTATTAACCTTTTTGTCATTTTGGACATTAGACGGACAATATTTGACGATAGTTAACAGTATTTGAATATACTTGACAATTTTTGATGATATTAGACCATATTTGATGATATTTAACAATATTTGACTATATTTGACAATATTTCACGATATTTAACTATATTCGACTATTTTTGACAGTATATGACGAATATTTGACAATATTTGACTATATTTGATAATATTAGACCATATTTGATGATATATAACAATATTTGACTGTATTTGACAATATTTCACGATATTTAACTATATTCGACTATTTTTGACAATATATGAGGAATATTTCACAATATTTCACGATATTTGACTGTATTCGACCATTTTTGACAGTATATGACGAATATTTCTCAATATTTCACGATATTTGACTATATTCTACTATTTTTGACAATATATGACGAATATTTCACAATATTTCACGATATTTGACTGTATTCGACTATTTTTGACAGTATATGAAGACTATTTCTCAATATTTCACGATATTTGACTATATTCGACTATTTTTGACAATATATGACGAATATATATACTATATTTGACAATATTTGACAATATTTGACAATATTTGACAATATTTGACAATATTTGACAATATTTGACAATATTTGACAATATTTGACAATATTTGACAATATTTGACAATATTTGACAATATTTGACAATATTTGACAATTTTTGACAATATTTGACAATATTTGACAATATTTGACAATATTTGACAATATTTGACAATATTTGACAATATTTGACAATATTTGACAATATTTGACAATATTTGACAATATTTGACAATATTTGACAATATTTGACAATATTTGACAATATTTGACAATATTTGACAATATTTGACAATATTTGACAATATTTGACAATATTTGACAATATTTGACAATATTTGACAATATTTGACAATATTTGACAATATTTGACAATATTTGACAATATTTGACAATATTTGACAATATTTGACAATATTTGACAATATTTGACAATATTTGACAATATTTGACTGTATTTGACAATATTTGACTATATTCAACTATTTTTGACAATATTCGACGAATATTTCACAATATTTGGCGATATTTGACTACATTAAACAATTTTCGTCTTTTTGTTTCATTTCCATTTAGACTATTTTGTGCGTAATTAAATTGTTAATTATATATAAAATTAAACTATTAGTCAAACTAAGTTATACCGTTGATTGAAGTATAAATACTTCAATCAACGGTTATACCAACTGTTGTTTTTTGCGGGGTTGTGACTTTTACTGTGTAACGGTTTTATCCTGATTTTTTTCTCTGTATGTTGACCGATTTTGCTCAAATTTTCACGGGATCGTCTCAACTCGATTACCCAGCCGATTTGCAAATATGTTCGCGATTGGTTCAGTCGTTTTCCCGGAATTTTGTTCAGAGTCAAATTCATATCCACACACACACACACATACAAAGACATTTTCCAAAATTCAAAAAAGTCATGACGCGTGAAGAGAAGTCAAAATTAGCAATTCAAATTTGTTCGCAAAAATAATTCCTTCCTTATACAGCAGTGCTGTAAGTAAAAAAAGAGAATAGTTATATAATCATTCAGATCTAAAATTAGGACTGTATAGAGATGTTCATGACAATGGCGAGAAAACTCTAAAAATAATGAAGATTGAAAAGCTAAAATATTTTTATTTCTTCTTAGTTATTATGATATACATTAATTATATATTATATATTTATATTTTTAATTATTAATTATATTTATTTATTATATACTTTATAATAATTTTGACTGATTTTAATGTTGCAGTGAATATAATAAGGAATCTGAATTACCAAAGTAGCATTCTTTGCCATTTCAAGTTTCGTAATTACAGCCCCTCGATCTGTTTTGTTTTTAAAAACATCTGATGGTAGCTAGAACATTATTTTTTCTGTCGTTACTAATTTGAGAAATTGAACAAGTCTAAACTCGTTTTGAAGTGAATTTAATAAGGAATCTGAATTTCCAAACTAGCATTCTTTGCCGTTTCAAATTTTGTAGTTACGCCTCTCTATTTATTTTGTTTCCTGTCGTTACTATTGTGAGAAATGGAACAGGTCTAAACTAGTCGTAAAGTGAATTTAATAAGGAATCTGAATTTCCAAACTAGCATTCTCTGCCATTTCAAGTTTCGTAGTTACAGCCCTTCTATATGTTTTGTTTTTAAAAATATCTGATGGTAGCTTGAAGATTTTTATTTCTGTAGTTACTAATGTGAGAAATTGAACATGTCTAAACTCGTTTTGAAGTGAATTTAATAAGGAATCTGAAGAATTCCAAACTAGCATTCTTTGCCATTTCAAGTTTCGTAGTTACAGCCCCTCTATCTGTTTTGTTTTTGAAAATATCTGATAGTAGCTAGAACATTAATTTTTCTGTCGTTACTAATCTGAGAAATTGAACAGGTCTAAACTCGTTTTGAAGTGAATTTAATAAGGAATCTGAATTTCCAAACTAGCGATCTTTGCCATTTCAAGTTTCGTAGTTACAACCCCTCTATCTGTTTTGTTTTTAAAAATATCTAATGGTAGCTAGAACATTATTTTTTCTGTCGTTACTAATGAGAGAAATTGAACAGGTCTAAACTTGTATTGAAGTGAATTCAATAAGGAATCTGAATTTCCAAACTAGCATTCTTTGCCATTTCAAGTTTTGTAGTTACAGCCCCTCTATCAGTTTTATTTTTAAAAATATCTGATGGTAGCTAGAACATTGTTTTTTCTATCGTTACTAATATAAGAAATTGAACAGTGAATTTCATAAGGAATCTGAATTTCCAAACTAGCATTCTTTATCATTTCAAGTTTTGTAGTTAGAGCCCCTCTATCAGTTTTGTTTTTTAAAATATCTGATGGATGCTAGAACATTAATTTTTCTGTCGTTACTAATCTGAGAAATTGAACAGGTCTAAACTCGTTTTGAAGTGAATTTAATAAGGAATCTGAATTTCCAAACTAGCGATCTTTGCCATTTCAAGTTTCGTAGTTACAACCCCTCTATCTGTTTTGTTTTTAAAAATATCTAATGGTAGCTAGAACATTATTTTTTCTGTCGTTACTAATGAGAGAAATTGAACAGGTCTAAACTTGTATTGAAGTGAATTCAATAAGGAATCTGAATTTCCAAACTAGCATTCTTTGCCATTTCAAGTTTTGTAGTTACAGCCCCTCTATCAGTTTTATTTTTAAAAATATCTGATGGTAGCTAGAACATTGTTTTTTCTATCGTTACTAATATAAGAAATTGAACAGTGAATTTCATAAGGAATCTGAATTTCCAAACTAGCATTCTTTATCATTTCAAGTTTTGTAGTTAGAGCCCCTCTATCAGTTTTGTTTTTTAAAATATCTGATGGATGCTAGAACATTAATTTTTCTGTCGTTACTAATCTGAGAAATTGAACAGGTCTAAACTCGTTTTGAAGTGAATTTAATAAGGAATCTGAATTTCCAAACTAGCATTTTTTGCCATTTCAAGTTTCGTAGTTACAGCCCCTCTATCTGTTTTGTTTTTACAAATATCTGCTGGTTGCTAGAACATATTTTTCTGTCGTTACTAATATGAGAAATTGAACAGTTCTAAACTTGTTTTGAAGTGAATTCAATAAGGAATCTGAATTTCCAAACTAGCATTCTTTGCCATTTCAAGTTTTGTAGTTACAGAACCTCTATCTGTTTTGTTTTTAAAAATATCTAATGGTAGCAAGAACATTATTTTTTCTGTCGTTATTAATGTGAGAAATGGATAGTGATATTGGTGATTTCTTCAAGTATGCAATTTTTCAAATCATTAACATATATAAAATAAATCATTAAAAACAACTGACAAAAAAAAATCAACTACTCTTATTTCTTTTTCGGTCAGTTTTTGCGTCATTTTTAGGGTGAATAGAAGTAAATTTTAGAAAACAAGTTAGTTTTAATTATATCATAAAATTTATTACCTTTAAAATACGGTGAAACTCGACAGGGGTTGCTATTTAAAAATGTTGGGTGCTAATCCCATAAAAAAAACTCTAGAAGTTCTAAACTATATAAGAATGACATTTTAGTGATCCTTAAATTTTCAATTTTTTTTTCTTCACTTATTCAAAACTTACAGCTCTGTCCCGGATCTTTTGGAAATTTCTGTATAATCAATATGTTACTATTTAAATGTTAAAGTTTATTCACAATCCGCATTAATGTAGAAGTAACCTCAGGGGTTCACATCTGGTGAATACGGGAACTGGCACTCCCGAGGGACCCGAGCCGGATCTGACTCCTTCTTCAACTAAACTTGGGACAGATCCTTCCTTCTTCCTTCTATTTCATATTTTGAACTGTCCGGTCTCTCTTGATTAACTCTTGTTTTTTTCTGATCCTGACGCTATTTGAGCTAGGGTTCTCTATTTTTCATAATATATAATAATATAAGATATTATTATATCATAATATAAGTATAAACCCAGCTCAGTGGCCGAGTGGTTAGAGGCGTTGTGCGTCTCGTACTGAGCACTGGGGAGCCCGAGTTCGATCCCCAGAGGGGAGAGAATTCTCGCGAGTTACCTTCACAGTTTTTCAAAGGTTTCCTGTGAACTACCGGGCGATTAAACTTCTCTGAGCTTCTCCCTTGACCGGCGGAAAATCATCATGGTTGATAGCCCTATAAAGATAGAGTTTTTTTTAATAAGTATAAGACTTAACGCTTAACTTATTAGTCTGAGTTTATAGCTATTGGCCCGAGGACGCTACCGTTCATAAAGGGAGAAGCTCAGAAGAGGGTAATCGCCCAGTAGTACCTCAAGTTCACACAAAAAACAATCTAATTTTTATTCCAATGTTTCTATTAGAAAGCTTTGATGTTTTGTTTATTTTATTTTTATTTCCTAATATTGAAATGTTGTATTGAGCAGTTAATAAGGTTTATATAAAAAATATAAGGTATATTAGCTATATAAAAACGGGTGGCAGGCCGACAATGTTTTCAAACATTTGTTTTTGTTGCACTTAATCCCTAAAATTATGTAATTCATTAGCAGTATTAAACTTAAAAATAGCCCCGCTATCTATTTTCCCTCTAATGGCACAACAGACAAAAAATATCCGTATAATACCTCAAGTGCCGGAGACGCGTTTTCTACGGAAGTGCTGGTCTATTTCTGATAGACGGCGCCGTCTGCGTCTTTAATACTCTGCAGGTGTGTTTATGGCCCCATTGTGATATTATTAAATCACAGAAACGGTGCACGATATGCGCGTGCACATTTGGACGGATTTCCCCACATATGGGGGGATCAATTAATCGCCGCACGACATTAGAAATGCCCAGCTCCAGGTGAAAGGGTAAATTATGTAAATGTGCATTTAAATAATCGTCGTGCTAGTTAACTGCAGCGGATTGTTTCCAATAAAATCGGTAACATATGTTTGTAGAGCTGACACAAAAGCAACGCCTTCGATAAGTGATGCAAAATTATTTCTGCTAAAACACAATTAATTAAAATAACCCAGTTAATATCGGGCGTTGCACAAGAACGCGAGGGTGCGTTTGGAGCGCGGATTCTTTTTATCTCAAGCCACCGCGGAAAACGACGTAATTAGGTTGACGTTGTTCGAAAACGTTGGGAAACTTTAAGTTATGTGCGATTCCTCGAAAGCGCCGGGTATGGACACGACCGTTGTCGAGCCGTTCGCCATGTACAGCCCGTATTTTTCCTCTTCATATTCAGTTTTCCTTAAGTGGAGCCCGGCGTGCTTCCAATAACGGCTTGGAAAACAAGATCGGAGAGGACGCGGTTGCATTAAGTCGTTAATTTTTATATTTTCCCATTGCACAGGTCTATTTATAGTTTGGTGCACATTGAGTTCCTTATTTTGTTGCATTGTGTGTTCTGGTTACATAGAAATTACCACACAAATGGTTTTTTATATTCTATTTCTACCTTGATTATTGATGAAGGAAGATTTATTTGTCTTGATTGCTAAAAATAAGTAAACGATTTTGCAAATTATTATACGTATGTATACATTATATAGGTTGATATGGTACAAAAATATAAACATATGTTACCTCAATTTCTTTGCCCAATGTAGTAGAAATTAACTATTTCTTTAGAAAATGGGGCTGTGTATAAAAATTATATAATATAATTTTTATACTTTTATACACAACCCCATTTTCTAAAAAATAATAAAAAATATAAAATAATAATAAAAATAATAATTTCTACTACATTGGGCAAAGAAATGGGGGTAAAATATGTGTATATTTTTGTACCATATCAATCTATATAATTTATACGTATAATAATTTGCAAAATCGTTTACTTATTTTATAAAACAGATAAATTTTCTAAAAAATAGTCAATTTCTACTACATTGGACAAAGAAATTCCAAGTTAGCGATATAATTCTTGCCTTGTACAGTGACTTTTAGAACTGCTTTTTAATCTAGTTTTTGAAAGAAAATATTCATGCAATATAGAATATCATTTTGCAGTTATCTTTGATTATTGTAATGAAATAGCTGTTAAATTGATATACATATTTATAAAATAATCGAAAATGTTTGAAATTATTGGAAAATCGCCACGCTCGTGTAATAGACACTCGATAACACCAACAGTGTTATGTCATTGCGTGTATTAATAATAATTAATCGGTGATTTAAGCCTTGAGAATTTTCCGGTGCTTTAAAGGAAATAAAATGAAGGCGAAAACTGTGGGCGAGTATGTGTTGTTGCACAGCGAAAAGTCACCCAAGGTTTCGAAAATAGCTGTAACGAGCAGGTGCAACGGGGAAATCAGTCAGAAAAAATAATTATTTTTGCGCGCAGGTGGATGAACTTGCGTGCAAACGCGTTTGATGTGCGTATTTTTAAGGAACCTTATTACAAAATTAGCGAGTTGATGTATTTTTGTGGTGCGGTGATGAAGTGATGATTGCTTGTTTCATTCAGGACGCGTATTTCTAGCTCATTTACTTTACAAAACTGTGTAATCCCACTGTGATGGAAATAATTTTTCATACACAACGTAGAATATTAGGACGACAATACTCAATGTTTCTCAATATAATAATAATAACAATAAACAAAATAAAAAGACTAAACAACAATGGACAACAGAACATTACAAAGAAGTGATGTGGTGCTATTACTTTGCAAAAGACATTGGTGGGGCATTGTTAAAGGAACGTAACAGCCTGGTAACAGTATGGTGAAACCGTAATCACAAAGTCAATAGTCCTTCGCAGACGACACAGACATCGTCGGGAGGAATACCGGAGAAATAAAAAAATGCCTTCGTCCTCCTGAAAAAAGCAAAGAAGTATAATATAATATATTGTTTTTATTATTTATGTTAAATCCTAGATATCTAAAGGTGTTTACCATTTCAAATCTCTGCTCGCCAAAAAATACTTCGGGTCCTATTTATATGCCTTCTCTCGAGAGTGCTATATATATATATATATATATATATATATATATATATATATATATATATATATGTATATATATATATTATATATTATATTTATATATTATATGAGGAAAATGTGTTTGCGCGACTATAAAAAAAACTTGTTCTTTAGAGGGTTAAGATATATATATATATATGACTATAAAAAAAACTTGTCCTTTAGAGGGTTAAGATATATATATATATATATATATATATATATATATATATATATATATATATATATATATATATCTTAACCCTCTAAAGGACAAGTTTTTTTTATAGTCGCGCAAACACATTTTCCTCATATAATATATAAGACCACCCAGCTCATTGACCGAGTGGTTAGAGGCGGCGTCCGCCTCGTACTGAGCATTGGGTAGCCTGAGTTTGAATTCGATCCCCAGCGGGGAACGAATTTTCGTGAATCACCTTTCACAGTTTTTCGGAGGATTTTTGTGAAGTTAAGGTGACTAAACTCCTCTGAACTTCTCCCTTGACCGGCGGAAAACACTCTGTAAAGATATAATGATGTATGAACGAATCTTTATTCAAATGTTGGCTATCGGTATACCGTCAGTGTTTCTACACCTACTAAAGATATGCCCGCCTTGAGACGTTGGACATCGAAGCTATACAATGTTTAAATGCATAGTTATATGCGATTAAGCGTGGTCCGCCTTGAGGCGAAGTTGGGCATTAGAGAGTTAATAACAAAAAGATAAGGCAAACGATTTCCTTGCGTATAGGGCATAACTAGGGTTGTACAACACACACGCCCAAATCTAATAGAGCTTTGTGAATTTATGTATATGGCATCTTTGTTAATTGGAGGCGAAATTGAAGACCAAACTTCAGAAACGATGGTGCCGCTGATGCTAGAGGATGATGGTAGATGGGAAGCTATCACCCACTGCATCAGGGAGATTATAAACCGAAAGGTGGAAGAGGGGAGATAGGACGGAGATCCACCCAGGTCTGAAGTAATGCGCGAGCGGTCCCGGGCCTGGCGGTGGAAATACCGTCAAATACCGTCAAATATTGTTAAATATTATCAAATATTATAAAATATAGTCAATTATCATAAAATATAGTCAAATAACGTCAAAGATTGTCAAAGTTTTTGACTATACTATAGTCAAAAACTGTTAAATATCCTAAAATAAAAGACATATATTGTCTAATGTAGTAACATATTGTCAAATACAGTCAACTATTATTAAATAGTATCAAATATAGTCAAATATTGTTAAATATTGTCAAATATAGTTAAATATCGTCCAATATAGTCAAATATTGTCAAATAACGTCAAATATTGTCCACAAAAAATTGAATTACGCACAAAAGAATCTAAATGAAAATTAAACAAAGGACAAATATTGTCTAATGTAGTAAAATTTTGTTAAATATCGTCAAATATTGTGAAATATTCGTCAAATATTGTTAAATATTGTCAAATATCATAAAATATAGTCAAATAACGTCAAATATTGTCAAATATACTGTTAAATATCGTCAAAAAAAGACATATATTGTCTAATGTAGTAAAATATTGTCAAATATCGTGAAATATTCGTCAAATATTATTAAATATCGTAAAATATTGTTAAATATTGTCAAATATAGTTAAATATCGTCCAATATAGTCAAATATTGTCCACAAAAAATTGAATTACGCACAAAACAATCTAAATAAAAATGAAACAAAAGACAAATATTGTCTAATGTAGTAAAGTTTTGTTAAATATCGTCAAATATTGTGAAATATTCGTCAAATATTGTTAATTATTGTCAAATATCATAAAATATAGTCAAATAACGTCAAATATTGTCAAATATAGTCAAATACTGTTAAATATCGTCAAAAAGACATATTGTTTAATGTAGTAAAATATTGTCAAATATCGCCAAATATCGTGAAATATTCGTCAAATATTGTCAAATATAGTAAAATATTGTTAAATATTGTCAAATATAGTTAATTATTGTCCAATATAGTCAAATATTGTCAAATAACGTCAAGTATTGTCCACAAAAAATTGAATGACGCACAAAAGAATCTAAATGAAAATGAAACAAAAGACAAATATTGTCTAATGTAGTAAAATTTTCTTAAATATCGTCAAATATTGTGAAATATTCGTCAAATATTGTTAATTATTGTCAAATATCATAAAATGTAGTCAAATATTGTCAAATATAGTATAGTCAAATACTGTTAAATATCGTCAAAAAAAGACCTATATAGTCTAATGTAGTAAAATATTGTCAAATATCGCCAAATATCGTGAAATATTCGTCAAATATTGTCAAATATAGTAAAATATTGTCAAATACATTCAACTATTATCAAATAGTATCAAATATCGTCAAATATAGTCAAATATTGTTAAATATATTTAAATATCGTCCAATATAGTCAAATATTGTCAAATAACGTCAACTATTGTCCACAAAAAATTGAATGACGCACAAAAGAATCTAAATGAAAATGAAACAAAAGACAAATATTGTCTAATGTAGTAAAATTTTGTTAAATATCGTCAAATATTGTGAAATATTCGTCAAATATTGTTAATTATTGTCAAATATCATAAAATATAGTCAAATATTGTCAAATATAGTATAGTCAAATATTGTTGAATATCGTCAAAAAAAAGACATATATTGTCTAATGTTGTAAAATATTGTCAAATATCGCCAAATATCGTCAATTATTCGTCAAATATTCTCAAATAGTGTAAAATATTGTCAAATACAGTTAACTATTATCAAATAGTATCAAATATCGTCAAATAGAGTCAAATATTGTTAAATATTGTCAAATATAGTTAAATATCGTCCAATATAGTCAAATATTGTCAAATATTGTCCACAAAAAATTGAATTACGCACAAAAGAATCTAAATGAAAATGAAACAAAAGACGAATATTGCCAAAGTGGTAATATTTTGTTAAATATCGTCAAATATTGTGAAATATTGTCAAAATAGTCAAATACCGTCAAATATTGTTAAATATTGTCAAATATCATAAAATATTGTCAAATAACGTCAAATATTGTCCATAAAAAAATGAATTACGCACAAAAGAATCTAAATGAAACAAAAGAATATTGTCTAATATAGTAAAATTTTGTTAAATATCGTCAAATATTGTGAAATATTGTCAAAATAGTCAAATACCGTCAAATATTGTTAAATATTGTCAAATATCATAAAATATAGTCAAATAACGTCAAATATTGTCAAATATAGTCAAATATAGTATAGTCAAATATTGTCAAATATAGTATAGTCAAATATTGTTAAATATCGTCAAAAAATATTATATTATTTATTATATATATTGTCTAATGTAATAGAATATATAATCGTAAAAAAAAGACATATATTGACTAATGTACTAAAATATGGTCAAATATCGCCAAATAACGTCAAATATTGTCAAAAATGTCGAATATTATATATTATATATATATATATATATATATATATATATATATATATATATATATATATATATATATAAGATAGGTAAAAAACAGAGGAGGCATTTCTATAATAGACTATATATTAGTTGTACAAAGAACTCAAGGGTGGCCCAGAACAGAGACAAGTGGAAAAACTTAATGGAGGCTTTACTCTGAGGGTAGAAACCGGCTAAATTAATCAAAAACAAAAATTGTCACAAATATTGTTAAATATCGTAAAAAAAAAGACATATATTGTCTAATGTACTAAAATATTATCAAATATCGCCAAATAACGTGAAATATTCGTCAAATATTGTCAAATTTAGTCAAATATAGTCAAATATCGTAAAACATTGTCAAATATAGTCAAATATTGTCAAATATCGTCACATATCGTCACATATCGTCAAATATTGTCTAATATAGTCAAATATTGTTAAATATCGTCAAATATTGTCAAAAATGTCGAATATTGTTAAAATGTCAAAATCGTGAAAACAGGTCAAAAACGTAAAAAAATTCAAAACTGACAAAAAAGTCAATGTAGTTCGGAAAGTCGTGTGGTGTCCACACAAGATATTTTGACCTTTTGGGTTTCCTCTTTTGCATTGTTCTTTTGTATCCTGTACTCCTCATATGTTTGTTCCGTTCCCCTCTGTAGAATTTTTTCCACATTTTGTTTCCTTTTTGTGACTTTTCTATCAGTTGACTCCACCAATTTATTTTCGGTTCCTCGTTTGATGCGGCGTCCCGCACGTTATTTTTGCTGCTGTTCTTATTATTGTTTTGAACTGGTCCCACATTTGTTCTATGTCTATTTGCTGCTTGTTAATATGCTTCTTGTATTCTATTTCAGAAATTGAATGGTTTTGGCGTCTACTACGTGGTAATTCATTTTCAATAAAATATATAGTAGTTTTATTCATCTACTGTATTCTATTTCGATTATCTCTTAGTGGTACTCTTTCATTGTTGACTCCTCTTTTAGTTTTAGTTTTTTAACTTCCTTTATCTTTGTTGCTTGCTATTTTCTGTCGTTTCCTTGCTTGCTTCTTCATTTTTGGCATATAGTAATCATTACCGATATCTGCTCCTCTTCTAACTATTATATTATCTATTATATTTCTGAATGTATCTTTCTCAACTAATATATAGTCTATTATAGAATTGTCTCCTCTGCTTTTTACCTAGCTTGTAATCTTATGTATTTCTTTGTGTTCGAATTTTGTATTAGTAATTTTCATGAGTCCGTGACAATTACTAATACATAATTCGAACACAAAGAAATACATAAAATTACAAGAACGTATGGTGAAGGAAAGACACCCCCTATTGTTTGTTATATACTACATTTTACACTCACTCCTCTTCCATCCTCATCTAAAAATCACATCCAACCTTTGGTCACTATCTTGACCAAATGTTGGATGTGATTTTTAGATGAGGATGGAAGAGGGGTGAGTGTAAAATGTGGTATATAACAAACAATAGAGGGTAGTCTTTTCTTTTGTTTTGCGGGAAAGAAAGAATGAATAAATAATTTATGTAAATATGAATATCAAATTATAATTTAATTTTTGTTTTGTTTTTCTGTAATGGAATGGCTAATGGTGGGTTATTATATTATATTGCTGTAAGGATACTAAAAGATATATAATTTTGGATTAACTTTAAGTTTATTACATACTGTGCAGAGGATTGTTAATGCCAATAAAGGTTTATTATATATACAAGATAGGTAAAAAGCAAAGGAGACAATTCTATAAAAGACTATATATTAGTTGTACAAAGGACTCAAGGGTGGCCCAGAACAGAGACAAGTGGAAAAACTTAATGCAGGCTTATACTATGAGGGTAGAAACCGGCTAAATTAATCAAAAACAAAAATTGTCATAAATGTGACAACTAACCCGCTAGGAGGAAATTTAAATGCCATCTGGCGGCATCACATCAATTATATTGCTAAGAGGTGGGTTCACACTTATATATGTTTTAAAAAATTGTCATGTTGTTCATTAATCAGTACATTCTTATTCTATTGGTGTTTCTGGTTTCTTCGCCATTTTTGCTCATTATTTCCTCGTATCCTTCTGTTTTGTTTCCAACTCTGCTATTCAAGTCCCTGGCTCGGATGATATCTCCCGAGATATCTTCTGTAGTCATCTGTAGGTCTTCCCAAAACGCGTATTTGTTACCTTTATTGTCGTCTTCATTCGATCCATATAGTATGACTATTGTTCTTTCTGTGTACTGTGTCGCTCCTATTTTGTTAGTTATGATTCTTTCTGACACGCCTTTCTACTCCCTTACTTTTTTTTGCACATTTTTCTATAAATGCTATTCCTACTCTTGCTTTTGCATTCTCTGTTACCATGTTATAGCTATAGTTCTGGATAGTTGGCTGGAGGGTAGCATAGCATAGCACTTTTTTTTTACACTTTCCTCAATCAATACTATTCCTACTCATGCTTTTGCATTCTCTGTTTGCATGTTGTAGCTATAGTTCTGGATAGTTGGCTGAAGGGTAACATAGCTACAGATACTTAGGCCTCAAAATGGACCCATTGTGAAACCTCCCTTTCAGGCTACTCACTCGTCCCACCAGTCAATTCTGCGTGCGAGCTGCAGGGTGAGGAGTTGCCAATGTTGGCCATAATACGCCAGCACTCCCCTAGTATTAGCAGCCTAGTGTTTACTAGAGCTGGGCAGAGGCATAGTTCTGCTGTTTCTAGTTCGTATTATAGCTATAGAACAGCACATGTCCCCTATGTATATGTGTAACCATTTTCTTTCTTTTTAGTTTCTGTTTTATGTTTAATATTTCTACTTTTTCTTTTTATATTTCCCTTACTAACCCCTCTATTTCCCTCGTATTTCTCTTATATTCCATGTTCCTTTATACCATTCCTATTTGTGTTCCTCGTGTGTGTCCTATTTCTATGTTTGTGTCTTATACTTCTGCTACTTTTACCACTACAGCAGGGTGTGTATCACCGTTTCTCTTAGTATCACTGATCCAATTGCGATGTCATCATTGGTCACTACTTCTAATCTAATATCTTCAAATAATTCGGTGGAATATACTACCCATCTTCTCCACTTTTCTGCTATACTTGTGATGGCTTACTAGTCTTACTTTTCCATTTGTATCTCATTCTGTTGTACGTCGATTTCATACTCTTCCCTGGCTTTTCCAAATCTTTCACTTATTTCTTTAAGGTATATAATAGAAAGAGCATAAATCTCTTATAAATACTTATACCTAAATAACCTAAACCTCGGAGGCGGTCCGTGGCGCAGTGGTCTAAGGCGGCGGTCTGAATCCATCGGAAAACTTTTCTACAAAGAGTTGAACCGGCTAACATATCATGGATCTTGTATGAGGCACAATATGTCCGTGAAGCGCCTCAGTGCACAGCCTAGGGGCGTGGGTTGTACTCAACGTAGGAAAAAAACCTAAACCTCACAAACAACGCTTGCCAATAATTCGATTATTGGCAGGCGTTGTTGATTATAGCCCTTATCTACAGATTAAAATCCTGTAAAACTTCCATTCTAATCTAAATGTATTCATATTTTGTAAACTATATTTGCTGCCATTAATAGTAATATTATAGACTTATTTATATTATTGGTTGTTGGATATAAATTTAAAAATCCATGTTCTCCAGTTCCATGTGAAACAAGTACATGTTTATTGAATTGTTCCAGTGTACGTTCCAATCTGCCTACAACAATTTCTAATAGGAACATATTTATACATGAATATCAAAACGATATTGTGTACGGCCAACGCGGCTCCATTATAAATGCCACGACGAAAGTGTTCATAAAAATTGTACAGCATGTATCCCGAGGTGGAATGGCTGCCTCCTACGGATGCGTTATATGCAAATTTTTCCGAATGCGCGCGTAACTTATGCGATGCATGAATAATAATAATAATAATAATAATAATAATAGAACAAGTTTTCTAATTTGTAATTTGAATATGAAGCGATATTTTCCATAATATAAAATAAAAATAAAATATATATAATAATAATATATTACCTAGCTAATTTAACATACTGTAAGTTGTCAACTAAACAACCAAACATTTTGTAAATTATAATTTATTGTAACTAATTTTTAACATATGTATAACTATTTTTTAGCCGAGCCCTGATGAAGTAGCTATTTAAGCTACGAAATATTGACAAGAAGGAAGCAAAGTGTACTTCAACTAAAATAGCGTTTTATTGCTGCACTACCCTAATAAGCTAGAAACATAGTTTTCTATTTTGAATTATACTTATACAGCAAAATTAATATTTACTCTAATAATAATAATAATCCGGTCAAGAGAGAAGCTCAGAGGAGTTTAATCACCCGGTATTTACCTTAACTTCACAGAAAACCTCTGAAAAACTGTGAAAGGTGATTCGCGAAAATTCTCTCCCCGCTGGGGATCGAACTCAGGCTCCACAATGCTCAGCACGAGACGGACGACGCCTCTAACCACTCGGCCATTGAGCTGGGTTGCATTATGAATTTTTGAATTTTATTCAATGATTATATTATTCAATCTCTCGTACGTTTCCACAGCAAGCAATCATTAATGAACGCGTCTTCCAATCCATTCATTCATTCACATTCACACACCGGCTCGCGTGGGTGCATCACGCCAAAATCAGGCCAGAAGCTAGGTCGCGGATGCAACAGCAGCCGCACCCTCACAATCATGTCGCTCTTCAGATTCTAGTGGAATAAATCCAATTTCCGCCCCCAGGGTTCGCGTTTTGCAAACATGTGGTGTGTGCATTGCGCAATTGTGAGTCACGACCTTCGGCCGCCCACGCACGCGCCGCCTCCTTCTTCGAAAGGCGGCCGCCGATATTCATGCATTAGGATTAGATGATATCTGGTGCAAGCGCGAATGGTCAGGGTCAGGTGTAAAAAATTACACCGTGTATATGTCTGTGGCTATGTGTTTGTGTGGAAAGTTCAGAGGTGCCCTTTGGGGGGGCCCACACGCCGCGTAATTAATTCGAAAATCACAAAATGTAATAGAAAATTGTCGGCATTAAACAGATTGTGATTTGATATGGTACGCGCGTGCTCTATTAAGATTTATTATAGGTATTTGCTTCATCGCCTTGTCTGAAATTAAATTATTCTGCTATTATTATTCTAAATGCGTGATGTTTACAGTGTAACAAGTATTAGTTATAACATTAAGAATAATTGCAGACATTTCTGCTCCGAGTCAATATCTAATTCGTGATTTAGACACCAGTTTTGACAAATCTAACACTAAAACAACAATATCTAAAGAGGGGTAATGTGCAGGGCCGGATCATAGCATAGACAAACGAAACAAATGTCTAGAGAAGTTGTTTTTTAGAGGCGTGCGGTCAGATCTTCCACAAATGTTTGTGTCTTACAATATCTAAACAGGGGTATGAACAGGGCCGCATCATAGCATAGACAGACTAGACAAATGTCTAGGGCACATTTTTTAGAGGCGTCCGGTCAGACCTTCCACTTTGAAAAAATGTTTGTGTCTTGCAATATCTAAACAGGGGTATGAACAGGGCCGCATCATAGCATAGACAGACTAGACAAATGTCTAGGGCACATTTTTTAGAGGCGTCCGGTCAGACCTTCCACTTTGAAAAAATGTTTGTGTCTTGCAATATCTAAACAGGGGTATGAACAGGGCCGCATCATAGCATAGACAGACGAGACAAATGTCTAGGGTACATTTTTTAGAGGCGCCCGGTCACACCTTCCACTTTGAAAAAATGTTTGTGTTTTGCAATATCTAAACAGGGGTATGAACAGGGCCGCATCATAGCATAAACAGACGAGACAAATGTTTAGGGCACATTTTTTAAAGGCGCCCGGTCAGACCTTCTACTTTAAAAAAAAATTTGTCTCTTGCAATATCTACAGCATGTAAAACCAAACAAAATTAGGTATAATATTTAATTTTATATGTATAATAAGCTTATATTCGACGGTTTGCAGGTTCGCAATCAGATATTATTATGAAATCTCGAATTAATTAAACAAATATGTTTTTATTATAGCGTATATGTCCTTACTAGCAGCTGAATTCCGTATTTTTCGGCCCGGCACGTTCGCCAAACCGCAATTTGCATGATTGCAACCTAATTAATATTAGGGAAAGGCCGACATTTACCAATTAGAGATTATGTTAAATGAAACCGCGCATGCTGCTCGGATGTCTGGTGGGCCGGTGGGGCGACGTCACACGGGGCGCCCCCGTCCTCTCCAAAAGCTGTGCCCACGGAGACGAACATGTGGCCTTAAGTGGCGTAAAAAATGTGTAGGCTTTACTGCGCAACGTATTCGTATTATCTAATTACGTACTGTAGAAAGAGATGAAAAAAATGCGGCAATAATAATCATAAACGGTAATGGCGCTACTTAAGCGGAAGTTGATAAAAATCTTGAGATGGGGGTAGGAGTAGTTCGGTGCCACCTTGATGGCGTGTGTATCCCACGATTGGGGATACTTGAAAGTGAACTGCTGTCAACCTACGTGTCTCTGGAGGAATTGGATTGAGTCAAGGTTTCTGCATAGGTATTTGAAATGGCATCAAGGGGACGACGACAGATGCGAAACCTACGTGAACATGTATTTACTACTTTCTATTTATTAATATCTAATTTTATGTAAATTACAGTTTTCAAAGTCAAGGTGGACACTCAGAGCGGTATCATGGGGTTAGGAAAACCGCTTTCGTTTATCGCTCGGAAGTTGTTACCAGCCCAAAACAGCTCCAGAGCGATAAACGAAAGCGGCAGACCATTTTGAAGCTAAATAAATGCCAGACATAATTATATCATTATTTAGTTGTAATTTCAAGAATTGCGCCGGCTTAGAACAGCATAGAACAGCTCTCAAATGATAAACGAAAGCGGCTGCAGTTGCCATATCATTGCGCGTGCAGGGTGGTCGATACACCGATCCGAAATAGCAAGCACACTTTTCCAATAACTGGAATTGTCATTCTTATATATAGATATAGCCAATATATGCATCTATGAAATGCTGAAGGATTTATACAGATATCTAAATCCGTTCATGAAGGACATCAGGATAAACTTGAAATTACATCTACCACATCAGTTTGTATGTAGAAGACTCTTATCACTTCAAACGTGGATTATTGTAAAACCAAAAGAGTTTTTAATCAGCAGTTTCTATTTTATGCTGTTATTGTAATATTTAACAAAACTGACTTAACTAGTTTAACAACTGACACCACTATTTTGTTGCTTATAAAAATCCTGCAATAAATTTTCGAGCCAGCTCCGCTATATTTGGTGTCGCAGGATCAGATAAGGTGCAATTTACAATAGGTCCACGCCGGTGAAATAACATATTTTTCCGCGAACGGACGGAGATTTCGGCTGTTTATGTGATTTGTTTGTGCCGGGCGCCACGGAATCCTGGCACGTAGGCGGAAAACGTATGAATGGCGTCTAACGAACATATGGGCGAACTTTCCACTTTTTCTAGGCACGAAATTGTGTGCCCCGCGCGCCCACCCAGCTCCCGTGGGTTGCAAATTGGAGAGCTAACGATTTCGACCGACATGAATGAAATAATAAAATTTATGTATCTAATAACAGCCTATATAATAAATAAGAGGTAATTTTTAATTTCATATATTACTACGCAGTACAGATTTAGTGCGTAGTAATATATGAAACCTAAAATTGTCTTACCTTTTATTCTCTCACAATTAAGTGCGAGTTGATTATATTTATAAACTCATTCATTAAAACCACTCTAACTCGAGTTGTAATTATTCAATAATAATGAAAATCGATATCTATATTAAAAACAAGTGATTTAATCATCATGTGAAATTTGACATTACAATTCTATAAATTAAATTTTTGACGGATTTTCAAAGTGCGAGTTGATTATATTTATGAACTCATTCATTAAAACCCCTCTAACTCGAGTTGTAGTTATTCAATAATAATCAAAATCGATATCTATATCAAAAACAAGCAATTTAATCATCATGTGAATTTTGACATTACAATTTTATAAATTAAATTTTTGACGGATTTTCAAAGTGCGAGTTGATTATATTTATAAACTCATTCATTAAAACCCCTCTAACTCGAGTTGTAGTTATTCAATAATAATGAAAATCGATATCTATATCAAAAATAAGTAATTTAATCACCATGTGAAATTTGACATTACAATTTTATAAATAAAATTTTTGACGGATTTTCAAGGTGCGAGTTGATTATATTTATGAACTCATTCATTAAAACCCCTCTAACTCGAGTTGTAGTTATTCAATAATAATGAAAATCGATATCTATATCAAAAACAAGTAATTTAATCATCATATGAAATTTGATATTACAATTGTATAAATTAAATTTTTGACGGATTTTCAAAGTGCGAGTTGATTATATTTATGAACTCCTTCATTAAAACCCCTCTAACTCGAGTTGTAGTTATTCAATTATAATGAAAATTGATAACTATATCAAAAACAAGTAATTTAATCACCATATGAAATTTGACATTACAATTTTATAAATTTTATTTTTGACGGATTTTCAAATTGCGAGTTGATTATATTTATGAACTCATTCATTAAAACCTCTCTAACTCGAGTTTTAGTCATTCAATAATAATAAAAATCGATAGCTATATCAAAAACAAGCAATTTAATCAACAAGTGAAATTTGACATTACAATTTTGTAAATTAAATTTTTGACGGATTTTCAAAGTAAGAGTTGATTATATTTATGAACTCCTTCATTAAAACCCCTCTAACTCGAGTTGTAGTTATTCAATAATAATGAAAATCGATACCTATATCAAAAACAAGCAATTTAATCATCATGTGAATTTTGACATTACAATTTTATAAATTAAATTTTTGACGGATTTTCAAAGTGCGAGTTGATTATATTTATGAACTCATTCATTAAAACCTCTCTAACTCGAGTTGTAGTTATTCAATAATAATGAAAATTGATAACTATATCAAAAACAAGTAATTTAATCATCATATGAAATTTGACATTAAAATTTTATAAATTAAATTTTTGACGGATTTTCAAAGTGCGAGTTGATTATATTTATGAACTCATGCATTAAAACCTCTCTAACTCGAGTTGTAGTTATTCAATTATAATGAAAATCGACTTTTATATAAAAAAAAAGTCATTTAATCATCATGTGAAATTTGATATTAAAATTTTATAAATTAAATTTTTGACGGATTTTCAAAGTGCGAGTTGATTATATTTATGAACTTATTCATTAAAACCCCTCTAACTCGAGTTGTAGTTATTCAATAATAATGAAAATCGATATCTATATCAAAAACAAGCAATTTAATCATCATGTGAATTTTGACATTACAATTTTATAAATTAAATTTTTGACGGATTTTCAAAGTGCGAGTTAATTATATTTATGAACTCATTCATTAAAACCCCTCTAACTCGAGTTGTAGTTATTCAATAATAATGAAAATCGATATCTATATCAAAAACAAGTGATTTAATCATCATATGAAATTTGACATTACAATTTTATAAATTAAATTTTTGACGGATTTTCAAAGTGCGATATGATTATGTTTATGAACTCCTTCGTTAAAACCCCTCTAACTCGAGTTGTAGTTATTGAAAAATAATGAAAATCGATATCTATATTAAAAACAAGTCATTTAATCATCATGTGAAATTTGATATTACAATATTATAAATTCAATTTTTGACGGATTCTCAAAGTGCGAGTTGATTATATTTATGAACTCATTCATTTAAACCTCTCTAACTCGAGTTGTAGTTATTCAATAATAATGAAAATTGATATCTATATCAAAAACAAGTAATTTAATCATCATGTGAAATTTGACATTACAGTTTTATAAATTATATTTTTGACGGATTTTCAAAATGCGAGTTTATTATATTTATGAACTCCTTTATTAAAACCTCTCTAACTCGAGTTATAGTTATTCAATAATAATGAAAATCGATATCTATATCAAAAACAAGTCATTTAATCATCATATAAAATTTAACATTACAATTTTATATATTAAATTTTTGACGGATTTTCAAAGTACGAGTTGATTATATTTATGAACTCATTCATTAAGACCTCTCTAACTCGAGCTGTAGTTATTGAATAATAATGAAAATCGACATTTATATCAAAAACAAGTCATTTAATCATCATGTCAAATTTGACATTACCATTTTTTAAATTAAATTTTTGACGGATTTTCAAAGTGCGAGTTGATTATATTTATGAACTCATTCATTAAAACCCCTGTATCTCGAGTTGTAGGTATTGAATAATAATGAAAATCAATATATACATCAAAAACAAGTGATTTAATCATCATATGAAATTTGATATTACAATTTTATAAATTAAATTTTTGACGGATTTTCAAAGTGCGCGTTGATTATATTTATGAACTCATTTATTAAAACCCTTGTATCTCGAGTTGTAGTTATTGAATAACAATGAAAATCGATATCTATATCAAAAACAAATAATTTAATCACCATATACAATTTGACCTACAAAATTATAAATTAAATTTTTGACGGATTTTCAAAGTGTGAGTTGATCATATTTATGAACTCATTCATTAAAACCCCTCTAACTCGAGTTGTAGTTATTTAATAATAATGAATATCGATATCTATATCAAAAACAAACAATTTAATATAATCATGTGAAATTTGTCATTAATATTTTATAAATTAAATTTTTGGCGTATTTTCAAAGTGGGAGTTGATTATATTTATGAACTCATTCATTAAGACCTCTCTAACTCGAGTTTTAGTTATTGAATAATAATGAAAATCGACATTTATATCAAAAACAAGTCATTTAATCATCATGTCAAATTAGACATTACAATTTTTTAAATTAAATTTTTGACGGATTTTCAAAGTGCGAGTTGATTATATTTATGAACTCCTTCATTAAAACCCCTCTAACTCGAGTTGTAGTTATTCAATAATAATAAAAATAGATATCTATATCAAAACCAACTCATTTAATCATCATGTAAAATTTGACATTACAATTTTATAAATTAAATTTTTGACGGATTTTCAAAGATCGAGTTGATTATATTTTTGAACTCATTCATTAAAACCCCTCTAACTCGAGTTGTAGTTATTCAATAATAATGAAAATCAATATCTATATCAAAAACAAGTAATTTAATAATCATGTGAAAGTTGACATTAATATTTTATAAATTAAATTTTTGGCGTATTTTCAAAGTGCGAGTTGATTATATTTATGAACTCCTTCATTAAAACCTCTTTAACTCGAGTTGTAGGTATTCAATAATAATTAAAATCGATATCTATATCAAAAACAAGTTATTTAATCACCATATTACATTTGACATTACAATTTTATAAATTAAATTTTTGACGGATTTTCAAATTGCGAGTTGATTTTATTTATGAACTCATTCATTAAACCCCCTCTAACTCGAGCTGTAGTTATTCAATATTAATGAAAATTGATATCTATATCAGAAACAAGTAATTTAATCATCATGTGAAACTTGACATTACAATTTTATAAATTAAATTTTTGACGGATTTTCAAAGTGCGAGTTGATTATATTTATGAACTCATTCATTAAAACCCCTCTAACTGTAGTTGTAATTATTCAATAGTAATGAAAATCAAGATCTATGTCAAATACAAGTAATTTTTGTTTGTTTGTTTTTGTTTTGCTATTTTGTTGCTGTCTTTATAAACTACGTCAGGAAGAGAATAAATTAGGACATGTTCAGTTTCGGGCGGGTCCATGAAGGAAGTTTTCTTGTAAGTTAGGGCAGAATATTGTCACTTTATTTGATTTTCTTTTATTTTTATTAATGTCAAATAGAAGTAAATTTATTCGTTTAACATTTTGCACAAGTAGGAAGTTTTTTATTATACAAAATATAGTAATTATTATTTTATACCCATATATTTCTAATATTAGTCTGTTAAATTTAGGTTTAAGTATTTGATAACCTGTTAGGGTAATTGTAATGGTTTAAATATCCTGAAAAAAAATATCAAGGAAACGTTGGCAGAACTTCCCGCCGTTTTCCACACATGAGTCATCATAAACAAATCATCGCGTAGTTGTAGAACTAATATAACGCGCCGCTCTAAATACATCATCACTATATATTGAGTATAAATCTAAATACGTATTAAATCCTAAATAAATAACGACCAAATGTCTTTCACAAAGGTGACTCGTGCATACAAATAAAAATGTTCCCAAGATGATCATCATTGAATCATCCGGGTCCACAAACATTTGTCAACCGCGAGGCCTACTCTATGAGCCGTGCGGGCAATTAGCCACGCTGCATTAGTGCAGGTTACATAAAACGCATTTTTGCGAGAGGTTTATTATTATTTTTTATCTCGATCTAAGGTGAGGTGATTAATTTCGCATTTTCTGCTGCTCAGGTGGTCCGGGACACAACTGGAGTGCGAGTGATGATGACGGATTAATATTAAATTCATCTAAATAATTATAGGAATAGGTTTCTACTACTACTAGTAATAGATGGAGAAGCTAGATTATAAAAAATAAAAATAAACTTCTATCTTTATAGCTATCAGCCCGAGGGTTTTTCTGCAGCTCACATGAGTGTAATCACCCAGTATTTACCTTAACATTACAGAAAGCCTAATTATATTCTACGAATGTAACTGTTTTGAAATGAATTTCTATTTGAAGCAATTTTAACCAATTTAGATTTTTTTTTAATTTTACGTCAATTTTATTAAAATATTGGATTGATCCGCTTTGTGATAATTCTTTATAATTAATAAATAAAACGAGTTTTCTTTGTTATTTTATCACTTGTTTATTGCTATTTTTGCAAATATTTTCGGCTAAGCTCTAGCTGTTATTCCCTCACTCAGCGACAATAGTTATGTTTCGATATTTGAATTGATTTTATTAGTCTATAGCTAGATATGAAATTTATACGCTGTATAGAGTATGATCATAGCGATCGCTCAACCATCGCACCCCTGGACCTATTAAAGTAAAATAAGGGTGTGTGAGTAAAAAAGTTTATGCAGGATGACCCGCTTTGTGATGAATGTTTAATTGCAGTTATTATTGAATAATCAATTGATGATAATGATAAAAATAAGGGAGGACCCGTACCCGCATAACGAACAAGCGGGCGCCAAAATCGGCGCCCTGAGTTAGTCAGAGAGTGTACCCGGTAAAGACAACACCATCTGTATATACTATATATGTATATAATATGTATATTACTATCGGTGGTGTTGGTAAAGAGCACTAGTAGTAAGCTTATAACAGAATTATATTAATGTGGACGGTGGTGTTTAATAATTTAATAGCTAAAATCGTCTCAATATCAAATTATAACTTTTCTTTTCAAAATTAGTTCAATAAATATATTAAATTTTAAAAATTTGATCATTATGGTCAATTTGTATTTATAAACATTAATTTTAAAATACCGGTACTGCACGAAGGAGCTATTCAACGTGCTATTAAAAATATTGTTTCGGTGGTGTAAGTGTATGTGTGTGAACTAGTGATAATCAATCGAATATTAAAGAATAATGTGTTAATATTGAAACTATGTGATTGCGTTAAATGAGTTACAGTATTTGAAAATACTACTCAACTCAAAATTTTATGATCGTTTTTCATAAGGTTGGTTTATGCTCATATCAAATAATAATAAATAAAATTAGAAATAGAAAATAATCGAAAGCCGGGATTATTTTCAACCATCAGTCTATATAGATAGATGGTTGAAAAGAGCCTAGCAGCCGATAGCTATATAGCTATCAGCTGCTAGGCTTCTATAAACTACTACTTTAAATTCAGATAGAGTTAATTTCCATTTAATTGCATTGTAACTCTCATAATTTTGATCATAAATGGTTGAAAATAATCCCGACTTAAATATTCAATAATACAATTGTAGATATAAATAGTAAGTATTTAAAGTAATAATAACAAAAAAAAATTTTCAAGGTTAGTTATTTTGTGTAAAGCTTTTGTCTTTGTGCCCACGCGTACCACGAATATGAATCAGCTCTCATTGACATACGGTTTACTTGTCAGCTCTCAAGAGAGAAGCTGTGTTCTGTTCGCAAATGAAACATCGCATTTAAAACTCATTAGTGGCCCCTCAGCGTGAATAGTTACGACAAAACAGGCAGCTTGTTTGAATATGATTACTCTACCATTCGGTTTTCGAATGCAGACATAATCTGAAACATTATTATCTCGTTAAATTTAATAGCTATTACTAAAAACTTCAACTATACTAGTGCTAAAAATTGAATTGAATTATGCTTGAGAGATTTTAGTTTTTGAAACGTTGACTAAAATTAAATATTATATTATTAAGTAAAAATATATTCTAGCAATATTATAAACAAACTGTATTATTTTAGTTTTGATGTACTAGTAGTTTTAAACATAAATCATACAGGATTTGCAGAATTTGAATTTTAAAAATATATTCTAGCCTATTATAAACAACCTGTATTATTTTAGTTTTGATGTACTAGTAGTTTAAAACTTAAATCATACAGGATTAGCAGAATGTGAATTTTAAAAATATATTCTATCCATACTATAAACAATCTGTATTTTAGATTGATGTACTAGCAGTTTTAGACTTAAATCATACAGGATTTCCAGAATTTGAATTTTAAAAATATATTCTAGCCATATTATAAACAACCTGTATTATTTTAGTTTTGATGTACTAGAGTTTTAAACTTAAATCATACAGGATTTGCAGAATTTGAATTTTAAAAATATATTCTAGCCATATTATAAACAACCTGTATTATTTTAGTTTTGATGTACTAGTAGTTTTAAACTTAAATCATACAGGATTCGCAGAATTTAATTTTAAAAATATATTCTAGCTATATTATAAACAACCTGTATTATTTTAGTTTTGATGTACTAGAGTTTTAAACTTAAATCATACAGGATTTGCAGAATTTGAATTTTAAAAATATATTCTAGCCATACCATAAACAGCCTGTATTATTTTAGTTTTGATGTACTAGTAGTTTAAAACTTAAATCATACAGGATTTGCAGAATGTGAATTTTAAAAATATATTTTAGCCATACTATAAACAATCTGTATTCTTTTAGATTGATGTACTAGTAGTTTTAAACTTAAATCATACAGGATTCGCAGAATTTCAATTTTTAAAATATATTCTAGCTATATTATAAACAACCTGTATTATTTTAGTTTTGATGTACTAGTTTTAAACTTAAATCATACAGGATTTACAGAATTTGAATTTTAAAAATGTATTCTAGCCATATTATAAATAGCCTGTATTATTTTAGTTTTAATGTACTAGTAGTAAACCTAAAACAAACAGGATTTGCAGAATTTTAATTTAAAATTCAATTTTGTTTATTTTTTACAGTAGTTAAATAAAGTATGAAAAATCCATATAAATAATCTAATACTAAAACCCCTATCATTCTGTATAGCAACACTTTATCTACTATTTTAATTTCTCTGTTTTAGATGAATAATTGAAATGAATTTATTCAAATAGTAATTGATTCCCTCGCATAATCTCATGCGTATTTCCTTCTTCTTTA
Source organism: Lordithon lunulatus (assembly GCA_963942505.1). Classification (NCBI taxonomy): domain Eukaryota; kingdom Metazoa; phylum Arthropoda; class Insecta; order Coleoptera; family Staphylinidae; genus Lordithon; species Lordithon lunulatus. The sequence goes on from OZ012669.1 coordinate 52,188,702, forward strand.
TTTCTTTTAAATTATTTTATTGTTGTTATTCGTTACGCCAATAAATTAAGTGCACAAACATGTAGGGCCCATTAGAGATGAATGGGAGAGCTTGTGCGGAATGGAATAGACGCGATTATAAAACACTCATAATGCGGGTTTTAATTAATCACAATTAAGATTGTGGGCATTGTAAAATATGAAGGTCGCAGGTCTATAAAGCTTGTATATGTCGCATAAAAAGATAGATTAACAGGTGTTGTGCGTTATGTGCTGCATATTTTATCGGTATGAATTGTTGAAATATGATTTGTTATGGTGATTATCAAGTTTTAATTAATATAACACACTCCCATTAATATATAAAGATTTTTATATTGGATAATCACCATAAGTCTTTCTACCATTAGGCGCTTTCGTTTAGCACGGTTTAGCATCGCTAGTCACCCCCGTGGCGTGCAATATCGCTCAGGTCTTACGGTCGTACGCCGCCGGTTGTAAAGGCCGAGGTAGAATTGTGCGTGCATCGGAAGCGGCAAATAGAACAAGAGACAATTAACCCGTACCAGTCCAGATTGATAAACGAAAACGGCTATTATTGAGTAGCAGAAAATTAATTAATTAGTAAAAAAAAAGACCAGCCCAACCCTTCCCTTTTACACACATTCCCAAATTGTACTTTCACAGAAAGAAATCAAAAAAGACACAAAAAAAAAGAATACACATTAACATAAAATACATTTTTCTATCCATTAAAATAAACCCCCTTTGTCCTCGCCAATTTCCTTTCCCACGTCAGCCTCCTGCAGATTTTCACGCCTTTCCCATCCTCTCCTAACCATTCGTTCAGCTTTCTGCACTCTCCAACCCACTCTTCTTTCACTCCCTCACATTCCTTGCTAAGGTGCCACCACGTGTCACTCCCCTTCCTACACAGCGCACACGCGGTGTACCCCAGCCCCATCCACACTTTTCTTCCTCGCTCTTCTGAACCACACCTCGCTCTTGCCATGCATACTTTGTCCTCTCTGCTCCACTCTCCCCTGGCTAAGTACCTCGGGAGTTTCCCCTGCACTTACCACTCTACGTAGCCAGGGTTGTATGAGCTCTCAGCCATTCTCACTTGCCTTTCTTGCCACTCAATATCCCTCAATCTCTCCCTTATCTCAGTTCCTAGTCTACCACTTTCTCTCAGCTTCTCCTCTACCCACACCTCAGACATACCCACTCTTTCATACATCATTTCTCTATCCTTCCTCCATCTAATCTCTGTTCTACTCTTACACCTCATCCATACCTCCCGTACCAGTCTTCCCTCGCCCAAATCCTGCAATCTTTCCTCAAACTTCACAATCCTCACACACGACTCCCACCACATACTTATACGATTTGTCTCCTGCAACAGCACTGCCCTCGGTGACGACCTTTCGAGTCCTAGCAGATTCTTAAGAAACCAACCTTGCTCCCTTTATATAACCTCCCATTCACGCAATCCCCACACTTCCACTTCATACAACAATATAGGTTTTACACACGCATCCCATATCTTGCACGCCATTACGAGGTTACCACCCCACAAACTCCCCCATTTTCTGCACAAGCCATTCTTGCTTTCGCCTGCATACACTCCACATGCATCCTAAGCCCTCCTAGACAGTCAAACCAAAAGCCCAAATATTTAAAGCCATTCACTCTCTCAATCAGCCTTTCCTTCCATTTCAGCCCTTCGTTATTACCCCTCCTGCCCCTATTCCTAAACAACATCCATTTGGTCTTTTCCACATTCACGACTAGCCCCCTCTTATCCAGGTAGCTACCCATTCTATCCAACATCTCTTGCATCTCTTCCACTCTCTTGGTCACCAGCACCACGTCATCTGCTTACGCCAACATCCACACTTTGGATCTACCCACCACGACCCCTCCTGCCTGTCCTCTCCTCAGCACCTCTTCCAACTCGCTCGTGTACTGATTAAACAGGAGGCTCAGCGGGCACCCCTGCCGTACTCCCACATTCACCCTAAATTTCTCAGATATTTCTCCATTCACTCTTGCTTTCGCCCATGACTCTTTATACACCCTTCTCACCCACTCCATTCCTTCCTCTTCCATACTCAATCTATCCATACATTCCACCAATTTCACCCTAGGAACTGAGTCATACGCAGCTTTTAAATCCACAAACACCGCATACACTCTCCCTTTGCATTCCAGCGCTTCCTCCACCATTCTCGCCAACGTGAAAATCTGCTCCCTCGTTCCTCTTCCCCTTCTGAACCCACCCTGGCATTCCGGCAGCAGCCCTTTTTGTTCCACTTCTCTATCCATTCTATTTTTCACCATAGTCATCATCAATTTATAACCGGCACTCATAATGGTGATCCCCCTATAGTTTTTTACGTCCGAAGCCTCTCCTCCTTTGTGCAACAGGACCACCACCCCCACACGCCACTTTTCCGGCACTTTGGATCTACCCACCACGACCCCTCCTGCCTGTCCTCTCCTCAGCACCTCTTCCAACTCGCTCGTGTACAGATTAAACAGGAGGGGGCTCAGCGGGCACCCCTGCCGTACTCCCACATTCACTCTAAATTTCTCAGATATTTCTCCATTCACTCTTGCTTTCGCCCATAACTCTTTATACACCCTTCTCACTCACTCCACTCCTTCCTCTTCCATACCCAATCTATCCATACATTCCACCAGTTTCCCCCTAGGAACTGAGTCATACGCAGCTTTTAAATCCACAAACACCGCATACACTCTCCCTTTGCATTCCAGCGCTTCCTCCATCATTCTCGCCAGCGTTAAAATCTGCTCCCTCGTCCCTCTTCCCCTTCTGAACCCACCCGGGCATTCCGGCAGCAGCCCTTTTTGTTCCACTTCCCTATCCATTCTATGTTTCACCATAGTCATCATCAATTTATAACCGGCACTCATAATGGTGATCCCCCTATAGTTTTTTAATAAATTAGTATTAATGATAATCAAAATATAACAAATTAGAAATGACAGACATCAAAAATAAATGTCGAACCAAATTATAAATTTAGTCGAGAATGATCCCATAACATCCCATAAACTTTAAAGGTCCCATAAGCTATTCAATAAGCTATACACTGGCACAATCACACAAAACGTGCCACTCTACACCCTATTGATGCATTGTAGCAGTTTCTCACTGGCAACCTCATGTATGCTTCAACCTTCATCATGTCTTCTCCCGCCGCCTTTCCCAAAAACAACTGACCCAACGCCACTTCCAGCTCATTCCAAGAAAACCTACCATGTTCCACCACTTATTTCAGGCTACTCAATACTTCTGCTTATATATAGCCATCTCTCCGTAACTCTTCTCCCACTGTGTCAGATCTATGTTTATATCCCCCCTTCATTTCCTATTCCTTCAAAATTTCCCACAACCTCTTCCGAAACACATTACTTTAGTCTCTTTTACACCTTCTAAATCTGCTCACACACACACGCACACACGCACACAAACACGCACACACACACACGCACACACACACGCACACACACACGCACACACACACACACACACACACACACACACACACACACACACACACACACACACATAAAATCGCTCTTCGTCTAGCTGGTCTTCTCCAACTTACGTCTCCTACATCACCCTTTCGCCATCTCCTTCCGCCATTTCGCCTTCTTCTTCCTACAGTCATATTTTCTGTGTGTGAAATTTCACCAAATTTTACAATATACACGCAAATACTAATTTAATTGATAATCTTTATTCGCAAACAACAGTTGCTGATGGCTAGTATTACAGATATATTATTTACAACAACAAGTCATAACTAAATTAACAGAACAATTGCAGTAGAAAGTATACACCGATGGAAATAGTTAATAAAAAAAATATATGTGAGAAAATAGGGGTTAAAGATCGTGGATTAGATATTAGAGACTTTTATAAATTAGAAATTAGATTGGATTAAATGGACGCGTCAGTTGTTTGATAGAATTTTGCTTTGATGTCTTTGTCTTTCCATGCAACTTAGTAGGGGGTCTGTCTGCTAATTGGCATATACACAACTTCTTTGAGTGGTGGAAGTGAGCCTTATTGCACAGAAGTAGGTAGTACCCATGCAGGGTGACATAAGTTTGGTTGGATCCCTTCCAGACTTGTTTGGGGAAAGCTGGATCGTATTCACCACGAACCCTATAATCTTCTATTATCTATGGTCTCTGTATTCTAATTCGATACTTCTTTGAAGTTTTCGATAATTCCTTCGCCCATGATTTGCGAGTAGGCCAGATGGAATGCAAAGGTGTTTTTGGTTACCCTAGGGCTTTCTGCGGGAAACGGGTTTTTATTTGATCCAGTTGGATTATGTGTTCATTCTTCAGCAGAGAGCAGAAGCATTTGAAGTCAGCGTAGTGTGTCGAGTATAGCGCCACTGCTCCTTACCCTAATCGAGAGGTGGCCATGGTCCGTTCTCTAAGACTGAGTGGCATTGCTGTCACCACTGTCTATTTTGCGGATCCTCATCCATACAGTATGGATTTTTCCTTCCTGGACTTTATGTGATGGTGACCGTTACCTGGGAATTATCGGTCGGTTAGTCCATCGAAGACCAGAAAGGACGAATCCATACGGTATGGATACTTCCTTCCTGGTCTTCGATTTGATGTTGATAGTGACCGTTACCTGATACATACAAAGTAACACTTGTGTGGGCACCGGGACATCAGGGAATCAAAGGCACGAAAAAATCGGATAAATTGGCAAAAGAGGCTAGCGAATTAAAATTCATTGGCCCCGAACCAACCTGCGGGATACCATATAGAAACCGCAAGGAATAGCTTGAGAAAGCATCAAAGAAACCGCCACAGCCGATACTGGGAAGTCCAAACTGGAATGAAACACTCGAAGAGGTTCATTAAGGCTCATAGTACGGAGGCGACGGAAGAAATCCTAAAACTAAATAAGAAATGTCGTAGGACTCGTAACAGAACACTGCACATTAAATAAACACCTGCACACAGTGGGGATAGACAAATCACCAACGTGCAGAGGCTGTGAGGAAGAAGAAGAAACCCCACTACATGTAATAAGTAGCTGCCAGACATTCAACTCAGACAGGAAAGAGCTCTTTGGTTCAACGCGAATGAACCAAAAAAAGATCCAAGCTCGCCCACGAGACTTCTGGACTTCATTGAAGACACAGAGCTCATGAATGAGGAATAGTTATGGGGGAGCACAATAGGCCAACCGTGGCCGCAGTGCAGTGGGATGCTACAGCGAAACCAGACCCTTGAGGGAAATAAAAAGACTGTTATCTGGGGATTTTCGGTGTGGTTCCTGATCATTGCTTGGACAGGCGAGCCTGCGAAATTGTATGCTATATTTTTCATTACATCCAGAATGGGCAGCCTTGGCACCTCAACTAGTATTCCCTCTGTCCTGAGGCAAACTCTGGGAGTAACCTGTGGGGTCGGATGCCATTGTAGGTGTTGCCTCACTAGTGGTATGTAACCGCTCAATTTACCCGATGGGCCTTCGCAACTGTGCACCTCCGTGGTGTTGCATATTGTGGACACCTCACTCTCCTCCAGTTTGAGTCTCGCGAGTTTAGCGACCACATGTGCGGTTTTTCTTTTCCAGCCGCTGGTCACGATCTATTAACTTGACTGTTTCAACGCTCGGGAGCCAGTTGCATGTATCCCTCCTCATCACCATTTTTCTGGAACGTGCCTTGCCTTTGGCCATAGTCTCGGCTGCTTTCTTGTAGCTGACATACTTGTCAAAAGAGCCCCGTATTCTAGCTATGATCTCTTCTCTTGTCTCCACTTCCTTTGGTGTAGAGATTTGTGTCGTGGGGCATGTTTGACTGGCCAGCTGGTCCAGCTGAGCTTGCATGTCCCTCATTTGTCTCCATCTCGTTGTTCCACTACGACTTTTCCGCCTTTAAGGAATCTACCTTTTGCTTCGGATCTTTAGGGGATTTCTACTGTGGGTCTATTTTTTCGGAAAGCATTATTCACGACCGCCGCGTCTAGTTTAGATTCCTCTGGTATGTTCCGTGTTGGTTAGTCTTTAGCACTGTATACTCTGTAAGCTGTATGTAGGCGTCCGCTCCTTCGGCTGTCTCTCCGTAGGTGTTTTATGTGGTTTCGGCAGCTTCTTCGTTGTCTCAGTTGGTTTCGTCTTCCTGTCCCTATTTTCAGGAGGCGAGGTGGCTTTGCTCTTAGCGGACTGAGTTGTGTGGCTTTCTTCCTCTGTGTTCGAATTCCCGGCCTTTGTTAGTATCCACTGGATTCCCTACTGTTTTCCGGGGGTTACTGCTTGGTTCTACCCCCATTCGTCTTCTGTTCGTAGAGGTTCTGGGCCTTACGCCACATTCTCCAAATGGACTGGTGTCTCTACGGGCTTTGTTTCCGTGTTTGCTGCTTCTAGTAGATGGTAGTCGGATGGCGATAGGGGGCACCCACCGCGATGCCCTCACCGATCGGTGCTGATATCTCCCTTCTCTGCACAGTAAACTATTCATTATATTTATCCTTGTCCATTAGTTCTTTTTATTCCAGGGTAAAAGTAGTGCCTTTCCAAGGACGTATGCAGTCGTCGTCGTCGTGGTTTTTTCACTCAGTGGTTCACACCATCTCTTTCTACAAGTTTGGGCCGTTGGTCACTTGGTCTCAATTCTCGGGTTTTTGTGAGCGAGGTACGCGGCCGTCTGAGTAAAGTCACAGATCCGACCAGCTTTTTTTTAAATTTTCGAAAAATTATTGTCTCATTCGTTTGTTCACGATTTGTCTACGTTTGTCCAACTAAAATGTTCGTTTGTGCGCCCTTCAAAAAAATATTTTATCCAAAATCCTATACATCAACATAAAATGTCATGGGGGGTGCTGACTTAAAATTTGATTTTGGATATAACTTTTTTTGAAGGGTGGACATTTAGACAAACGTGGACACTTCACACAGCTAGTCGGATCTGTGAATTTACTCAGACGGTCACGTACCTCGCTCACAAAAACCCGAGAATATAGACAATTGTTTGCAACCAAAATTGTAGAAAAATGTTATTGTATTTGTTACAATTTGTAACTGACTATCGACCTTCGGGTTGCCGTGTTACTTGGTTTCAAAAGTAACACGACTACCCGAAGGTCGATAGCCAGTTACAAATTGTAACCAATACAATAACATTAACTTTTTCTACAATTTTGGTTGCAAAAAATTGTCTATCTACAACTAATTTAATTTTTTTTAGTATTTTGAGTGGAATTCTCATAATCCTTCAGCCGTGTGTTGCTGAAGGACCCGAAGGTCGATAGCCAGTTACAAAATTGTAACAAGTACAGCGATTACTTCTACTAATTATGTTTGTTAGAAGAAATATGTTTTATTTTATACTTCTAAGCACAGAGGGAATGGCCCAGGAAAGAGTATTGTTCTGTTTGTTTGTTTTTGTTTGGAATTTTATTCATAGTCGCTTAAGACTGAATAGATTAGGAATAGTCTATTGGTGGTGTATAAGTCTGTGATGGAAATGTTACGAAACAAAAACCTAAAAAACATCTGCAGGTCATACATAGACTACTGATAGATATCATTAACAAAATTCATTACTGATACAAAAATGGTAGTAACTAATTTTACTGAACGGAAATCATTTATTCATATATTATATGATTTTATATTATTTATTGATATTAATTTTCCACACGTGACAAATAATGTATATAAATGTTTTTCGTTCAGTAATATTAGTTACTGCCATATTTGTATCAGTCATGAAATTTGTTAATGATATCTACTAATAGTCGATGTATGACCTGCAGATATTTTTTAGATCCTTGTTTCGTCCCCGGTCCACTTATTCCAGGTTTCTCGAGTATTTTAGTTAATCGCGTTCTTGACAGCGTACCAAATGCTTTCTTCATGTCAATGAATAGCATCGTAACATTAATCTATTATCTTCTGCACATTCGATTTTGTATCCTTGGTTGCTGGTTGAATTCTGTTGGTACGCATATTCCTGTTTATTTATGATCTTGTGGGTAGTTAGATGATTATTACGACGATTGTATATTATTTTATCTGGAGGGAAATGCAGAGGGAATGGACACGGGAGAGAAAGGAGATGATGGGGAAGATAGACCAGCTGGTAAAAATGGGGGAGAGTAGGAACGAACCGGAGGGGAAAGCAGCGCCGGAGTGGGTAAAGGAGGTGAAAAGGAAAGTGGTCACGATAGAAAAGAGAGAGGAGGAGAGACAAAGAAATGAGAGGAAAAACAATGTAGTGGTGTCGGGGATAGGAAAGGAAGGGGTGGAGGGAGTTATACAGAAGCTGGATGTTAGTGTGCAGGTGCGGAGAGAGGTGGAGCTGGGGAGAAAGGGGGACCGAATGCTGCTAGAGTTGGCCAGTTGGGACGAGAAAATGCAGATAATGAGGTCTAAACACAAATTGAAGGGGACAAACATATATATATAGACGATGATTTAACCGTAGCGGAGAGGGACGTTCAGAAGAAAATAAGGGAGAGGGCCAAGGAGGAAAGAGCGAAAGGTGTAGAAGTGAGAGTGGGCTACCGAAAAATGAATGTGGCAGGCGAGTGGTGGATCTGGCAGGGCGATGGTCTGGCAAAAAAAGTGCTGAAGGGGGTGAGGACGACGAGCCAGGAGTATGGGGTGGATGGAAGAGGTGACGAGGGCAACTGCAGGGTGGGCTTCTGGAATACTGCGGGTCTAAAGAAAAAAGTGCTGGGAGGAGTGTGGGTAAAAGAACTAGAGGATTGGTTGGGCTCAAAGGACATAGTGGGGCTAGTAGAGACGTGGCTGACAGAAGAGGAGTGGGGGCAGGTAGAGTGCTGTATGCCGACAGGATGGGACTGGATGACTCAGGAAGCGAAGAAGGAAGCTAAGATGGGTAGAGCCAAAGAAGGAATCCTATTGGGGGTGAGGAAGATAGTGGGAAAATGGAACAGAGAGACGCTAAGAGAAGCTACAGGACTCGTAATAGGGAAGGTGGAAATGCATAGAAGTGCGGTGTGGGTGGGAGCAGTGTACTGTAACAAAAACCGGGTGGAATTAATGGAGGTACTAGACGAACTGGATACGGCAGCAGATATGTGGATCATCGGGGGCGACTGGAATGTGAGGGTGGGGGAGCTGGAAGGAGGGATCGGAGAAGACGGTGACTGGAGAAAAAGGTGCTCCCAGGATAAAGTCACTAACCAGGAGGGTAGAGAATGGATGCAATGGGTGAGAAAGTCAGGATGGGATGTGCTCAACGGTTGCTGTGAAGGGGACTGGGAAGGGAAAAGAACGTTCTGCGGACAAGGAGGAGGCTTGGTTTTGGACTACGTGGTGGTCAAAGGGATCGAAAGGGAAGAGTTGGTGTGCTTCAAGGTGGAAAACGTAGGAGGGTCGGATCATGTACCGGTGGAGGTGGTCGTTAGGGTGAGGAACGTTGGGAAGGGAGAACAGAGGAAGGGGCAGCAGAGGTTTGGATGGAGCGAGCCGGATTTGGATGCATATGAGAAAAAGCTAAAACGCGTCAAGTGGGAGGATGTGCATTCGATGCTCCAGTTGGAGAGAGTGATGGTGGCTGCATTGGAGAAGAAGAAGAGTGGGGGCAGAGGGAGAGTTGGTTTGACGAGGAATGTAGGGTGAAGAAGTCGAGCTGGCGAAGAGCAATGGCGAAGTGGAGAAATGGGAGAGGTGAAGTGGAAAGGGCCAATCAGGCGAAGAGGGAGTTCGAGAGAACCTGCGAGAGGAAGAAGATAGAGGAGTTGCAGAAGGTAGAAACGAGGTTGAGGGAGTGTGTGACAGAGAAGTTGTGGGAAATTCTGAGGGGAAGCGTAAAAAAGGATAACATTAGCATAGAGCTGGCAGAGTGGGAGAAGAGCTGTAGTGAGATGGCGGGGTCAGAGGTGGATTTAGGGAGTCCGAGACCAGTGGTAGGAGGGGGGGCGTTTTCGCGGGAAGAGGTCGACGTGGCCATAGGGCACCTGAAACTGGGAAAGGCGGCGGGGGAAGATGGGCTGAAGGCAGAGGCCTTCAAAAGATTAACAGAGGAAGGAAAAGATAAGTTACTGGAGGTTTTGAATAGAATCTGGAGTGGTGAGGAAGAACTGCCGGAAGAGTGGCGTGTGGGGGTGGTGGTCCCGGTACACAAAGGGGGAGCAGCATCGGTCGTAAATAATTATAGGGGTATTACCGTTATGAATGCGGGATACAAAGCGATGATGACAATTGAGAAAAATAGACTAGCGAGGGAAGTGGATAGAAAAGGGCTGCTGCCGGAATGCCAGGGGGGTTTCAGAAAGGGAAGAGGGACGAGGGAGCAGATTTTCACGCTTGCGAGAATGGTGGAGGAAGCGTTGGAGTGCAAAGAGAGAGTGTATGCGGTGTTTGTGGATTTGAAAGCGGCGTATGACTCAGTTCCTAGGAGGAAACTGGTGGACTGTATGGATAGATTGGGTATGGAAGTGGAAGGAGTGGAGTGGGTGAGAAGTATATATAAAGAGACGTGGGCAAAATCGAGAGTGAATGAAGAAGTGCCTCAGAAGTTTAGGGTGAATGTGGGTGTAAGGCAAAGGTGCCCGCTAAGCCCCCTCCTGTTCAATCTATACACAAGCGAGTTGGAGGCGGTGCTGAGGAGAGGACTGGCTGGAGGGGTCATGGAGGGGAGAACCAAGGTGTGGATGCTGGCATATGCGGATGACATAGTATTAGTAGCCAAGAGAGTGGAAGAGATGCAAGAGATGTTGGAAAGAATGGGAAGGTACATGGATAGGAGAGGGCTAGTAGTGAATGTGGAGAAGACTAAATGGATGATGTTTAGGAATAGGGGTAGAAGGGGTAGAGTGGAAGAGCTGAAATGGAAGGGAAGGATGATTGAGAGAGTGAATGTATTTAAATATTTGGGTTTTTGGTTTGACAGTGGAGGAGGATTTAGGGTGCATGTGGAAAGTATGCAAGCGAAAGCGAGAATGGCTTGGGGAATAGCGAGAAGGAAATGGGAGAGGTTGTGGGGCGGTAACCTCGTAATGGCGTGCAAGATCTGGGATGCGTGTGTAAAACCTATTCTGTTGTATGGAGTGGATGTGTGGGGATTGCGTGAGTGGGATGTGAAAGAGTCTGCTGGGTCTCGAAAGGTCGACACCGAGGGCAGTGATGTTGCAGGAGACGAATCGTATGAGTATGTGGTGGGAGTCGTGTGTAAGGGTTGTGAAGTTTGAAGAAAGATTGCAGGAATTGGTTGAGGAAAGACTGGTGCGGGAGGTATGGATGAGGTGTAAGAGTAGGACGGAGAGTGGTTGGAGAAAGGATAGAGGAAGGATGTATGAATGGGTATGTCTGAGGGTTGGGTAGAGGAGAAGCTGAGAGAAATGGGAAGCCTAGGAACTGAGGTAAGAGAGAGATTGAGAGATATTGAGTGGCAAGAACGGCAGACTAGAATGAATGAGAGCCCTTACAACCCTGGCTACGTAGAGTGGCAAGTGAGTGGGAGACTCCCGAGTTACTTAGCCAGGGGTGAGTGGAGCAGGGAGGACAAGGTATGCATGGCAAGAGCCAGGTGTGGGTCAGACGAGAGAGGGAGGAAAGTGTGGATGGGTTTAGGGTACACCGCGTGTGCGCTGTGTAGTAAGGGAAGCGACACGTGGTGGCACCTTAGCGAAGAATGTGAGGGTGTGAAAGCAGAGTGGGTGAGACACTGCAGAAAGCTGAATGAATGGTTATGCGAAGATGGGGAAGGCGTGAAAATCTGCAGGAGGCTGACGTGGGAGAGGAAAGTGGCAAGGGCAAAGGGAGCGGCGATAGATGGGGGTAATTAGTAATTTTTGGCGGAGTAGTACTTTTATTTATATTATATTTTTATTTTTATTTTTGTATATTTTGGTTGAGGTTTGTGATGTGGAGGGGCAGTGAGGAAAATGCCAATAAAGGTCTTTTTTTTATTATTTTATCTGCTAGTTTTGTGGAAACACTAAGTACAGCAATTAGATAATAGTAGCTGTTTATATATATATATATATATATATATATATATATATATATATATATATATACTATAATGCAAACTTCGTTTATAAAATTAAAGCTTTACGTATAAATCATTAATTAATAATTTTTTGATATCACACATATGTTTTCAATAATTAAAAATGAAAGGCTGGACTGTGAATTAATCACAACAACTTTATGGTGATTGATTATATCCCGGGAATTAACAATAGCAATAAACACTAATAGCAGGTATCTGTTGGATTAATATACCTATATAACGAGAAAGCTTTTAGCTTGTGTTAATTAATCATTACTAAATTAATTATTATTATTATTGTTGCACAAATGTTAAGTGTCGTGTCGCAATTAGTCATCTCTCAAACAGAGGACATTCAAAAATTGCGCTCGTCCGCAGCGTTGTTGGCAAACCTGGCGCTAGCATATGAAACCGAAGCCAGCGCATCGCCCTCCCCCCGCCCCCGCTGACTTAAGTCACCGGCGCAGCACGGGAAAATCGCGAAAAACGCACCCGAATACGGCTTTAATTAATTGTTACTGGGCACGGAAGAAAAATGCTTTACAAATAAAAACAAAACAGGGGAAATTACTGCGTAGCCGGCGCGACCTTATATGGTTAATGCAAGCAGTTGCGCCGGCCGCAGCGCGCATGCCCCGCTTTCAACAACATGGAAGTTGGCTCAGTACGCGCAAGACCAACCTTCTTTCTTCAGTTTAACAGTGCGTAGCGCGAGCGGCAGTGTTGAACGCGAAGCAGTCGACTACGGCCCCTACGTTTGAGGAAAAATAAACAGAACACCGCCAAAGTCGTACCCCCCTGAACCGTGTTTGTTTGTTTGCTTAAATAACCAAGTACTGAAAATCGTTTAATGATGTGTGACCCCAACAACGCCTCCACGCAGAGTATAGCGGACTATTTAGCGCAGTTGCTGAAAGATAGGAAACAGCTAGCGGCCTTCCCGAACGTGTTCCTGCACGTCGAGCGACTCTTGGACGAAGGTGAGTTGTTTGGTTACTTCTTTTTCTGCATGCAACAATTTCGCGAAAACATGTGACCAGTCGTGACGTGCGGTCTATCAGCCCGCGCCGACCTTTGTGAACTCTCTGAGAGAGTCCGGGCTGTAGCCAAGAAAAACAATACGACTCCCGAGTTAAATTAAGTAGTTTTTGTTTTAAATACGTCGGGGCCACACCATTAGGCGCCCCATTGTTGTAACACCGTACGTGGACAACGCGCTAACAATGCGATGTTTTTTTTATATTGTTGTTGGGAAAAAAATGGTCGGTCCCTTTTTTTTTCGGGACCTCGAGTGAGTGCGGTAGGCGCGGTCGACTCCCTGGACTGGCTTTTTAGCTTCGCTGCAAGCCAGCGGCGGCATCGTCGTTTTGACCGCGGCGTATTTTTAATCGGACGTTAGTCATTCCATTACGAAACCACTGTACGAAATGTATTCAGTATTTATGATAATTCTGTTTATCGCGCGGATGGATTCCAGTTTGGAATATTATACGGTTTTTAATTGCTTTGTGACACCTATGAGAGATTAAATAATGTCGCGGTGGATACACATGTTGCGGTCTTGATGGTTTTTCGAGGCTATTTGTAGAGCTAATAGATTTTTTTAGTTTGAGGGTGAAAATAACATGTGGTGTGAATATCGGAACATAAACAACAATATTATAACTGTGGCTGTAATTAGTACAGCCGTAAATGTTTTGAGGTTTCTAAATTCATCCGATTTTCTATTAAAATCATCTAGATTTCATCAATTTACATATTTCTGAATAATAATTTTTGTAGTAAAATCAATTAGTTTTCTTCAATTTGCATACTTCTAAAACAGATTTCATACCATAATTAGACAATAAATTCCTTTTACAGTTTTTAAAATTAAATTTATTATACATTATGGCTTTGAGGGTAGCTTTATACTGCAATAAATTATGATTATGAACATTTACATTTTGGGTCGCATGTAGCTGGCTTAGAACAGCCCGAACTTAACGAGTTCGGGCTGTTCTAAGCCAGTTAAAACCAGCCAGAGACAAACGAAAGCGTCTTTGGTGAAGACTTTTGGTATTGACTTAATTTGGGGTTTTCCTCTTTAAAGCCCGTATGGCATTATTTAGTTTCCTATATCGTTTTATATAAAAGAATTGATATATTAATTACACTGTAAATGGAAAATTAATACAGAAAAAACTTCATGTCTGTAATTGTGTAATATTTTGTTGTAGTCCTGTAATTGGAATTTTATTAATTCTGTGTAACATCACCTCTGTGAAGGGGTGGTTAACAAGGCGACAGTCCGCCTCATCTAGCAGTCGTATGGGGAGTAGATTTTACTTATGCTTATCTTGAATGGTACGTCACTTGATTTTATACCAAAGAAAAGTGATGAATTGGGCAATAAATACAGTAGTAGTAGTTACTGTATTTGTTACAATTATATAACTGGCTATCGACTTCTGCCATGTGTTAGTCTATATGTGGGTGGAAGAGGTCCGATGCTCACAGGAAACCACACCAATATATGTGAATTTCACTAATATGACTTATATAAATTATCCCCGATTTTTTTTAAATGTAGTTAATTGTATCCCAACAACAAAACAACCCGGGTCGCAATTCGAACCTTCAGGCCGCCCGTTCTATAAGCAGGGGTGCTAACCATTTATTGATATGCCGATGTAGTGCAGGCATATCAATAAATATATTTAAATACATTTCAAATACGAGTATTATAGTTAAATTGATAAAAGTTATTTTATTTCATTTTCCATTGGAGATATCAGTAAAAAATTATAAAGATATCTCAACGATTATTTTAAATATGCCTAGGGGTTTCCATATTTACCTCAACAAAACTTAAGATTTATTTATTTATTGAACCCCCTCCTGGTACCTGTAAACAGTACAATTACCGGTGAATAGTCCTACATTTTGAAAAGTATTGTATTGGGAGTGGGAATTAAGACGTTTATTACTGTACCAATTGGTATTATTATCACAAGGTAATAATAAGTACCCCAATAAAATGTTTTTAATCCCCAGATTAACCATCATTAGTTGGTTATACGATTTGAAAATAGCAATTAGGTATTATATCTTCGCAGCACACACTATAATAATAATAAATAACAACTAAATAACGTTCCTAACATTTGGAATATGATTTATTTGATTAGAATTCAAAATATCGATGAATCTTGGTGAATTGTTCGCAAATCCTGAGCTAGTTTTGCGAGCACATATAAAGAAGTCACAGAAAAGAAGAGCAGCGACTCGCGGTATGGCATGTAAAGGTCGTTTTAGACAAGACAATTTCTTGACTCAAAAGTTACTCAAGATGCGAGACAATCTAAATTGTCTTGTATTATACAGCAAATTAGTTGAAATATTGAATTGGATGGTAGAACGAATTGAAAAATATAACGCGTTCTATTTGTCAATGACAAATTGTATGGGAGTAAGATATATGAATTCATTTCTTGAACAACTTTTGAGCTAAGAAATTGTCTTGTCTAAAACGACCTTAACAGTGAAATCGATATCTTGAGACAGAAGACCCTTAAATAGTTCTATAATTGCGTCGTACGAAAACAAAAAACTGGTAGTATGTGTATGCGGTTTATCTCTGACAAAGTCAATTATAAATTCAAATTAGTTAAGTATGCGTCCCTCACTGACTCGCACTTGCATACAAATATACACTTGACTGTGTTTGTTTAGAAAAATGTTTACCTGAAGGGAGAGAAACAGGTTCAACGTTCATTGTATGCGTATATATGTGTGTGAGTTCTGGTAACTGCTGTGACATTTTTTTTTGTTGATAACGCCCTTCTGCATTCTTCAGTGTTTAGTTCTTTTAACGTAATCGTAGTTATTGGATAAGATAATTTGTGACTCAGTGATAATAAAAATGCCACATACAAGTAGATATTAATATGAAACTACTGGAGTGCTGGAAAAAGCAAGAAAATCAAATAGAGGGACCATATTCTGCCCTAACTTACAAGAAAAAATCCTTCTTGGACCCACCCGAAACTGAAACATGCCCTAATTTTATTCTCTTCCTGCCACGATGGAACAAAATAGCAAACAAAAACTAACATTGTAAAATTCCTTCCTGGATCCGTCCTGACCTCAACTGTCCTAATTTTATGCTCCCTCACTTCAACCATCCTCATAAACAAACATCGACAGACCGCTGCCATGCTCGTTATTAATTATTTTTGGTATCCATAAACATTAATAACTTATCATTGATACATCTTTGAAATGAATTTTTCTGTAACCCCCCAAATATTATTCGCGACACCTAATGGGCCATTCACAATAATCGCGATAGTTGTAAGGTTTAATGTTTTGCATGGCTATAAAAATTCAGACGTTCAGAATTGGGCAGTAATAATATGCAATAATTATGGTAGAGATAATTACTCATGTTCTGTCATAGTTTTACTGCGCTTCTGTAAACGCCCGCATTTTTATAAGTGTGTGCAATTTCGCTTACATCCACCACGCTTATTGTCAATGGCCCTTAAGGGATTTTGAGAATCACTGCACTGACACATAGCAGAAGGACCCGAACCCCGATAGTCAGTTACAAATTATAACAAATACAATAACTACTATTTACATTAATTGTTTAACTGTGTCTGGAGATATATAATTAATTTGAAAAGTCGTGTTAATTTGATATTCTTTTGTATGAATCGACTGCATTTTGTAATCAAATTCGCCTGTTTGGAGGTAAACTTAATTTTAATTTTATACTACTTTAACGGGATGACACTTTACATGTCGATTTTATTAACGAACGACCACGAATAAAATTTGTGTTAACATTTTATTAATTTGCGTCCGCTAGGATTCGAGCCGGGAAAGCTGCTATATTAACATTAAGTGGCGGGCGACCGTTACAGTGTCATATTATGCTTAGCACTTTTAAATAATTTCGTATGCTAATTTGGCGTAACTGTAAAACATTTACGAGTGTGCCAACATTTCAAGTGCGGGTCTCCCAGCGTCTTGAAGTTGTCACGAGGGAGGCGAAGATGTGTGTTAATATTGCTCGGGCCGTCTTCCCATGCATCCACTTATGCAAAACGATGTATACATATATAACGAGTCGGCTCCAAACTTGTCAAGTGCGATTCGCACACATGTATCTTATACAGAGTTAGAATATATATATATATATATATATATATATATATATATATATATATATATATATATATATATATATACCGTAAAATGAGGTTACTTTGCACCATTTTTCAGGTTTTTTGTCTTTAATTGAACAGAAATATTTTTTGAAGCTCGTTAAAAATATGGGACTTGTTGCATTTTGTTCTTTAGTGTTATTAGTTGCTATTTAATATAAAATATATGTAATGTGAGTAATTTATTATGCAATATTTATTATATAAATTTGGTGCAAAGTTACCCCTTTGAGTAGGATACTTTGCACCATCACATCATTTTGATCGAAACTCCGTTGTATATAGGAAAGATGCGAAGTTAAAAACATAAATCAATAGAGTACACAAAATTTATTCATGGAACTGATTTTTCCTTCAAAAAACATAAACGACACATTGCAAATTAATTATTTACAGCCAACCCAACTTTTCCATTTCTGGAATTCGATACAATCCTCTTCTATTTACCATGGTAGAGGGGTTTATGTTGTCAAATACATGCTCCCTATCATAGTATGAAACATCTGGATTTTCAGGCAATTTTCACGACTTGATAGATTTAACCATAGAAGAAATTACAACTCCAATGATATTATTTTACCAAAAAACAATTCCCCTTCGTATTTGAAAATCATGTATTCTCCTACAACTCTCTTTGCGGCAATTATGCCTAGAGCATCTGCTAGAGATTTCGTACCTTCCATCATTGCAGCTTTTTCTTCCTTTTCCATTTCTTTTACCATTTGCTCCGAGTATGTTTGAAAATTGGGATATTCTTCATCTGAAGAGTCCTGCAATACTGGATCATCAGTGTCATCATCCCGCTGGATTCGCTTTGTCTTTTCTGATATATCCTATTGCCTTTCTTCTGTCTTTTATATATTTTGTGAATTAAAAAAAAAATGTTTCACCAGTTTTAACACAGTTTGACGTTGGTGCAAAGTCACCCCATATTCTGGTATTAACAAGTACTTACCAGATGATTTTAAATATAAACTAATTATCAAAATATATAGCCAAAGATGTGTAACTGGTACTAAAATGGTGACTTATCTGATAGTATTACACACGAATCGGTGGAACACGCAATTTCTCAACACTAAACAAAACTGCAACAGATTGGTCTCATAAACAAGTCCCGTAAAGTTAGGTTTTGATGTAGAAATCTCCTAATCACTCTCTCACAAGATCTACAGATGACACTTCCATCTTGTGATTAACATGTTGCGCAGTTAAATTAGAAACTACACATATGGCTCCACGATTAATCTTTTTCGGACGTTGGTGCAAAGTTACCCCACACGGTGCAAAGTAACCTCGTTTTACGGTATATATAAAGATAGAACAACACACAATAGAACAAGTAGAAGAATTCAAATACCTGGGAGTAGCACTGACAGAAGACGGAAAATGGAAGGCGAACTTAGTAACAGAATAAACAACACAGCTAAAACATACCACGCATTGAGCAATATAATGATTAACAAGAAAGAGATCAGCAGAAGGACAAAAATAAATATATATAAAAGTATATATAGACCTATACTGACATATGGAAGCGAGACGTGGAAGCTAACGAAGAGGGACAAAAGTAGAATACAGGCAATGGATATATATATATATATATATATATATATATATATATATATATATATATATATATATATATATATATATATATATATGCCTTTTACCTTTCGGTGTAGGCTATTACATTAACATTATTAACATAATTATAGTTTACAATTACTGTTGTTTGTACATTTGTAAATTCTTTCCACTCCTTTCTGTTCTTCGCCAGTTCTCTTGCTTGCTTGACTGTTTTTCCTTTCTTGATTATTATGTCCTCTATTATTTTGTCCCACTCTTTTCTTGGTCTACCACTTCTTCTTTTATTTTCAGTTCTTGCTTCCCATACCTGTTTTGTTTGATTCTTTTTGTCCATCCTAATTAAATGACCCCACCAGTTTAGTTGTTTCTTTTCTATATACTTATCTACAGCTTCAATTCCCAGTTCTTCTCTGATGTCATCATTTCTTATTCTGTCTCTTCTCGTAACTTGTTTTACTCCTCTGAGATATTTCATTTCCATTGCCTGTATTCTACTTTTGTCCCTCTTCGTTAGCTTTCACGTCTCGCTTCCATATGTCAGTATAGGTCTATATATGCTTTTATATATATATTTATTTTTATCCTTCTGCTGATCTCTTTCTTATTAATCATTATATTGCTCAATGCGTGGTATGTTTTAGCTGTGTTGTTTATTCTGTTACTAAGTTCGCCTTCCATTTTTCCGTCTTCTGTCAGTGCTACTCCCAGGTATTTGAATTCTTCTACTTGTTCTATTGTGTGTTGTTCTATCTTTATATTTATTTGTTCTTTCCGGTTTCCTATTACCATCACTTTTGTTTTGTTATAGTTCATTTTCATGTTATACTTTTCTAGGTGTCTGTTCCATACACTAAGGTTGTGCTGCAGATTACCTTCATTTTCTGCTATCACTACTACATCATCAGCGAATGCTCCTTCCGATATTTTTACAACTTCCATGCTTTTGTACCCTATGTTTGCTTTTTTGGTTTCTGGTTTCATGCTCTTCATTATTTCATCCATGTATATGTTAAATAATGTAGGACTGAGCCCGCCTCCTTGTCTTAGTCCAGTAGTTGTCTGAAATGTTCTTGATGTTTGTCCCTTGTGTATTATTGCATTGGTGTTGTTGTTGTATATGTTTTGTATTAATTCCACTGTCTTTCTTTCTACACCTCTCTCTTCCAGGATTTTCCATAATTTATTTCTTGGTATTATGTCGAATGCTTTTTCCAGGTCGATGAATCCTAGGTATCTGTTTTTATTATTTGCAATTCTTTTTTCTGTGATTTGTTTTATCGTGAAAATATTGTCCTGTGTGGATCTTCCTTTCCTAAATCCACATTGCGATTCCTCTAGCGTCTGCTCTATTTTTGCTAGTATTCTTTTGTTAATTGTTTTTTCTAAGATCTTCATACCTATGCTTATGAGTGTTATACCCCTATAGTTTGAACATTTTGTCTTATCGCCTTTCTTGTGTATCGGTACGATTAACGATACTTGCCAATCTCTGGGTATTTTATTCGTCCTCCATATTTCGTTTATTAATTTTAGTAGTATTTCATTACCTGCAGGTCCCATATGTTTAATCATTTCCGTTGTGATCTGGTCTTGTCCTGGTGATTTCCCTATTTTCATTTCCCTTATTATCTCTAGTATTTCTTTTCCATTGATCATCTCTATATCTGATTCCGAGTCGTTCTGGTCTCTTGTCTTCTGTTCATTTCCACCATTTTGTGATAGTAAGTCTTCAAAATATTCTTTCCATCTTTCCAGTATTTTTTCGTTGTCCTTCAGCAATATTCCTTGATTGTCTTGTATATAATTTACTTCTTGTCCTTCTTCTTTTCTGTTTAGTTTTAGTGTTTTATAGAATAATTTTTGGTTTTCCTTTACATTTTTCTCCATTGTCTCTCCGAACTTTTCCCATTCCCTGCTCTTTGCTATTCTGACCTTATCTTTTACTATTTTCCTCTTTAAACTGTATTCTTCGTAGTTTTTACTATTTTTGTCATTTAGGTATCTTTGCCATGCTTTTTTCTTTTCCTTTATTTTCTCTCTTATGTCCTGCGACCACCATGCTGTCTGCTGCTTCTTGTTTGTGTTTTGCTTTGTCCCACATGTCTCTTGTGCTGTCTCCAGTATATTTTTCTTTAATTTATTCCACATTTCCTCTACTTCTTGTCTATAGTTGCCCTTTACTAATTTCTCCTCTATTTTCTCTTTATAGATTTTTGCTATTTCTTTTTCCCTTAGTTTGTATGTTCTTATCTTGTTGTAGTTTATTGCTATATTTGGTCTCTGCTTTTTTTTATCGCTATCTTAGGTAGTCTTTCTTTATTTTCGTCTCTACTAGATAGTGATCACTTCCAATTTCGTAGCTTCTCTTTACTCTTGTGTCTATTATTTTGCTCCTTTTCCCTTGTTCTGCTAGTACATAGTCCATTATAGATTTTTCGTTCCTGCTTATCACTTCCCTGGTGTATTTGTGTATGTCCTTGTGTTTGAATAGTGTATTCGTTATTACTAGATTATTCATTCTACAATAATCTAGCATTTTCTTACCATTTTCGTTGAGTACGCCTTCTCCATATCTTCCTCTCATCGCGTCATTATCTTTTACTTCGTTGCCAATTCTGCTGTTGAAGTCTCCCGCCACGTACACTTCTCCTTTGGCTTTTTCTGTTGTTTTGTTGAGTTTCTCCCAGAATGTTTCTTTGTTGCACGCAGTATCATCTTCGTTTGATCCATACACTGCTATGATAGTTTTATGGTAGCCGTTTCTTTGATCTCTAACTTCGATAGACAAAATCCTCTACGTAATTGCATCTCATTTATATATATTCGATTTCAGTTTTTTATGCACTATACATCCTACCCCTGTTGCGGCTCTCCGATTGTTATCTACACCGCTATATATGAATATATGTTCCTTGTCCATTTTGTACTCTCCCTTGCCCTCCTTTTTATGTTTCTGTTACCACTAAGAAGTCTAGTTCAGCTTTCTCAAATTCTTCTTCCAGCTCTTTTTCCTTTCCATTTATACTCCTGATATTCCAAGTCCCAATTTTCCATATTTTTCTTTTTTTACTGTACTCTTTTTTTTGTTTCCTTTTATTATGTGTTTGTTCTTCTTTCCTTTGTTCGTTGTCTCTTTCCTCGCTGTATTCTTTGTATTTTTGCTTCCGTCCGTTTTCTCTTTTGCTAGTAGTTTTTTTGATTGGTTACTTTCACCCCATTATCTTTGGCTCCGACTCCTTTCTCCTTTTAGTTAGAAAATATAAAAGATGCAAATCTATAGTTAGTTAGTTAGTTAGATATTTAGTTAGTTAGGAGAGATACAGGTGGAAAAAGAAGTGCGAGATACAGAAAAAACTGTAGGAACCTCACCACATACATATCTATTAGCTGCTTTTGTTTATCGTTCCTAGCTACCTCGACCAATTGGCTACTCGTTGACGGTCGTCACAACTGGGAATATTCTTGGAAAATTGTATCATGTATAATTTCCATAATAGAACATTATACACAAATTGAAATGTTTAATGGATTTGATGAAAAATCACGGTGTTTAGGCTTATGTCATCATTTTTATGAAAATATGGTTTTTATGTCTTTTTAATAAAAAAAATCTGCTCTTTCCATTGGTACAAACGGCTTGTAAACTCTTTAGATTTCCCTACTTAAGCCCAAACACCAGTGAAATTAAATTCGCGATAAGGGACAAAGTAAAATCATGCGTTCCTGGAGCGGTTCACACGGACAATCGAACAGCCTAGAGCGATAAACGAACGCGGCTGTTCTTAACAATGGAATTACGCTTATATTATTATTCGTATGGCGCTTATTGTGAAATTGCATTGAGCTTGTACTAAAAACTGGAATATGGAAGTACGTACAATTTATGGAAATTGATAAAAAATACTTATTGTCTATTGATAAACATTCTATAACTATAGATTATAGCCTTCAATCCATACAAATAAGTCCCAAAGCCAAAAACAGTAGCTCTTTGAAAATTGATTCAAAATTTAATTTCTACGCAGCTCAGTGGCCTAGTGGTTAGAGTCTTGTCTCGTACTGAGCATGGGAAGCCAAGAGTTCAAACCCCGTTGTAGGTGAAATTTCGCGAATCACCTTTCACAGTTTATCAGAGGTTTTCTATAAAGTTAAGGTAATTACACTTCACTTAGCTTCTCCCGTGACCAGCGAAAAAGCTGATCTCTTTAAAGATACAATTTTTTTAAATTTGTAATCAATAACCCAGCTCAGTGGCCGAGTGGTTAGAGGGGTCATCCGTCTCGTACTGAGCATTGGGGAGCTGAGTTCGAACCCCATCGGGGCCAATTTTCGCGAATCACCTATCATAGTTTTTCAGAGGGTTTCTGTGAAATTAAGATAAATACTAGATGATTAAACTCCTCTGAGCTTCTTCCTTCGCCGGCTGATATGCTGAGAAATAAAAATAGGTGTCTTTCGTGTCTGGCGGGGCCGAACTATCATATCATACCCCAGTTATGAGAAGCTGAAGCTCGGCTCCTCCGGATCCTTGTTCAGGCATCGACCCCGGGAGAGCCGAGCACTGGATCAGTGACGTCATTAACATGGAGGTTTGATAAAGTTTGTTTGGCTGTTTCAGGCATTTATATTTATTAACATTTCACACGGCATGTCCTCCTCAACTTTGTATTTGATTTCGTGAAGTGGAGTCATATTTATTTGATTTAGAATTTATATTTTTGCTTTCCATATTCTTTTGGCCGATATTGTCTCTGCCATCCTAATTATGTGTCCTCACCATCCCAATTGTCTTTCTTCTACGTAATTTATTGTCGGTGTTACATTTAGTTCCCTTCTTATATTCTATTTCCCTTTTTCACACTCCTCTCACTCTCCTCATATACTTAATTTCTACTGCTTGTATTTTGCTCTTTTGTGCTTTATTTAAAGTCCATGTCTCGCATCCATATGTTAATATAGGTCTTATTATAGCCTTATATATTTTTATTTTCCTGTCTCTTATTTCTTTTCTGCTTATGAATTTCTTATTCATAGCATGATATAGGTATCTTCTTTCTTTTCTCTACATTGTTGTTGATCTCTATGTCTTGTTTCCTAGTCGTCTCTATAGTTATTCATATTTATTTAAATATACCTCCACTTGCTCTATAAGGCACCTTACACGGTCAATAATACTGTCAATCCTAATACTGTTAGTATTTGCTTGAATCCTCCTTCAATATTTATCAAGTAATCAATTATCGGGATAAATATCAGTATTCTGTTCATTCCATCATTACTATTCCTTACACGATCAGTAATACTGTCCATATTTTAGAATAATGAAAATTTTAAACATATTATCGTACAGTAGTATTGTCATTATTCTAAAATATTGACAGTATTATTGATCGTGTAAGGTGCCTTTATAATGCCCCTCTGTATTTCTAGATTTATTTTCTCTTGGTTTTCTTCTATTACCTGAACCCTTACCTATGCGTATGTTAAAAACTACTACAAACTGAGGTATTTTGTGTTCGTCTGTTAACTATTTGATATTGTGAATCATTCTAGCTAGAATTGCATGAAATCAGATATGTACAAATTCCAATGTTTTCACCAACAGTCTGGAATGAATCATACTTCAAGGAACCTGCTCGTATAATATTTGTATAGTGCTATGGCTTACAATATGGGTCACTTTATAATTGTTGATGTAAAATCCATCAATTTTCCTCAAATTTAAACTAAATCCTATTATTTGCACCCATGGCAAGTAGAATCCGCGACGCTATTTACCCGAAGATGCCAAATATCGCAACTATAACCGATTAGAAGGCCAGATTGCGCCAATGTCCCGTTCGTTGGGATCGGTCAGTGGATAGTAGCGGGTCTGCATTCCACACCCACCGCGCATGTCGGGGGGGACCCGTCCGGTTGACCGACTCGAGCCTCAACTTCTTATTGCATACCCCACAAGTTTCTGCCGCCGAGTTACCATTTTTTTCCTTTTAAATTCCATTATTTGGTAATTATATAATTGTAACCGGCGAAAACTTAATAGTGCTCATTCAGGAGTCTTTATGTACACGCTAAGTTATTTACAGTCTAATTAAACACATACAATCGGGTCCCTCTCTATTATACTCTGATGTACGTGCCTCTGTTTATGTAAATTGCACATTCATGCATGGCGGCTCAAGGTGTGAATGAAACAACTGTATTGTCATAAGAGTTTATCGCAATATCAATAGTGGGATATATTGAGTGGAATGCAGCATCGTTTTATTGATTTAAAAAGAAATGTTATTATTATAGGGCTGCAAAGGTGATATTGTTTCATGACTATTATGTAAATATCTGTACCGCACAGCGCACCTACGACATTCTTATGGGTATGAATTTTAAGTTGTAATATAATTTTGAATGATCTAAACCAGAGGCTGTCAATGTTTTGAGGCTTTACAGGCCATAAAACATGTTTGGTCTTAGATATTTGGGTAGTGGTTTGTGACAATACAAATATTAACTTATAGAAGCCATATCTTTGAAGACAATGAAGATATCTCATTAGCGATTTTAAATTTGAATTCATAATACATTTTTGAACAACTGTAATAAAAAATATATTTTAATGTTAGATAATGTGGAACCGTTTTCCTTGCCAGAAAAGGCTGATAATACAAATTTCAAATTTAATAAGCCATGTCTTTTTGTCTTAGATATTTGGGTATTGGTTTTTGGTATATATTTCATAAAATATACCTAAAGACACAAAATGCCAATATTTACTATTGTGTCTTAGAAATGTTCGTATTGGTTTTTCGTTTATATATTTTTTATTAAATATACATCCGATCGGGGTCTAATTAACCATTTGTAGGGCGCAACTTATCTGAGAGATACACTTCTCACTATTTTGAATATATTTAAGAATTGCATGAATCGTCATAAAAGCCCGTCCAAGTATTCTACCCTAACTATGTATTGCTATTGCGTACATAGTTAGGGTAGAATACTTGGAATGGTATAGTCAGAGTATAATGTGACTCTGTTCCGTACACGCCGTAGTAGTAAATAAAAAAACGATTTATGAGATCATTGCGCTCGAACTAAAAACTCAAATGACTGCATATTACAATGTTGCTCGAAATACAAAGAGGTTGCCCATGGTCGTATTATTTTCAATGATGAACATCGCCGGAATCAAATCTCAAGTCACTGTTCCCAGAAATGTAGAGGTGGTAAAAAGAAGGCGTTTATTTCTCATTGAGCTGGCCACAGAATTAGCGTTAGAGAAATCAACTTCCTAGTACATTTCAAACTAAATTGCGATCTCTAAATCCAAAATATATTAAGTATCAAGATTTAGATGATATGAATGTCATAGAAAACCTGCCATACAAAAAAGGGTTGTAAGCAGGGCCGGTCCTAGGTATTCGGCCGCCCATGTGCAAAAATAATTTGACTGCCCACATGCTTTACTTAAAAATTTATAATTACCATTATATAGGATATTAGGATATAAATGATTTATTAATTTCTCCACATATGTCCCTATATGTGGAGAAATTAATAAATCATTTATAAATGCTAATCTGTGAAAATACTGAGTAGGATCTTTGATAATCAAGGCTTATAATTGAGTTCTTCATACATTTTTGTACATGATTTACGTAAAAAAAAATTAAAATGCATCATGATGAATAGGTATTTATGCAGGAATGTGTGACAAAACAAATTGCATCTTATAGAAGCCATATCTTTGAAGGCAATGAAGATATCTCATTCGCGATTTTGAAATTAAGTTCATAATACATTTTTGTTTACAACTATAACAAAAAAAATTATTCTAAAATTAGATAATGAAGAACCGTTTTCCTCGCCAGAAAAGACTGATAATATAAATTTCAAATTTAATAAGCCATATCTTTGAAGATAATGAAGATATATCATTAGGGTCTTTGTAATTTAGATCTTCATACATTTCTGGAGAAGTATAACACACATAATTCTAAAATTGAATCATGATGAATTCTATTTTTAGGAGGAATGTGTGATAATACAAACTTCAACTTTTACAAGCCATATCATTGAAGATAATCAAGATATCTCATTTGAGTTTTTAAAATTGAGTTCCTAATATATCTTTGCACCAGTGTACCAAAAAAAATCCTAAATTTACATAATACATATTCCTTAGCAGAAAATACTGATAATATAAATTTGAAATTTAATAAGCCATATCTTTGAAGACAATCAAGATATATCACTAAGATCATTAGAGTTTTTAAAATTGAGTTCTTAATACATTTCCTGACTAGTGTAATAAATAAAAACTGCGAATTACATAATGAGGAATAGTTTTCATTAGCAGAAAACATTGATAATACCAATTTCAAACAAAACAAGCCATATCTTTGAAGATAATAAAGATATCTCATTGGCGTCTTTATAATTGAGTTTTTAATACATATTCAAACATGAATAACATTAAAAATCATAAAATTGCGTCATGATGAATAGGTGTTTTTGCAGGAATGTGTGATAATAGAAATTTCAACTTTTACAAGCCATATCTTTGAAGATAATAAAGATATCTCATTGAATTCTTTATAATTGAGATTTTCATGCATTTTTGGATAAGTATAACACACAAAAAATCTTAAAATTGCAACATGATGCATAATTTTTTTTGCAGGAATGTGTGATAATACTAATTTCAACTTTCACAAGCCATATCTTTGAAGATACTAAAGATATCTCATTATAGTTTTTATAATTTAGTTTTTCATAAAGTTATAGACAAGAATGACCAAAAATCTTAAAATTGCAAGTAATGAATTGGTATTTTAGCAGGAATGCGTGAAAAACAAATTTCAACTTTTACAAGTCATATCTTTGAAGATAATGAAGATACCTTATTGGAGTTCTTATAATTGAGTTTTTCATACATTTTTAGACAAGAATAACACACAAAAATCTTAAAATTACATTATGATGAATAGGTATTTTTGCAGGAATGTGTGATAATACTAATTTTAACTTTCACAAGCCATATCTTTGAAGATAATTAATATATCTCATTGGAGTCTTTATAATTGAGTTTTTCATACATTATAGACAAGAATAATACACAAAAATCTTAAAATTGCAAGTAATGAATTGGTATTTTAGCAGGAATGTTTGATAATACTAATTTCAACTTTCTCAAGCCATATCTTTGAAGATAATAAAGATATCTTATTGGAGGCTTTATAATTGAGTTTTTCATACATTTTTAGATAAGAATAACAAACAAAAATCTTAAAACTGTAAGTAATGAATTGGTATTTTAGCACTAATGTGTGAAAAACAAATTTCAACATTCACAAGTCATATCTTTGAAGATAATGAAGATACCTTATTGGAGTCTTGATAATTGAGTTTGTCATACATTTTTAGACAAGAATAACACAAAAATCTTAAAATTACATTATAATGAATAGGTATTTTTGCAGGAATGTGTGATAATACTAATTTCAACTTTTTTAAGCCATATCTTTGAAGATAATAAAGATATCTCATTGGAGTCTTTATAATTAAGTTTTTCATACATTTTTAGATAAGAATAACAAACAAAAATCTTAAAACTGCAAGTAATGAATTGGTATTTTAGCAGGAATGTGTGAAAAACAAATTTCAACTTTCACAAGTCATATATTTGAAGATAATGAAGATACCTTATTGGAGTCTTTATAATTAAGTTTTTCATACATTTTTAGACAAGAATAACACAAAAATCTTAAAATTACATTACAATGAATAGGTATTTTTGCAGGAATATGTGATAATACTAATTTCAACTTTCTCAAGCCATATCTTTGAAGATAATAAAGATATCTCATTGGAGTCTTTATAATTAAGTTTTTCATACATTTTTAGATAAGAATAACACACACAAAAATCTTAAAATTTCAACATGATGCATAAGTTTTTTTGCAGGAATGTGTGATAATACTGATTTTAACTTTCACAAGCCATATCTTTGAAGATACTAAAGATATCTCATTACAGTTTTTATAATTTAGTTTTTCATAAAGTTATAGACAAGAATGACCAAAAATCTTAAAATTGCAAGTAATGAATTGGTATTTTAGCAGGAATGCGTGAAAAACAAATTTCAACTTTTACAAGTCATATCTTTGAAGATAATGAAGATACCTTATTGGAGTTCTTATAATTGAGTTTTTCATACATTTTTAGACAAGAATAACACACAAAAATCTTAAAATTACATTATGATGAATAGGTATTTTTGCAGGAACGTGTGATAATACTAATTTTAACTTCTACAAGCCATATCTTTGAAGATAATGAAGATACCTCATTGGAGTCTTTATAATTGAGTTTTTCATACATTTTAGACAAGAATAATACACAAAAATCTTAAAATTGCAAGTAATGAATTGGTATTTTAGCAGGAATGTGTGATAATACTAATTTCAACTTTCTCAAGCCATATCTTTGAAGATAATAAAGATATCTCATTGGAGTCATTATAATTGAGTTTTTCATACATTTTTAGACAAGAATAACAAACAAAAATCTTAAAACTGCAAGTAATGAATTGGTATTTTCCCAGGAATGTGTGAAAAACAAATTTCAACATTCACAAGTCATATCTTTGAAGATAATGAAGATACCTTATTGGAGTCTTGATAATTGAGTTTTTCATACATTTTTAGACAAGAATAACACACAAAAATCTTAAAATTACATTATGATGAATAGATATTTTTGCAGGAATGTGTGATAATACTAATTTCAACTTTCTCAAGCCATATCTTTGAAGATAATAAAGATATCTCATTGGAGTCTTTATAATTGAGTTTTTCATACATTTTTAGATAAGAATAACAAACAAAAATCTTAAAACTGCAAGTAATGAATTGGTATTTTAGCAGGAATGTTTGAAAAACAAATTTCAACTTTCACAAGTCATATATTTGAAGATAATGAAGATACCTTATTCGAGTCTTTATAATTGAGTTTTTCATACATTTTTAGATAAGAATAATACAGAAAAATCTTAAAATTACATTCTGATGAATAGGTATTTTTGCAGGAATGTGTGATAATACTAATTTTAACTTTCACAAGCCATATCTTTGAAGATAATAAAGATACCTTATTGGAGTCTTTATAATTGAGTTTTTCATACATTTTTAGACAAGAATAATACAGAAAAATCTTAAAATTACATTATGATGAATAGGTATTTTTGTAGGAATGTGTGATAATACTAATTTTAACTTTTACAGGCCATATCTTTGAAGATAATGAAAATACCTCATTGGAGTCTTTATGATTGAGATTTTCATACATTTCTAGACAATAATAACAGACAAAGATCATGACGAATCGGTATTTTTTCCGGAATGAGTGATAAAGATTTAAAATTTCACAGGCCATATCTTAGACGACAATGAAAATATCACATTGGAGTCTTTATAATTAACATTATAGACTAGAATAACACAAAAAATCTTAAAATTGCATCATGATGAATAAGTACTTTTACAGGAATGTGTGATAAAATAAATTTAAACTTCCACAAGCCATCTCTTTAAAGATAATCAAGATATCTCATTGCGGTCTTTATAATTGAGTTTTTCATACATATGTAAACAAGAATAATATAAAATATCTTAAAATTTCTTTATGATGAATAGGTATTTTTGCAGGAATGTGTGATAATACAAATTTCAACTTTTACAAGCCATATCTTTCAAGATAATGAAGATATCTCGTTGCACTTCAAATTTTATGTTTAGAACTCCTTCGATAGCTTATGGCTAAATATGGCCGCCCCTAACTTTAGCCGCCCGCGTGCGGCGCACACCTTGCCTGCCCGCTGGGACCGGCCCTGGTTTTGAGCCATGTTTGACAGAAAAAAGGAGAAGACTGACGAATCATTTTTGTATACCTGTGCCTCCGTCATCCTGTTATAATGTGTCAAAATTGTTATAACAGAGAAAATGTTCACCATAACAGTAGAGAATGAATACAAGTCATACGTAAGACATTATCATTAACAGTTCCTATATTTTGACATTAGATTTTTTTTATCTAAGTATTTTAATACACTCACTATTTTTTTTAATATTTTGTATAGAATTTGTTTTTTGTTGTTTTGTTGTTTGTTAATAATAAAATATATATGTCCTTTCGTCAGATACACGCGCCCGATCATGTTCGAAAAGTAATTGCGCCCGACGAAGGGTTAAGAAAATCTCACAGCGTAATAGTTTTGCTACAAAATTGGACATAAATCATAATAATTCAGTTAAAAGTATAGTAAATATTTTAAATAATTCAATTTAATATTAATTTGTATGGAAAGTCATTTCCTTAAGAAATATTTTATAACCGTATTGAGTAACCTTTTATAATTTACAAGGGTCGTCCGGCGCACATGGGCTGGTTTACGATACTTTCAAATCAACAGATGGTTGGTAATAGGAAACACATTTACTCAGAAGATGTCATGTCTACGCTAATGCATTTATGAAATGATACCCTTCTATAACACCCCCCTAAAATATTAGTATAAAATAGACACAGAATCTGTTTACTTCGTTTCCTTCCCTCCCGAATATTTTTATGGCCCTGTATATAATAAATACTTATATGTATAAACCAATTACTATGTGCAACTAAATTGTTGAATAAATAAGATTTATAAATTTAATTGCAATCAATTTTAGAATTTGATTAAGTTAAGAAGTGAAGAGTTAGTAGCTTGTGGTCAGCTTCAAGACAATTTCAAAGCCATCTCTAATATCCAAAGGTGTACTGTATCGAACAATAACATACAGTACACCTTTGAATATTAGAGATGGCTTTAAAATTGTCTTGAAACTGACCACAAGCTACTAACTCTACCTTCCAAATAATTAAATAACCATCCTTGGATATTAGAGAAGACTTTTTAAAATTGTCTTAAAACTGATTAAAGGCTACTAACTATAAAAAATTAAATATCATGTTTTTAAAACCTAACTAATCTTGACATTGTTAATTGCATTATGTGTAATTAATTAATTAATTAAAACGCCCTGGGAAAAAAATGTGTTAATAAGGCGAATGCTGTGCAGTAAACCGAAGATCGCTTCCCCTTTTCCCAATTACTGCTGTTCTTAATTACTCCCCCGTTAGGACGTTTGTAGAAAATGTTAATGCACACACATGCTGACTTTTTAATCTCCCCTTGCCCGCACAGATTACACGTCCGTGAATAATATAATATTCATGGAAAAGTGCGTGAGAAAGCAAACCGCAACGTATGAATGAACAAAAGGAATATAGTTTGTGTTAAATTAAATGTGTATGAATTGAGTATTGTTGCTACGTTTAAATTTAAAGTTGCATATAATCGTCTTAAATAATTGGGAAAGGATTGGAAAATAATTATTTTATAAAAATTACAACGTTTTTTTTTATAAAACGCAACTTTCCAAAAATTGCACATAAATAATCGCTTAGTGCTTAACAATAAATTGTTTAAAATTCATCAATTATCAAAGAGATTATTATTAAATGTGTTTTAAAATTTATTATTTATTTATTAATTGTGTCTAAATATGTTGGTTTGTAGATATGTATTTACACAAAATAAAAGAAATAAAAAATATTAAAAATAAATTACATATTCCCGTAATTTATCTGTAGAAAATCATCCAGATTGAAACAAGTATTTTTTCGTTTATCTATGGATAACAAAAAAAATTATAGCATAATTATATCAAGAATATTTTATATTGATTATATTGTTGTAAAAAACATAGTAGTTTGAATCATCTCCTTCATTGAAAATTATTGAAGACGCCACAACTAATCAATTTCTAATACACTACTCGTATTTTGCCGGATCTTTTTGGATTCTAATTTGTTTAGATATGAACAGTTTTGCAAATAAATCCCTCAATTATAGTATGAATATTTAGAATAATTGCAGCAACAAGAAAGCAACTCATAGAGTTTCAAAATTACACCACTGCTTGTATACTTCCTAATTTCGTCCTGTCTGGCATCTAATTAAGAACGACGCATTCTTGGCGTGCGATTAACTCGGGCAGGAAGGCTGTACGAGGCTGAAAATATTGCGCGTTATCATAGAATTTTCAGTCGTAACTTTTAATTAAGTTAATTAATCGATGGGAATGCGTTGGCCGAGCAGATTGCAACGCGATGATATCACATCCCGATAGCCGATAAACATTTGACTATTTTAAGAAATGAGTTCCGCGAATTTTAAAATCGCCATTAAATCGGTTTCTTGGACAACAGTCAGTAAAACATGGAGACTATTATTTTATCAATTTGCAATTAACAATTGGAATATGTGAAGGCGTTCATAATATTAATAATAATATTTTTTTTAACTGTTGGAAATTATACAAAGCAATTAAGGAATGAGTTCCGCGAATTCTAAAATCGCCATAAAATCGGTTTCTTGGGCAGGGTCAGGAAAACATGGAGATTATTATTTTATTAGGTTATCAGTTAGCAATTAACAATTGGAATATGTGAAGAATATTTATAATATTAATAATAATAATATTTATTTGTTCAACTGTTGCACACCATACTACAAAGGATAATACAGGAAAATCGTATTTTTTGTTAAATACTCAGTTTCACGTTAAATAGCATGAAAACTAGCAATACATTCATTTTTGATTGTAAGTCTAGCTTTTAATGTCATACAATTTTTACTAGTTGATTAAAACACATTTTTGTTGGCTATGAAACTTATTTTGTAAAAATTAAGGACTATAATTCTTAGTTATAAAACGTAGATCATCAAATCCTACAAAATACGGTTCAGTGCCAACAATTAACTATGTTAATCAACTATAAATTTGTTATGACATTCCGCGCATAGTGTTTACTAAAACTTCTACACAATTTTATAATTGACGTCATAAGAAGCGTATAAATGTGATCCTATCTTAAGGATCTACATCAGTGGTACGGTCAATCAACAAGATCTCTATTCCGAAAAGGTGTAGATAGATGTAGATCATCCTTATCCTCCGAGGACATAGTCATGTCTCTCAAGGCTCTAGAAGAAAATTTTAGTACACATTATATATTTTGTAATATAATGATATAATGTCTATCAAATTATAAACTTTTAGCTTTTATAAGTAAAGGTGCTTTAGTTTAACATTATTAGTCACCCCGTGGCGTACTGAATCGCTCCAAGTTTTACGGTTGTGCGCCAGGATAAGATAGAATTGTGCGCATTGCACGACAAATAGAACAAGAGACAATAAGCCCGGAGCAGCACACAGTAATAAACGAAAACAGCTTAAGTTATAATTAAATAATTAAAGTTCTAAAAATCTTATATGATTCATATGCTTAATTAAGGTGCTATTGATACTTTTTCTAAAAACTATAAGTATTAATTATTACAAACAAACAGTTACTCACTCGTTTCTGTTAATGTTTATATTTCGAAATGTCGTAACATGCAAAAATAACAAATCCCTAATTACTTTTAACAACCATCCTTGGGCATGACAAATTTCGCATTAATTACCGCCGCGTAATCAGACAATTCGTCGTTATTATTACACCTTACGTAACGCCCGCCACCACCACTCTTGAGTGTATTCGAGGAATTCACCTCGCCCCCCTTTTATTGTTATCTCAATGTACCTACCTGTTCAACCTGTGCGCACCCCACGAACCTGTTGCCCGCTCAAATAAAAAAAAACACACACACTCATACAGAGGGAAACACGTTTTGTTACCTTCACGGTCCGAATACCGCGCCGGATTTTCTTTTTGGATTACAACAAGAAAAAAAAACCCGTGGAGACGAACGCTAATTGCGCGTGTGCTGATAGCGAGACTTCCATGTGTTTTCGATTATCGAAATGGCCGGCGCAACACGCCTTTCCGATGCGGTAATAGGCCCCGTTTCGTGCCGGATTATGCCGTTTCACGCTTCGAAATGATATTACAATTTATTAAAAGAGAAAAAAAAATGTCGGTTTGCGCAATTTGTATGTGCGCCTGCAAGTTTGAAATGTCGAAATGCAAATTATTCGTGCAGGTAGACGTGCACATGTTTCGGTTTGCAGTTGAAATTGTAGTTGGCGTGTGTGTGAAAGGGCACAGGATGTTGGTTATAATAGGTATGAATTGGGGAAAAATTTCAGGCAGTAAAAAGATAAGCCTGTATAGTAATAAATAATAGAATAAGATAATAGAATAATAGGATTGATGACTTAATGGTCCACTAAACCTAAATTAAATTACTTACGGTCGTTTTAGACAAGACAATTTCTTCACTTAAAAATTAGTCAAGACAATTTCTTGACTTAAAAGTTAGTCAAGACAATTTCTTGACTTAAAAGTTAGTCAAGACAATTTCTTTACTCAAGAGTTAAGGTCGTTTTACACAAGACAATTTCTTAGCTCAAAAGTTGTTCAAGAAATGCATTCATATATCCTCCTCCCATACAATTTGTCCTTGACAAATAGAACGCGTTATATTTTTCCATTCCAATTCAATATGTATGATAGATAATTTATATTGTCTCGCATCTTGACTAACTTTTGAGTCTTGTGTAAAACGACCTTTAGTCAAGATGCGAGACAATCTAAAGTGCCTCGTATCACACAGCAAATTATTTGAAATATTGAATTGGATGGTAGATAGTAATGAATTAACACTAAACTTTTATAATTTTGAAATGATTTTAAAAGTGTAGGTTTATCCTTATAATTATCATATGAAATCATTTCGGAACCCTTGCCGGTGGCATACGACTTTATTTTCGTCCGGGCGGCTTTTCTAAATGCGTCCCACGGATCCATCACGTGTCGAAGCGGGCCCTCCCTAAATCCGATGGTCCCCTGGAGCGGTGGTGCCCGCATGGAGGGCGCCCATTACAATAAATCCTGACTTTTCGGCTGGGGCGTGGGACGGTCACGTTTTCGTTTTTGTTACGTGTCGAGTGTTCTTGAAACTTTTAATGACTCTCGCCACTTGAGGGTTGGTCACTTTTAAATAAAATTCAAATCAATACAAGAATTCATACTATATAATTGTTACTAATGGATATTATAATTACTAATGAGGCTTCTAGTAGGAGTAGAACATTATGCTGTAGTTTCCAGCAAAACTAATTGAGACATTTTTACCTTTTACCTCACTTTGCCTTAATTTTTACCGTTTGAAGAACAAAATTTGGCGTATAAAATGACCACTCAAATTTTAGTCGATATAACTATCAAATTCACACATGTTAATAGTATGACTATAATGCAGGATACACGATTAGAAAATTATACAAATCAAATTTTCTTACTTTTTCTTTGCTATGTTTTATGTTTAGTTTGATGATTGAACTTGTTCAAGTTTCTTGACGGATTCACGTCAAAAAACCTGAACAAGTTCAATCATCTTACCATAGATGCACAGTTACAACTGTGAAACTTAAAACGTGAGAACGAGAAAATGTGAATCGAAATATCTTAAATTTTGATTTAATATTAATTAATCGATTCGGAAAATCGTGTGGTGCTCATACCAGATATTTTTCCATGATATTTGACATATAAAAATAACGACCCAGCTCAGTGGCCGAGTGGTTAAAGGCGTCGTCCGTCTCGTACTGAGCATTGGGGAGCCTGAGTTCGATCCCCAGCGGGGAACGAATTTGCGCGAATCACCTTTCATAGTTTTTCAGAGGTTTTCTGTGAAGTTAAGGTAAATACCGGGTGATTAAATTCCTCTGAGCTTCTCCCTTGACCGGCGGAAAAGCCGCACGGCTAATAGCTCTATAAAGATAGAAGTTTTTTTTTTTTTAAATAACGACAATCAATTAAGTATAAAAATTATAGATATACCAGTTATATTATGACTTGGGAAACCTGATGAGTAGGAGATTCTTGTTTACAATTGCTATTTCTCGTTGTTTTTTTTTCGTATTCGTTAAGTCATTTTTATTTGTATTACTACTGAAATAGATATCAAATTTGAATTTTGTCTTAATACCTTAAATTTCATTCATTAAAAAAAATCTCCCCCAGAAACTGGCATGTTATCCTTGATGCCTCTATTTTCCTTCTGTGAAACCGTCGGCATTCGGGCGAACGGGCGCACCACACACCGGACGTGGACGTTGGATAAACAACATTTATTCTTAGAATGTGTGGTGCGGTTATTTTGGGCTAACGGGGAGTTTATTCGTCACGTCGTGTTTGCAGCGCACCCGATCTTTTTTTTTCTTCTAACTCGTCTGCGATGATTTCGCATCCGCGATCTACGCGCGCCGCCCCCTCTGCACATACCATGCGGAATGTATCCGTTTGACGCGGAACTGAAGGCTGTTTTGAGAAAATTTTGGCACGTACGCGTTCGATCATTACTAAATTTTATAGCTGGATTAAATAAAT
Source organism: Lordithon lunulatus (assembly GCA_963942505.1). Taxonomy (NCBI): domain Eukaryota; kingdom Metazoa; phylum Arthropoda; class Insecta; order Coleoptera; family Staphylinidae; genus Lordithon; species Lordithon lunulatus. Next base: position 52,225,966 of record OZ012669.1, read on the forward strand.
AAACAGTTTTGTTTATTTCGATTTCGATAATGGTAGGAGGTTTGACTCGTAAAAAATGTCTTGAGAAACAGAATTTGCAAAATTTTCCCTCCTCTATCTATACTACTAATCTATTATATTTAATATCCTTATTATATAATCATAATCATAATCATAATCATAATCGTTTATTGGTGTTATCACTGTTACAGTTTACACCAGTCAAAAACAAAGACAATGTTTTGAAGTCAACCGATCTGGTATTTATGGCGTTTGCGCTGTCAGTGCCAAATATTTTTTTTAATTACAGTTTTATTCGTCAGATTAAAATCAATTAAACTCCTCTGAGCATCTTCCTTGACCGGCGGAAAAGCTTCACGCCAGTCAAGGGAGTTGCTCAGAGGAGTTTAATCACCCGGCTGATAGTCCTACAAAGATAGAAGTTATTTTTTTTTATTAATATGACGAAAAAATAATTAGGTATTAATCTATTCTAATCAAAAAGGTGAAATATGAAGAAGACACCTTGGATTGGTCTAGACCAGGGGTTCTCAAACTTTAGAAACGTACCAATTAAATAAACTGCTAAAAAGTATGTACCCCCATGATGATATTTTGTAATTCTGATTAGTATAGCTGCTACTAGGGGTGTCAGAATAATCTGTCAATTTCCTCTTAGAAGTATCAGAATAATCTGTCAATTTCCTCTTAGAAGTATCAGAATAATTTGTCAAAAGTATCAGAATAATCTGTCAATTTCCTCTTAGAAGTATCAGAATAATCTGTCAAAAATATCAGAATAATCTGTTAATTTCCACTTAGAGATATCAGAATAATCAGTCAAAAGTATCAGAATAATCAGTCAAAAGTATCAGAATAATCTGTTAATTTCCTCTTAGAAGTATCAGAATAATCTGTCAAAAGTATCAAAATATTTTTTTAATTTCCTCATAGAAGTATCAGAATAATCTGTTAATTTCCTCTTAGAAGTATCAGAATAATCTGTCAAAAGTATCAGAATAATCTGTTAATTTCCTCTTAGAAGTATCAGAATAATCTGTCAAAAGTATCAAAATATTTTTTTAATTTCCTCATAGAAGTATCAGAATAATCTGTTAATTTCCTATTAGAAGTATCAGAATAATCTGTTAAATTCCTCTTAGAAGTATCAGAATAATCTGTTGATTTCCTCTTAGAAGTATTAGAATAATCTGTTAATTTCCTCTTAGAAGTATCAGAATAATATGTCAATTTCCTCTTAAAAGTATCAGAATAATCTGTAAAATTCCTCTTAGAAGTATCAGAATAATCTGTTGATTTCCTCTTAGAAGTATTAGAATAATCTATTAATTTCCTCTTAGAAGTATCAGAATAATCTGTCAAAAGTATCAGAATAATCTGTTAATTTCCTCTTAGAAGTATCAGAATAATCTGTAAAATTCCTCTTAGAAGTATCAGAAGAATCTGTTAATTTCCTCTTAGAAGTATTAGAGTAATCTGTTAATTTCCTCTTAGAAGTATCAGAATAATCTGCTAATTTTCTCTTAGAAGTTTCAGAATAATATGTCAATTTTCTCTTAGAAGTATCAAAATACTTTGTCAAAAGTATCAGAATAATCTGTTAATTTCCTCTTAGAAGTATCAGAATAATCTGTCAAAAGTATCAAAATATTTTTTTAATTTCCTCATAGAAGTATCAGAATAATCTGTTAATTTCCTATTAGAAGTATCAGAATAATCTGTTAAATTCCTCTTAGAAGTATCAGAATAATCTGTTGATTTCCTCTTAGAAGTATTAGAATAATCTGTTAATTTCCTCTTAGAAGTATCAGAATAATATGTCAATTTCCTCTTAAAAGTATTAGAATAATCTGTAAAATTCCTCTTAGAAGTATCAGAATAATCTGTTGATTTCCTCTTAGAAGTATTAGAATAATCTATTAATTTCCTCTTAGAAGTATCAGAATAATATGTCAATTTCCTCTTAGAAGTATCAGAATAATCTGTCAAAAGTATCAGAATAATCTGTTAATTTCCTCTTAGAAGTATCAGAATAATCTGTAAAATTCCTCTTAGAAGTATCAGAAGAATCTGTTAATTTCCTCTTAGAAGTATTAGAGTAATCTGTTAATTTCCTCTTAGAAGTATCAGAATAATCTGCTAATTTTCTCTTAGAAGTTTCAGAATAATATGTCAATTTTCTCTTAGAAGTATCAAAATACTTTGTCAAAAGTATCAGAATAATCTGTTAATTTCCTCTTAGAAGTATCAGAATAATCTGTCAAAAGTATCAAAATATTTTTTTAATTTCCTCTTAGAAGTATCAGAATAATCTGTAAAATTCCTCTTAGAAGTATCAGAATAATCTGTTGATTTCCTCTTAGAAGTATTAGAATAATCTGTTAATTTCCTCTTAGAAGTATTAGAATAATGTGTCAATTTCCTCTTAGAAGTATCAGAATCATTTGTCAAAAGTATCAGAATAATCTGTTAATTTCCTCTTAGAAGTATCAGAATAATCTGTTAAATTCCTCTTAAAAGTATTAGAATAATCTGTCAAAAGTATACAAATATTTTTTTAATTTCCTCTTAGAAGTATCAGAATAATCTGTTAATTTCCTCTTAGAAGTATCAGAATAATCTGTAAAATTCCTCTTAGAAGTATCAGAATAATCTGTTGATTTCCTCTTATAAGTATTAGAATAATCTGTTAATTTCCTCTTAGAAGTATCAGAATAATATGTCAATTTCCTCTTAGAAGTATCAGAATAATCTGTCAAAAGTATCAGAATAATCTGTTAAATTCCTCTTAGAAGTATCAGAATAATCTGTTAATTTCCTCTTAGAAGTATCAGAATAATCTGTCAAAAGTATCAAAATATTTTTTTAATTTCCTCATAGAAGTATCAGAATAATCTGTTAATTTCCTATTAGAAGTATCAGAATAATCTGTTAAATTCCTCTTAGAAGTATCAGAATAATCTGTTGATTTCCTCTTAGAAGTATCAGAATAATCTGTTAAATTCCTCTTAGAAGTATCAGAATAATCTGTTAAATTCCTCTTAGAAGTATCAGAATAATCTGTTAATTTCCTCTTAGAAGTATCAGAATAATCTGTTCATTTCCTCTTAGAAGTATCAGAATAATCTGTTAATTTCCTCTTAGAAGTATCAGAATAGTCTGTCAAAAGTATCAGAATAATCTATCAATTTCCTCTTAAAAGTATCAGAATAATCTGTTAATTTTCTCTTAGAAGTATCAGGATAATCTGGCAATTTCCTCTTAGAAATATCAGAATAATCTGTTCATTTCCTTGACATATTTTTCCTTCTATTTATTATTTACTTTAAACTTTTACGCTCCTATCTCAATATGCCGATTTTAGAGGCTGGGTAGATAAAAAAATTATGCAACATATTTTGTTCATTTTTTTTTACTGATCTTGGTGCAGAACATATCAGTGCATCTGATGCCTGAAGGAAATTGGAAAATTTTGATTATAAGTATTTTTTTTCGGCGATCAATTCAAAACATATTTATTATTTTTGACCATGAATCCGCCATACAATTTATTTGAAAAAATTACACAATGTTTATAACAAAATTTCAATGGAAAATGGAAAGTCTCTATCTTCACATATTTTTACTTTACTTTACTATTTATTTTTTATTTTAAACGTTTACCCTTCTATCCCGATATGCCGATTTTAGAGGTTGGGTCGATAAAAAAATTATGAAACATATTTTGTTTAATGTCTTTACTGATTTTGGTGCAGAACATATCAGTGCACCAGATGCCCGAAGGAAATTGGAAAAATTTCATTATAAGTTTATTTTTTTCGGCGACCAAGTCGAATAAATTTCATTATTATTATCTTTGACCATGAATCCGTCAAACAATTGATTTGAAAAAATTACACAATGTTTATAACAAAATGTCAATGGAAAATGGAAAGTTTCTATCTTGACATATTTTTCCTTCTATTTATTTTTTATTTTTAACTTTTACGCTCCTATCTCAATATGCCGATTTTAGAGGCTGGGTCGTTAAAAAATATTATGAAACATATTTTGTTTTTATTTTTTTTACTGATCTAGGTGTAGAAAATATTAGTGCACCGGATACCCAAAGAATATTGGAAAATTTTGATTATAAGTATTTTTTTTTCGGCGACCAAGTCGAACATATTTCATTGTTATTATTTTTGACCATGAATCCGCCATACAATTTATTTGAAAAAATTACACAATATTTATAACAACATGACAATGGAAAATGGAAAGTCTCTATCTTGACATATTTTTCCTTCTATTTATTATTTATTTTAAGCTTTTACGCTCCTATCTCAATATGCCGATTTTAGAGGCTGGGTAAATTATGCAACATATGTTGTTCAATTTTTTTACTGATCTTGGTGCAGAACGTATCAGTGCACCAGATGCCCGAAGGAAATTCGAAATTTTGTTTTATAAGTATTTTTTTTTCGGCGACCATGTCGAACATATTTTATTATTATTATTTTTCACCATGAATCCGCCATACAATTGATTTGAATAAATTACACAATGCTTATAACAAAATGACAATGGAAAATGGAAAGTCTGTATCTTGACATATTTTTGCTTCTATTTATTTTTTATTTATAAATTTTACGCTTCTATCTCGATATGCCGATTTTAGAGGCTGGGTCGATAAAAAATTTTGCATTATATTTTGTTTAATTTTTCTACTGGTATTGGTGTAGAACATATCAGTGCAACAGGTGCCAGAAGGAAATTGGAAAATTTTAATTATAAGTCTGTTTTTTTCGGCGACCAAGTCGAATGAATTTCATTATTATTATTTTTGAACATGAATCCGCCATCGCGGCGCCGCGCAGTATAGAGGCTGGAATCTAAGACCCAATTCATACATAAGCGGCGTCGGGCACAGGCGCGGTGTAGGCAAGGCGCAGGCGCGACGTCGCAGAGGCGATTGTGATGTCCATATGCAGTGAAGGGGTGGAAGAGTTTTGCCTCTTCGCCTACCGTGTCTTAAGCGAAGACGCGGTGCCGGCGCGGCGAGAGGCATGAGGCAAATGCCCGCGCCTCGTCACCAAAGTGGGCATTGCACCACATATTTATATAGAGGGGGCTTGAAGCGTCGTGCCTCTCGCAGCGCCGGCACCGCGTCTTCGCCTCTTCGCCAAAGAGACGGTAGGCGAAGAGGCGAAAGGCATAATGGGCCATTCACAATAAGCGTGGTAGTGGCAAGGTAGTGGTAAGCAATATTTTGCATGGCTATAAAAATTCAGACGTTCAGAATTAGGCAGTAATGCTATGCGACAATTATGGTAGAGATAATTACCCATGTTCTGCCATAGTTTTACTGCGCTGCTGTAAACGCCCGCAGTTTTATAGATGTTTGAAATTTCGCTTACCGCTACGCTACCCCTACCGCGCTTATTGTGAATGGCCCATTACTCTTCTACGCCACCTCTATGTAAACATAAATTGCAATTTCCAACATTTCACTGCATATGGACATCACCATCGTCTGTGCGACGTTGCGCCTGCGCCTCGCATACACCGCGCCTGCGCCCGACGCCGATTATGTGTGAATTGGGCCTAAGAGGAACTTCACACCGGTCCATGCAACTATGTTCTATTGGAAAACTACTTATAGACAATTTATTTATCGCAGTCTGTGCATCTTATAGATTTTCTAACTATAGTTGGTCTCCGAGTCTAGTAATCGCAAGTGTACCTATACTAGCCTTATTTCATAAAAACATTTATGTAATTTATTTATTTATTTACTTACTTATTTACTTACTTATTTACTTACTTTTTACTTACTTATTTACTTACTTATTTACTTACTTATTTACTTACGTATTTACTTATTTATTTACATTTATTACATTTACATTATTACATTTAATAATTTGAATGTACAGTAATTAATATTAGCCCTGTTTATGCACCTAAGTGCCTAGGCACTTCTATGTGCGTGCATTTAAGTTTTTAGTTTGCAATTTAGTTATGTATTAGTTAAGTGATATTATTATGCATGATTTTAATTAGTGTTTTTCTTTTTTTGCAGGTAAGAAGACCACACTGTGCCTCATTGTTTGTACACATGCGGGGCGGGGCTGTTAATTGATTGGCAAGTAATCTAAACATTGACTTTACAAAACATCTGCACGTACAATGCGCTCGGTAGCGTTGGAAATTCTCTTTCTCAGAAGCGATTACGACGCAACTAAACGCGAATTAACATTCAATACGTTATTTAGATACATCAAGTAAATACATCGTGTGTGTACTACTTGGTTATTTATGCGTTCCTAACGACAATCGCTTTTAACAATCCCAATCAAATTCTTTCCGAGTATCAACTCTAGTTCGTCTTGTTAAAAAAAACAACATTTTTTATATCACAACAAACAATTTACTTTATAATTATATAAATATATCTATATATCTATATATCTATATATCTATATATCTATATATCTATATATCTATATATCTATATATCTATATATCTATATATCTATATATCTATATATCTATATATCTATATATCTATATATCTATATATCTATATATCTATATATCTATATATCTATATATCTATATATCTATATATCTATATATCTATATATCTATATATCTATATATCTATATATCTATATATCTATATATCTATATATCTATATATCTATATATCTATATATTTATTGCCATGCACATATATTTTGTTGACAACAATAACTATAAAAATTAAATTTATACCAACCAAACTATGCCCAGTCACTATTTCAAATGACTTGAACTCTGCACTACACTATTACCCTTAACTTTCTATGTTTCAATCAATTTCATTTATTAATTTAAACTTTATTTAAAAAATATATAGGGAACAATGTAGTGTAGAGTTCAAGTCACTTGAGATATTGAATGTGTATAGTTTGGTTGGTAAGGGCCGCCCGCCCACCCCTCGTTTGCTCGCATAGTTTTTTTCAATGGATACAGACGTTTTATATTGTTTCAACCATTCCAGGAAGAGTGTAATCCTATGAAAAAAACTATGCAAACAAAGGTGGGGTGGGTGGGCGTCCCCTACCAACCAAACTATGCACATTTAATATCTCAAGTGACTTGAACTCTACACTACATTGTTCCCTATATATTTTTTAAATAAAGTTTAAATTAATAAATTATTTTATATCAACTTTTATCCCCATACACATACATTTTTGTTAACAATAACTATAAAAATCTTAGAACGTAAAATTTAATTTACAAAATTAGTTTAAGGGTCTACTTATTATTTGTATTGAACGAATTATATAATTATTATAAAACACATATGTTCTTTTGAATATAATTATTATATGATTCGTTAATTCGTTCAATAAGAATAAATAAAATAGACCCTTAGCCCATTTTATGAGCCATTTATCTAAATTTAATTTTGCACCGTAACATTTTTGTAGATATTGTTGTTAATTATTGTATTGAACTTTTACTACTTTTACGACATATTTTGTCTATTTCTATTTAACAATCAATTAAATTTGAGCGAGTCGAAAGTTGCATTACGTATATCCTTTTTTCATAGCGCAAAGTTGTTTTTAGTAGAAAGTAGCTAAGAAAATTTTTTACAAAAAAGTTGGCAAAAAGAAATAAACCGTTGTGCGTCATATTGAGCGACATGAGTTTCAATTTTGGATACTTGATTGAGCTGTTTTATTGTAATATAATTAATTGATAAGAAAATGGAACCCAACGTTGAGAATCCCTGGCTTAATATACTTAGGACACATTCCTACATAGTTACAGTCTTTGTTCAAGCGAGTGCGAGAAAAAAAAATGGCAGAGCTTTGTAATGCGCACAGGCTGCGGCTAGTAAATAGCAAGCAGCCCATTAAAATGAGCAATAAATTGTCCGGGAAATGAGCCTCTCGACAACATTTGCACAATATGTCAAGAAAGCATAAACACCCGGCATTATTATTACTGCGAAGTTAGTATTTGAACTTTCATAGGGAGACACATACATATATTATTGGATATCCAGTCTATGCCATTGGTAATCCGTTTATAAAGTTTGATATATCACGGGTGTTTAGACAAAAGGGCTTAAGGCGAATATCGGAATAAAAAGTGATTTTATAATATATGTGTATTCAGACAAATAATGACAATATAAGACATACTGTACATAAGCATTGCTCTAACAAATATTGAAAATATTACTACTATTAAATAATCCCTTTGATTTGCATAGCCATTTATCAACCACTTAACAAGCAATTACCACCCCGCGTGGGCGACATTTCAATGCTCTCATATAATAGCCGCAATTTCCACCTCTCGTCCTCGATATTGTCATTATTGCGATGCAATTAATATCCTCTCCCCCGGCTCGTTATTAATAGCGGAATTTAAATAAGAATGGGTTGGTAAAATGTTAAACCATCAGCGATTTATTTACTCCTCACGACATGCGGTAGAAATGAAATCATTCCTAGGCATAGATTTATCGGCGCTTAATGCGGGAAAGGTCGCGACATTGGCGGCCAATTTTCGTGCTCGCCCGCAAGGTTGAGAGTCGTATAGACATAAAAAAAATATATATCGTGATTTGTAATCGCTTGATGAGGCTGTTTCCTAATGGGCGGCTGTAAATATTTACAAAACGGTTGGCTCAAATTTAATCTAGCCGAGCCTTCTTCAATAAAAACAACGGTGTTACTACACATCTAGCGAAAATGTGTGAAAAATATCGCGATTATAAATATAGTCTTGCGAAAGAGGAAATGAAGCTGGTGTATTTTTAAAAAGGTGCGTTGGCTAGGTTCCATTTACATCCTTTAAGCTGCATACTTATTATAAGCTGTTTAAGAAATGATATTTAATAAGCAAAGGATTCACTATAAATATTCTTAGTGGGAAACAAATATTAAGTTAATTACATAGAAGTAATTTCATAATAATAATCTTTATTCGTGTTAATAACACGAATAAAGATTATTATTATGAAATTACATTTTTGCACAAGTTTTTTGAAAAAAAAAGGTGCTGGTTTGCACTTATAAAATACCTTTTTGTACTCATGTCCTAACACAAGTCATTTGCTGCATTGATTTGGGTGCGGGAAATACTACTTCCCGCACTAGTGCGGGAAGTAGTCAGTGTTGCCAACTTAAACTTCGGTACCAATATAATGTGTATTTATAAATATGAGAATGCATGCAAGCACAGTGTACACCTCTTATACTTCAAATAGCATTAAAAATGAACGATTTGGTACTGAATAAATACAATTTTGAGGAAAATATAGACTTAAATTATATGTAATTGGTAGTGTGACATAACCTAGTGTCACAACAACTTTAAATAAATATTAAGTATTTATTCGTACAAAAAATAAGATACATTATTCGTGCGATAAGGCTGTTTCCCGAATTCGTTCTTAATACAGCACTCGCCTTCGGCTCGTGCTGTAAACTCATTCGCTCATTCGGGAAACTTGCCTTTCTGCACTAATAATATAAATTACTATTTTGTACTCATGTCCTAAGACAGGTCATTGATTTGGGTACGGGAAATACTACTTCCCGCACTAGTGCCTTAATTTTTGCTAAAAAACTACACACCACAACTACTACGTTCACTGTGAATGTCCTTTCATGAAATAAAATAAAAGAGAATAGTGAAAATATTTACCAATGAACTCTAAATAAACGCCACTTTATTTTTTTAACCCCGTGATTTATCGTGGGACATTTTAAGTGCCCCCCCATGTGGGCGGCTCCCGGTTCCTCGATACGTTCTATCAATATTATTTCAAGCACACTGATATATTTACACTGCCTACCTGTTCCCCGGATTTATATTTACACAACGCACGATAAGCAAACACGACCAGAGATTGGCGGTCTCTAGCCCGCGAATAGAATCTTGCATAGAGATATTGAACAGATTGCACAACGATAATTCTGCAGCCGCATGCAATTAGTTTTTAATCATCGGCACGGAATGTTGGTATTTTAGAGAGAAAACAACGTTCGTTTCCGTTTGAGTTAATATGAGCGATTATGGGTTGTAATAATTAATACCTTTGCTAAAGATAGAATTATTGAATAATTATGTTTATTATTATCTCAAAAAGAAGTAAATAATTAAATGTGTGCGTTATTTAGTTATTTACGATTACAAAACTTATTTTTATTTAAATTTAGTATCTCCTCCCCCAATAGGCATTTCATACTTTTCCAACTGAAGAATCAGGCTCAATTCCTCAATAGGAACTGAAATTTGTTTAGACTAAAAATATAGAAATTGTTGGCACACAGGCTACCTAGGGTTACCATCTGTAAATTTTTATTATTTAAGTGCTTGAAAACCAAGACTTTTTAGGTTGAAACCCGGAAGTTTTTTAAAGTTTTGTCAATTGTTAGGACTTTATTTTAAGTATGAAAGTGAGAAAATTAAAACCCGGAAGTTTTGTCATTTTTCAAAAGTATACATTAACGCACGCGGGAAAAATGTTTAAAAAAAAAGTAAATATATTTGGTGATTATTTGATAAAAATATGTTTCGTTTAGAAATAGGATGTTCGACACCATCCTATTTATAAAAAAAACATCGTATTTTTATCAAATAATCACCAAATATATTTTCTTTTTTTAAAACTTTTTTCCCGCGTTAATGTATACTTTTGAAACATTGACAAAACTTGAAAAAACTTCCGGGTTTTAATTTTTTTAATCACTTTCATACTTAAAATAAAGTCACATATAAACATATGTGCTAAAGACAGCTTGTTCAATGAGAAGAAAACATGATAATTAATCCATTACCCCTTGATGGCGCCCATTCTCTTTATAACTCGAGTGCAGATAACTTCTTCACCTTCACTTGGCACGAACGTAGCCTGTCCACTTGTGAAGTTCGTATTATGTTTCAATTAGCGGTGTGCAATCGAACAGATAAAAATACAAATAATGATTTACAGACTGGCATTAAAAGACGTGACGAAACGCCACCATCTGGCTGATGCATGGGCGTTTATTTAGAAACTCATTAATAATATTCATAATCGCAGCGTTTAACTCGATACATCTTGAATGGAATAACATTGTAAATCGTCTTTATTTACTTGATAAGCTTGTGTTGAATAAAATAGCCTCATGTGCAAGCTTCTAGTTTTTTAAGCTTGATTCAACAGTAAAAATTGGCAATGTACGTGCTTCTTTTAGAAACACATTTTACACACGTAGTATTATAAGGTAACTGAAAATCCACATATAAAGGAATCATTATTATTATTATTGATGGCACTAAAATTGTTATCTGTGGCATTTGTATGAGTGAGTGTAACATTATCCATTCTTCCATGTGTTGTATGTATACGATATGTCAGCAGTTTCGTTTAGCCTTGAGTTTTATTACTGGGACCGAAAAGGATCGACCGGATTAAATGATTTTATGTCATGAATCATTAAGTAAGCTATTTATTGATTATTATGCGATTGATTTTGCCTGCAGTGCCGGGCTAATAAGCTTGTAATAATGAATATTTTACGGATGATTCAAATTATAAGGAGAATTTTAAACCAAACAATTAGCGTATTTGGATATTTTACGCAAAATCGCTTATCACAAAATGCAAAAATCTGTCAATAAAACGATTTTTAAGTATGATAAAAAACAAAGTAAAATTTTTTTAATTTATCCTTTAAAATGAATTATCACAAAGTAGACGCCTTAACAATCCAATATTATTTATTTATTTACGAACCAACGCCCATCTACAGGTGTACGTGACATCCAAATTTGTGAAGAAAAGTCCTAAAATATGTAGTGCATTAATTGATCAATAGATACTCGCATGCTCCAAATACGTACTGTATTTGCTATATAAAAGATATAATAAGATCCTTTGTTGTTTTATTCCTGGCAGATTACCAAAACTGCAACAGGCAAGGTTGAGATACTTTCTTATTCCACATAGGACAACAATAATATACTATTGGTAGCTTCAATTAATTGATACGTTTAGGCACGTTAACAGTAATTAATAGAGCTGATAGGATTTTCACTCAAACTCTGTTTATTAACCCTTAATTAGGTGCACTGGGGTATAGCGTATTCATCGGAATATTTTGTGGCATCAGTTCGTAACCCTACTAGGCTGGCACGTGGCGCCTTCAACATGTTTACTTCAACAATGGATCTACCTCGGCCATTCTCTATTATCCATTATGAACAGTTTAGCGAAAACCTAACAAACCTGTGCAATGCGGGGTACCGGGATTGTATATAATATCTCAATGTATAAACTAAGTTTTTTTATATATATAATTGATTGAAAAATATTTCATTTATATGTCTTACAAACTATTAAAAATGGGTGGAGTACAAAATACCTCGTGCAACCACCGATGGTATGAAACACGGCGCGCCTAATTAAACGTGAGTTCGTTTAACAGCCCTGTGGCGTGCTGTATCGCCCAAGTCTTGTGGTCGTGCGCCACCGGTTGTAAGAGCGCCGGTAGAATTGTGCGCATCGGGAGCGGCAAATAGAACCAGAGGCAATAAGCCCGTCACCGCACAGCTTAAGGGTTAATGAAAAACATCACAAATAGTAGTCCTAATTTTATTTATATAATAGGCAGCCAAAAGTATAAAATATATATATATATATATATATATATATATATATATATATATATACCATACCATAGAACCAGAGGCAATAAGCCCGTAGCCGCACAGTTTGACGAAAACAGCTTAAGGGTTAATGAAAAACATCAGAAATAGTAGTCCTACTTTTATTTATATAATAAGGAGCAGTCAAAAGAATATATATATATATATATATATATATATATATGTATATATTTGAAGTGATAGGTATTGCCTATGGGAGGCTCCTGAATTCTAATTATTACTCTAAAATATATATATATATATATATATATATATATATATATATATATATATATATATATATATATATATATAAATTCATTCATTTGTACGTTTCGCCATACAAAATGAGGGCTTCTTCAGCATAAAAGATAAATATACTTTAGCTATTGAACAATTGACTAGACTAATAGTTCTCTCGTTTGTTTTTTATTTTATTTTTATTGTTTACCTTTTGTACAACATTAAATTAAATTAAAAGAACTATAGAATAATGTAGTCCTAATGGCCATTTTCGACCACAATATATTACATCCCTATATACTATTATCTAACAAACTATAATCATGCTAAAATTTAAAAAAATAATCCAATTCGTATATAATTTGAAAGTAAGTACATATGCTTGTTTCAGACTACTTACAGTTCAATACCATTCATTAAGTAAATGCATTACATTCTACTCCTTACTATGCGCAAATAACATGATTCTCCTATAAAAAAAAAATACAATAAACATCAATTTATACATTTAAATCACAATGACGGCGCGGAATAATTAAAGGTAAACGCCGCGCTCGCTCGCTCAATCAACTAATTGTCTCCGGAGGCTAAGGATACATTAAGATTGCATTGTGCAAACAATAATTAGCGGCTTGCATTAATGCCGCCATTAACAGCCATTTTTCTCGAGACAGCGAGAGGATTTAAATGTGCATTTATCAAACTGGGCGGCAGGGACGTAATTTTTCCACGCCCAAGTTTATAGAGAATTAAACTACAATGTAACAACGATTTTTTACTTTCCGAATATATAAGTGATGTAAAGAAGGGTAATGGTATCGTAAAAACGTTTTCACGTTTTCTAATCAAGATTGTCGAAATGTGCGATAATTTTCCGGGTGAAAAACTATACTATAAGGAAGGTATTGTTGAAGCGAACAATTTAGGGGAAAAATCAATTTTCTGTACGTTTTATGCCTAAAATAGTCGTAGATGTGTGAAAATTTGAGAAAGATGTGAGATCATGTGAGCAAATGTGGGAAAATGCAGGAGCATGCATGAAAATGCAGGAACATGCATGAAAATGTCGAAACATGTGAGAAAACATGTCAAAATGTGTCAAAATATACCCAAAAAAACCAAAACATGTCAGAATGTATCAAAATGTATAAAAACGGGCAAAATGTGTCTAAATTCGTGCCTCTGTGACGCGTTTTGGCGCATTTTGACGCATTTTTACGCATTTTGACATATTTTGACGCATTTGGACACAATTTGAAGCATTTGGACACAGAATTATATCTAATTCTAATAATATCTAATTCTGTCAAAATGTGTCAAAACTTGTCAAAAATATTAATGCCTAAGGTAGTCGAAATAAACTCGATTTTTGCGATGTCTGTGTGTGTTTGGATGTCCGGCTGTCTGGATGTTTGTGGATGTCCGTCTGTCTGGATGTCAACACATGTCAGAATGTATCAAAATGTATAAAAATGGGCAAAATGTGTCTAAATTCGTCAAAACGTGCCAAATTTACACATTATGACGTGTTTTGGCGCATTTTGACGCATTATAGAATTATATCTAATTCTAATTATATCTAATTGTGTCAAAATGTGTCAAAACTTGTCAAAATATATAAAATGTGTTAAATCGTGGTCAAATGTGTCAAAATGCATCAAAATGTGCAAATTTCATTTTTTTTGCGATGTCTGGATGTGTCTGGATGTCCGTCTGTCTGGATGTGTGTGGATGTCCGTCTGTCTGGATGTCAACAAATGTCAGAATGTATCAAAATGTATAAAAATGGGCAAAATGTGTTTAAATTTCTCAAAACATGCCAAATTTACACATTGTGGCGCGTTTTGGCGCATTTTGACACATTTTGACGCATTTGGACACATTTTGACACGTTTTAAATATTTTGACACATTTTGACAGAATTATATCTAATTCTAATTATATCTAATTCTGTCAAAATGTGTCAAAATATATAAAACGTGTCAAAATGTGTTAAATCGTGTCCAAATGTGTCAAAATGCATCAAAATGTGCAAATTTCAATTTTCTTTACGTTTAATGCCTAAGGTAATCGAAATAAACTCGATTTTTGCGATGTCTGTGTGTGTGTGGATGTCCGTCTGTCTGGATGTGTGTGGATGTCCGTCCGTCTGGATGTGTGTATATGTCCGTCTGTCTGGATGTCAACACATGTCAGAATGTATCAAAATGTATAAAAATGGGCAAAATGTGTCTAAATTCGTCAAAACGTGCCAAATTTACACATTGTGACGCGTTTTGGCGCATTTTGACACGTTTTGACGCATTTTGACACAATTTGACGCATTTGGACACATATTGACGTTTTATATATTTTGACACATTTTGACAGAATTATATCTAATTCTAATTATATCTAATTCTGTCAAAATGTGTCAAAACATGTCAAAATATATAAAACGTGTCAAAATGTGTTAAATCGTGTCCAAATGTGTCAAAATGCATCAAAATGTGCAAATTTCAATTTTCTTTACGTTTAATGCCTAAGGTAATCGAAATAAACTCAATTATTGCGATGTCTGTGTGTGTGTGGATGTCCGTCTGTCTGTGGATGTCCGTCTGTCTGGATGTGTGTGGATGTCCGTCTGTCTGGATGTCAACACATGTCAGAATGTATCAAAATGTATAAAAATGGGCAAAATGTGTCTAAATTCGTCAAAACGTGCCAAATTTACACATTGTGACGCGTTTAGGAGCATTTTGACGCATTTGGACACATTTTGACACATTTTGACACAATTTGACGCATTTGGACACATTTTGACACGTTTTATATATTTTGACACATTTTGACAGAATTATATCTAATTCTAATTATATCTAATTCTAATTATATCTAATTCTATCAAAATGTGTCAAAACTTGTCAAAATATATAAAACGTGTCAAAATGTGTTAAATCGTGTCCAAATGTGTCGAAATGCATCAAAATGTATAAATTTCAATTTTCTTTACTTTTAATGCCTAAGGTAGTCGAAATAAACTCGATTTTTGCGATGTCTGGATGTGTGTGGATATCCGCCTGTCTGGATGTGTGTGTATGTCCGTCTGTCTGGATGTCAACACATGACAGAATGTATCAAAATGTATAAAAATGGGCAAAATGTGTCTAAATTCGTCAAAACGTGCCAAATTTACACATTGTGACGCATTTTGGCGCATTTTGACGCATTTTGACACATTTTGACGCATTTGGACACAATTTGACGCATTTGGACACATTTTGACACGTTTTATATATTTTGACACATTTTCACAGAATTATATCTAATTCTAATTATAGCTAATTCTGTCAAAACTTGTCAAAATATATAAAACGTGTCAAAATGTGTTAAATCGTGTCCAAATGTGTCAAAATGCATCAAAATGTACACATTTCAATTTTCTTTACGTTTAATGCCTAAGGTAGTCGAAATAAACTCGATTTTGATGTCTGGATGTGTGTGGATGTCCGTCTGTCTGGATGTGTGTGTATGTCCGTCTGTCTGGATGTGTGTGGATGTCCGTCTGTCTGGAGGTGTGTGGATGTCCGTCTGCCTGGAGGTGTGTGGATGTCCGTCTGTCTGGATGTCAACACATGTCAGAATGTATCAAAATGTATAAAAATGGGCAAAATGTGTCTAAATTCGTCAAAACGTGCCAAATTTAAACATTGTGACGCGTTTTGGCGCATTTTGACACGTTTTGACGCATTTTGACACGTTTTGATGCATTTTGACACAATTTGAGGCATTTGGACACATTTTGACACGTTTTATATATTTTCACACATTTTGACAAAATTATATCTAATTCTAAGTATATCTAATTCTGTCAAAATGTGTCAAAACGTGTCAAAATATATAAAACGTGTCAAAATGTGTCAAAATGCATCAAAATGTGCAAATTTCAATTTTCTTTACGTTTAATGCCTAAGGTAGTCGAAATAAACTCGATTTTTGCGATGTCTGGATGTGTGTGGATGTCCGTCTGTCTGGATGTCTGTGAACACAATTGTGTTAAAATGTGTCAACATGCGTAAAATCGTGTCAAATTGACATTGACAGAATTATATCTATTTCTAATTATATCTAAAACTGTCAAAATGTGTCAAAACGTGTCAAAATATATAAAACGTGTCAAAATGTGTCAAATCGTGTCAAAATGTGTAAAATTATCACCCTAGATAAAAATAAATAAAAAATAATTATTTTAGTTATCCTTTCAATCGCCTATGTTGTGCTAACTCAGCACAAAATAGGCGCCGTAATCATCCATTCTTTTATTATTAATATTCATATTTTATTATATAATATTCATTAGTTAGGTTCCATTGATGGAAATGTATTTATTTTAGTTTATCTTACTTAATTCTATCGCCATATATTCTATTTTGGTATGATTTGGTCATATTAAGTTTATTGTATTTAATTTGATAATTATTTGATTTGATTATTTGCTATTACTTAAGGATGGGATCACATTTATATTCCTCTTATGGCACAAATTATGAAATTATGAAAATTAAATTGAGGTTTTAGCAAAAACTATACAGCGGAATATCATATTTTTTTCTAGTTAATTAAAACACTTTATTCTTGGCTCTGAAACTTAATTTATAAGATTTAATGACGTACTTTATATAACTAAGGATTATTGTCTACAATTTTTTCAAAATAAGTTTCAGTGCTGACAAAAATATGTTTTAATGAAACTTGTAACAAATCTATGACATTGGGGTGCATAAAACTTAATATAATTACTCAATTCGAGTCTTAAGACAAACAAAATGCCTTGACCATTTCGGTCCTAGTGGTTTCAGAAAGAACACACCTTATTAATAAATTAATTCTAGAGATCTAGTTGTAGCTTTTAGAATCCAAATACATACGGCAAATTGTAAATTTGGTGCCATTTATTGGCTCCTCACTGTAAATTAAATTATATTATTATTTTCGATAATATTTATTTTGGGCCTGGTATAAACTCACCTTAATGATGAAATAATAAATAAGTAGTCAATTTCAGATTATTATTTCCCATAATATTGTTTCTCACCTTAATGATGAAATAATAAATAGGTAGTCAATTTGAGATTATTATTTCCCATAATATTGTTTCTCACCTTAATGATGAAATAATAAATAGGTAGTCAATTTGAGATTATTATTTCCCATAATAATGTTTCTTACCTTAATGATGAAATAATAAATAAGTAGTTAATATCAGATAATTATTTCCCATAATATTGTTTCTCAACTTAATGATGAAATAATAAATAAGTAGTCAATATCAGATTATTATATCCCATAATATTGTTTCTCACATTAATGATGAAATAATAAATAAGTAGTGAATTTCAGATTATTATTTCCCATAATATTGTTTCTCACCTTGATGATGAAATAATAAATAGTAGTCAATTTCAGATTATTATATCCCATAATATTGTTTCTCACCTTAATGATGAAATAATAAATAAGTAGTCAATATCAGATTATTATTTCCCATAATATTGTTTCTCATCTTAATGATGAAATAATAAATAAGTAGTCAATATCAGATAATAATTTCCCATAATATTGTTTCTCACCTTAATGATGAAATAATAAATCAGTAGTCAATATTAGATTATTATTTCCCATAATATTGTTTCTCATCTTAATGATGAAAAAATAAATAAGTAGTCAATATCAGATAATTATTTCCCATAATATTGTTTCTCACTTTAATGATGAAATAATAAATAAGTAGTCAATATCAGATTATTATTTCCCATAATATTGTTTCTCACATTAATGATGAAATAATAAATAAGTAGTCAATTTTAGATTATTATTTCTCATAATATTGTTTCTCACTTTAATGATGAAATAATAAATAGGTAGTCAATTTGAGATTATTATTTCCCATAATATTCTTTATTGTGAAAAAAGTACTAAGAACTAAATTGTAAGTGAATATTATTATTTTGTGAGCACAAATAAGCTAAAATATTTCTTATTATCATTCTTTGGTTCGTTCTGTTTGTTTTATCATTTATTATTTTATGCCTACCTTTATTTTGTCATATAAATATAATAATGTCATAGCTTTTCCCTATAATTGCTTATAATTATGTCTATTGGGAAAACGTAGGAGATAAATCAAAGTACTATTTTTTTACCACTTTATTGGGTAAAATTGATTATTATTATTAGATAAATATATGTTTTTTTGGGTTCTCGTCGGAACGTTTGAACAAAATGCAACAATTAGCAGCTAATACATAATTAAACAGTGCCCACTCCTTACAAACATTTAAAAACATTAACACTCGCCTATATTTACAAACACGCTCAGCAAACCGCAGCTGATAAAAACAAACACAGCCATTTTAAACAGTTACACAATAACAATTAATATATCAAACCGAAAATGTTTCCTGTAATAGCGCATCTCGCGGGGTCTTTAATTACGCCCGCCGAGATTTTATTGCCGCCGCCCCCCTTGTACAATCGCGAGCGTATTTCGTGAGCTGGCTGCTGCAGATGTTAATTAAACAAATTGACCCCGGTTATAGTGGAAAGGAGCGGCTAGTACAAATTGCAAACTCGTAAATGGTAATTAATTATAAACTACATCGCTGCACTGGACGTGGCTAATTGAAAAATTAGAAAATGCGGGGAGTTTCTCTTATAATATTGGGTAATGCCGGTGGTTATATGGAGAGATTGGGGGGCGTGCGATGTGCCACTAATTAGTACATACCTGAAACAAAAATGATAGATTTATTAATTAACGAGAGTAAGAAAAAAAAATGTAATTAATGCAATAGATAATTATATTCATTCAATAGTCAAACTAGGATTACACCAAAACATTTGAAAATATATCACTGGTGTTTGGGCCAAAGGGCTTAAGTTATCATTTATTAATTAACGACTGTAAGAAAAAAAATGTAATTAATGCTATAGATAATTATATTCATTCAATAGTCAAACTAGGATTACACCAAAACATTTGAAAATATATCACTGGTGTTTGGGCCAAAGGGCTTAAGTCATCATTTATTAATTAACGAGTGTAAGAAAAAATAATGTAATTAATGCAATAGATACATATATTCATTCAATAGTCAAACTAGGATTACACCAAAACATTTGAAAATATATCACTGGTGTTTGGGCCAAAGGGCTTAAGTCATCATTTTTACAAAAATAAGGTTTTTATGTCTTTTTAACCAAAATATAAATTTAGTTTTATTTGGCATCAACAAAGTTACATACAAGTGTGACATAGATTTGTGCAAACTAAAACTATCCCTATAACCTATAAAATAAGATAAAATACAATTTAATAATACACTATAACTAATAAAATATAATACACCAACTTAAATTAAAATACAAGAAATCCAGTAAATTGAGAGGAGGTCCGATGCTCACAGGAAACCACCAATATATGTGAATTTCACTAATATGACTTGCTTTTAACCAAAAAATTCTACTCTTTCCATTGTTACAAACGGCTTGTAAACTTTACATTTCTTGCTCTCTCACTTAAGCCGTTTTGCCCAAACACCAGTGATATGTATTCTATATATATTTTATATTTTGTTTCTTACTTTCAGGATTGTTGCAAAATTCAATAAAAAAATCTTTCCCCAATACCGGACTCGAACCTCTAACGGTGTGACCACACTCACACCCCTATTTAGATTTAATAATTGCGTTCTTTTTACGGGACAATCGTTTTGAAAAAAGATCCTTAATAAACCCATAAAAATAGACCATACGTTTATTTAAAGAATTATCAAAGAAATTTCATGTTATGATTCATGCATTCCCGGCCGCTCAATGTTTATTCCATGCGCATAATTGATGAAGCAAAAATTAATATTACAGTACGGTTTATTTATTAATAATAATTAGCAACATGTGCTGGATTAATATAAGCGGCAACGGGATGTGTTACAAACCTTGTGCCTGAAAAACACATCAAGATCATGTTGATTTTTTTTTGTAAACGAGTGCATGGCTTTAGCTCTAGAGCACATCAAGCATGAGATGCCAATATTAAGTTAATATAAAAAGGGGCGCATTAAGCAACATAATAGTTGCGGCTAATCGGTTTAGGAAGTCCGTAATTACTGTCGAGGCAAGGCGAAATAGTTTCAATCAAAAGAGTTTAAGAAAAAAAATGTAAATTGCTTAGTTGTGTGCCGGTAATTATTTTAATGGCTATTAATGATGTCTAATGAGTTTAGTCTTATTGGTTTGTACAGTGTAGTCATCATTAATTTAATAAATGATTAGATTTCGTCTTGTGCGCCCGTTTGAAAAATATATGTAGGTGTGAATTCACTTTGTAACAATCTTCTACATAATTCGGTCTTGTTAGGCTTCTACTGAGGATTAATTCACAATATTATATTAGTCGAGTACTGCTAGTTGATGCTTTACCCATCTCTGCTCTAGAGAGCAGAGGATTCCAAACTATTTGACATAACGTTCCCTTTTTAGTTAAACATTGCTGTGTCTTCTTTCAATAAGTTGCTTCCACGTGTTTGTTTATTATCGCTCAATAAATTACAGCCTCGGTTAGAAAATACTAAAAAATACATACAATGTTAAAACTACTCCCATACCAAACTCATAAAAGCTCTTTACCTAAAAGGCATATATATATATATATATATATATATATATATATATATATATATATATATATATATATATATTGTGACGTAAAAATATCAAAAAAACACCACTTAAGAAACCATCTCTTACAAGTACTATTTACACCAAACTGTAAGGACATAAATCGTCATTGTGTATAATATCGAAACCATTAATATTTACACGACTCTAATAGACGATGACGTAAAGCCTTCAATTACTCATGCTTTTACAATTCGACACTCGGCTCGGGCAAGTCGTGTCCTGGGGCGCACGAATTATTAAAATTCATTTTCAGGATGTGTCCTCACTATCGCTGCGAATCAAGATAGCAATAAATATTGATGAACGCACTTGGTGCCGATGGGACGTGCGCATTTCGAGGCGGCGGTTGCGAGAAATGGTCATTAAATGCGTATTGTTTTCACGAAGGTGACAAAACTACCAACCAATTAATCATGCCGGACTAGACGTTTATAGCGTTGTAATAGTCTCCATAAATTAAATTTCTTATAATCACAATGAACGATAAAGTCACTCTAATCCAGTGTTCTTCAACCTATGAAAAGTGATTCGCATAAAAATAGCCAGTTTTATAGAGACACATATCTTTTTATTTCCTGTGAGTAGTCGCGACATAACTGCATAGAATTAAGGTCGTTTTAGACAAGACAATTTCTTGACTCAAAAGTTATTCAAGATGCGAAACAATCTAAATTGTCTCGTATCATACAGCAAATTATTTGAAATATTAAATTGGATGGTAGATCGAATGGAAAAATAAAACGCGTTCTATTTGTTAAGGACAAATTGTATGGGAGAAGGATATATGAATTCATTTCTTGAACAACTTTTGAGCTAAGAAATTATCTTGTCTAAACCGACCTTTAGCTGAGCGCACAACAACGCGGCTACAGGATTTTAGGATTTAAGTTCACAGTGGTATTCTCATTTAGGTTTATAGCTGGCACATTTATTAAGATCATAAAACAACTTTTTTGCGATTACTAGTATTAGTGTTAATTACTGCGGAAATGTTCTACTCATTACTATATTTCGCTCTTAAAGATATTTTATCAAGACAATACAAATACAAATCAAAGTTGTTGTTTTTGTTTAAGTTCAACCCTTGTCGTTAGCAAACATATACCCGGTCTGATTGTTGTTAATTTCTAAACACACTATGAAAATTTAAATATGACACAATTCCAATCTTGTTCATTGTAAATATCGCTATAATATAAAAATTAAGACAATATTTTGAAGCCTGCTGTTCATGACTTTTGTGCTATCAGTGCACGTCATGACAAATATTTTTATTACTGACAGTTATGATCGTTACTGCAAACGCCATGACGTTGACAGAGGTTGAACATCTTGGTAATGATTAAGCAATGTTATAAATATAAATATCTGCGGTAATTTTATGGAAAGAATGGGTAGGTACCTGGATAAGAGGGGGCTAGTGGTAAATGTGGAAAAGACTAAATGGATGTTTCAGCGAAGGGCTGAAATGCAAGGAAAGGCTGATTGAGAGAGTGAATGGCTTTAAATGTTTTGCTTTTGGATTGACTGTGGAAGAGGGCTTAGGATCCATGTGGAGTGTATGCAGGCGAAAGCAAGAATGGCTTGGGGGATTGCGTGCAGAAAATGGGGAGTTTGTGGGGTGGTAATGGCGTGCAAGATCTGGGATAAGCCGAAATACCCATGCTGGAGTGTACAACGCGGTACGATTGACAGATTCTGACAGACGAATACGTTTGAAACAAGTGGTTTCAAGAATCGCACCCTTGAAAGAGTAGTGTTACCAGGGAGTTACGAATCGTATCCCTGGAAATAATAATTTTAGACCTACTCCTTAAATCGTGCTTAATTATCTCAAATAGGTTTTCAAACCATCTTACTGTTACACTGTTCCTCCATCCATCCGTCCATCCAAGATTAGATTAGTTTTCAATGCATATAAATAAATAAACAGCGTCATCTTATTTATAAACTGTACGTCTCGTACAGCCGATTAAGATTAATTAATGCCTTCATTGTGCATACAAGAGTAAATAATTCAAATGTGCTATACTACATTTCAATCAACAACATAGCCGTCCAACACAATGTCGCAAATCGTGCACATTTTTTTCACCACGGTCACATTAAACCGATTGTGCAAATTGATTGTTGGTTAGGCCCTCGGCGACGGCATTTCATTAAAATTACATCACGGCTATTCTTACGCCCGCGCTCAAACTAATGCAAACACGTCGAAAAGAGAAAAACGTGAAAAACGTGTTGCGTGCAGTTATTATTATTAATAGGATGATCGAAGGATACGCAACACACACACTCATTAACAGGCGCATTTTGCATTTTTGCGTAATGATAGAGTTGCCATTGAACTTTCCGCGAGACCAGTGATTTCATTTGAATAATTGAATTGTTGGATGACGTGAGGTTGGCGGGCGTAATAGCGTTTATAAAGTGAGTCAAATTTGAACTTATTTTAGCTGGATTATGTCATATTTGTGGTTTGTTATTGTAATTAGTTTTGCTTGAAACTATTTTTGATACTCTACTCACACGAAATATTTGTAGGTTTTACTGTTATTATACTTATTTATACTTATAACATTTGACCATTCTATTTCGGATTTCACATGGCTAGTTCCAATTTGCTCTAGATCTCCTGTAGGGGCCTATCTATCATTCACTAGTGTCTAGGTATTTCTTGCTCACAGTTCTGTCAATCGTATCGCGATGTACACTTCAGCACAGTTATTTCGGCTTATCACCAAAAAAAGATGGTTTTTGGTCTATCCATTTTTAACTCAGCTTCTATTCCTTTCTTGTTTATGCTGTATACATTAGTTGTAGGTCTTACTGGTTGCTTGCTACCGTCTCATCATGTTGTAGATTATGGTTCCATTCGCCTACCATAGACCTATAACCATCTTTTTTGGTGATAAGCCGAAATAATTATGCTGGAGTGTACATCGCGGTACGATTTACCGAACTGTGAACAAGAAATACCTAGACACTAGTGAATAACAGTAAAAAAAAGACCTTTATTTGGCATATCAGCCCAACCCTTCCCTTTTACACACATTCCAGCCGAAAAAAAAAACAGTACTTTAACAGAAAGAAATCAAAAAAGACATAAAAAAAAAAGAATACAAATTAACATGAAATACATCATTTTTCTAACCACTAAAATAAACCCCCTCTGCCCTCGCCAATTTTCTTTCCCACGTCAGCCTCCTCCAGATTTTCACGCCTTTCCCATCCCCTCCTAACCATTCGTTCAGCTTTCTGCACTCTCCAACCCACTCTGCTTTCACTCGCTCTAGCCATGTATACTTTGTCCTCTCTGCTCCACTCTCCCCTGGCTAAGTAGCTCGGGAGTTTCCCCTGCACTTGCCACTCTACGTAGCCAGGGTTGTATGAGCTCTCAGCCATTCTCACTTGCCTTTCTTGCCACTCAATATCCCTCAATCTCTCCCTTATCTCAGTTCCTAGGCTACCCCTTTCTCTCAGCGTTTCCTCTACCCACACCTCAGACATACCCACTCTTTCATACATCCTTTCTCTATCCTTCCTCCATATACTCTCTGTTCTACTCTTACACATCATCCATACCTCCCGTACCAGTCTTTCCTCGCCCAAATCCTGCAATCTTCACAACCCTCACACACGACTCCCAACACATACTCATACGACTTGTCTCCTGCAACAGCACTGCACTCGGTGTCGACCTTTCGAGCCCTAGCAGATTCTTCAGAAACCAACCTTGCTCCCTTTCTATTACCTCCCATTCACGCAATCCCCACACTTCCACTCCATACAACAATATAGGTTGTACACACGCATCCTATATCTTGCACACCATTACTAGGTTACCACCCCACAAACTCCCCTATTTTCTGTACGCAATCTCCCAAGCCATTTTTGCTTTCGCCTGCCTACCCTCCACATGTATCCTAAGCCCTCCTCCACAGTCAAACTAAAAGCCCAAATATTTAAAGCCATTCACTCTCTCAAACAGCCTTTCCTTCCATTTCAGCCCTTCGTCCTTACCCCTCCTGCCCCTATTCCTAAACAACATCCATTTGGTCTTTTCCACATTCACCACTAGTCCCCTCTTATCCAGGTACCTACCCATTCTTTCCAACATCTCTTGCATCTCTTCCACCCTCTTGGCCACCAGCACCACGTCATCTGCATACGCCACAACATCCACACCTTGGATCTACCTACCACGACCCCTCCTGCCTGTCCTCTCCTCAGCACCTCTTCCAACTCGCTCGTGTACAGATACAACAGGAGGGGGCTCAGCGGGCACCCCTGCCTTACTCCCACATTCACCCTAAATTTCTCAGATATTTCTCCATTCACTCTTGCTTTCGCCCATGACTCTTTATACATCCTTCTCACCCACTCCACTCCTTCCTCTTCCATACCCAATTTATCCATACATTCCACCAGTTTCCCCCTAGGAACTGAGTCATACGCCGCTTTTAAATCCACAAACACCGCATACACTCTCCCTTTGCATTCCAGCGCTTCCTCCACCATTCTCGCCAGCGTGAAAATCTGCTCCCTCGTCCCTCTTCCCCTTCTGAACCCACCCTGGCATTCCGGCAGCAGCCTTTTTTGTTCCACTTCCCTATCCATTCTATTTTTTACCATAGTCACCATCAATTTATAACAGGCACTCATAATGATGATCCCCCTATAGTTTTTTACGTCCGAGGCCTCTCCCCCTTTGTGCACCGGGACCACCACCCCCACACGCCACTTTTCCGGCACTTCCTCCTCTCCACTCCACACCTTGTATAATACTCTGCCGCACCTTTTCCTTTCCTTCCTAGCTTTTTGAAAGCCTCTGCCTTCAGCCCATCTTCCCCCGCTGCCTTTGCTGCCAGGGCCACCTCCACCTCTATCCGCGAAAACGCCTCCCTTCGTACTACCTGTCTCGCATTCGAACTGCCCAGCTCCACTTCAGACCCCGCCATCTGTTTACAACTCCTCTCCCACTCTGCTAGCTCTATGTTCACTTTGCCCTGAATCACCCTTCCCTTTAAGATCTCCCACATCCGTTTCTCCACCACACACTCCCTCAACCTCTTTTCCACATTCTGCAACTCCTCTATTTTTTTCCTCTCGCAAGTACTCTCGAACTCCCTGATTAACCCGACTGCACATCTGCCGTACCTCCAATTCGCCATTTCCCTCCGCCACCTCGTCTTCTTTATCTTACACTCCTCGTCGAACCAACATTCCCTCTGGCCTCCACTCTTCTTCCTCACCACCAACGCAGCCGCCATCACTCTCTCCAACTGGAGCATCGACTGTACCTCCTCCCACTTCACGCCCATTAGGTTTTTCTCATACACCGCAATTTCAACTTCGCTCCATCCAAACACTTGCTGCCCCTTTTTTTTCTCCTCCCTCTTCAAACCTTTTGTCCTTCTCAAGACTACCTCCACCGGCACATGGGTCGACCCCCCACATTTTCGACCTTGAAGCACTCCAACTCCTCCCTTTCGATACCTTTGACCACCACATAGTCCTCCGTGTCCACAGAAAGTTTTCTTCCCTAAAAGGAAAGTTAAACGCCATCTGGCGGCACCACATCAATTAGCAATGCACACCCATATGGTAATAACATATGTTTTATACAATTGGCCTTGTGCTGATATCTCAAGCACTGTTGGAATATTATTCCCTAGAGGTCACTACCCGGTGATCCTGATGGCATGAGCATGTTGACGGTTATTACCATATGGGTGTGAATTGCTAATTGATGTGGTGCCGCCAGATGGCGTTTAACTTTCCTCTTTTTCTTCTCTGGTTCGTTCATCTCTCTGGTATTCCTACTGGCCGGGAAGAGGACCTCCACCAACACCGTGCTCTAATCTTTTTCATGACCAGCTTGTAGGGTAGGTCCTACAGATCATTTCATTTGACCTCCCTACATAGCTTGGTCCCGCACACCCTCCGACTTCTCTCTATTTCTTCTTTCTCAGCTACCGGTACTGGTATCTTTTTCATGACCAGCTTGTAGGGTAGGTCCCACAGATCATTTCATTTGACCTCCCTACATAGCTTGGTCCAGCACGCCCTATGGCTTCTCCTCATTTCTTACCTGTACTCTCGTCTTAGCTACCGGTACTGGTATCTTTTTCATGACCAGTCTGTAAGGTAGGTCCCACAGATCATTTCATTTGACATCCCTACATAGCTTGGTCCAGCACGCCCTATGGCTTCTCCTCATTTCTTACCTGTACTCTCGTCTCAGCTACCGGTACTGGTATCTTTTTCATGACCAGCCTGTAACGTAGGTCCCACAGATCATTTCATTTGACATCCCTACATAGCTTGGTCCAGCACGTCCTATGGCTTCTCCTCATTTCTTACCTGTACTCTCGTCTTAGCTACCGTTACTGGTATCTTTTTCATGACCAGTCTGTAAGGTAGGTCCCACAGATCATTTCATTTGAAATTCCTACATAGCTTGGTCCAGCACCTCCTATGGCTTCTCCTCATTTCTTACCTGTACTCTCGTCTCAGCTACCGGTACTGGTTTCTTTTTCATGACCAGTCTGTAAGGTAGGTCCCACAGATCATTTCATTTGAAATTCCTACATAGCTTGGTCCAGCACGCCCTATGGCTTCTCCTCATTTCTTACCTGTACTCTCGTCTCAGCTACCGGTACTGGTATCTTTTTCATGACCAGCCTGTAGAGTAGGTCCCACAGATCATTTTCGACCTCCCTACATAACTTGGTCCCGCACACCCTCCGGCTTCTGTCTATTTCTTGCCTGTATTCTCGTCTTAGCTACCGATACTGGTATCTTTTTCATGACCAGCCTAAAGGGTAGGTCCCACTGATCATTTTCTATCTCCCTACATAGCTTGGTCCAGCAAGCCCTCTGGCTTCTCTCTATTTCATACCTGTATTCTCTTCGCAACTACCGGTACTGGTATCTTTTTCATGACCAGCCTGTAGGGTAGGTTCCACAGATCATTTTCGACCTCCCTATATAGCTTGGTCCAGCACGCCCTCTGGCTTCTCTCTATTACTTGCCTGTATTCTCGTCTCAGCTACCGGTACTGGTATCTTTTTCATGGCCAGCCTGTAGGCTAGGTCCCACTGATCATTTTCGACCTCCCTACATAGCTTGGTCCACCTGACTTCTCTCTATTTCTTGCTATTTCTGTATTCTCGTTTCTCGGCCTTCTTTATATGGACTTTGAATAGAGTTTGTAAAATACAACATCTTTGTGTCAACCCTTTCAAAAATGATACAACTTTCCCACTAGAAGACAAGTTTAGCTCCATCTGGCGACACCACATCAATTAATAATGCACACCCATATGGTAATAACCGTCAACATGCTTACATGCTAACAGAGTCGGTAATCCTGATACCGATTACCGACTCTGTTGGAATAACAATATTCCAACAGAGTGTTTGAGATAGATTAAAGAGAGAGACGAATTAAAGAGATCCGGACATGACCGCAAACGACAATAGTTGTTATAATATATAATATTTTTATTCAAAAAAAATCTCTGCCTATCCTACACTGTAATAATGTAAGCTATACATTTTTGTATATACTTTAGCTTCTTTAAAACATATTATATCATTATGTTAATACACGAATTATAATCTCCACTTGTGGTTTGCCACTAACAACAGTAAGTGGAAAACGAAATTGGTTTTGCTTCACTACTAACACATCGTCGTCACTCCGTTGCGGTCAGTACGTATTATGTCTACATGTCACCGGAAGCGGCGTCGTATGCAATTCAATTTGGTTTGTAATTAATGGTGTCTCTATTTTTCGTACAATCAAACCGTGTTACGGTTCTGTCACAATAATAGCGGGCCGAGTAATGGCAATCGCTGGCCGCTCCTTTTACTGTTACCATTTTACCGTTGGTCAACACCTTTATCACCCGATACCTGTCTATATAGGATATTATATCCATGATACAATTATACCTAGCTAACCCCATTATGTATTATAATAATATTAGATTAAATAAAACTGATACCCAGCTCAGTAGTTTTCAGGCGTCTTGAGCATTAGGGAGCTTGATTTCGATCCCCAGTGGGGAGCCAATTTTCGCGAATCACCTTTCACAGTTTTTCAGAGGTTTTCTGTGAAATCAAGGTAAATACCGGGTGATTAAACTCCTCTTGAGCTTCTCCCTTGAACGGCGGAAAAGTCTCACGGCTGAAGTTTTTTTTTTGAAACCCGTGCCCATCACCTGCTTTTATTAATCATTTATTGACGTGATCACGTTTATGTTTATTTTGTGGCGAGGATTGTGAACTTTATGAACACTTTACTGTTGGCTCTGGAAGTTTTTTTTAGATATTTGGATCTTTCATTTTATAATAATAAATTATCATCCTAATATCTTGTAAAATACGTTTCAGGACCTACATCAATGTGTTTTCATGAAAGCTCAATACAATTTCACAAGAGTCGCAAAAGTCATATAAAATAATATATATATATATATATATATATATATATATATATATATATATATATATATATATATGTATTTATATATATATATATATATATATATTTATATATATATATATATATATATATATATATATATTTATATATATATATATATATATATATATATATATATATATATATATATATATATACATTTACATTACTTAACATTATACTTTTGTTGTTGTTTATACATTTGTAAATTCTTTCGACTCTCTTCTGTTCATTGCGTAAAATATATAATATAATGTAATATATTACAATATGATCTCACCCTTAAAATGAATTATTGCAATATCACACATATACATATGTTGCAAACAAACATCACTACAGTTCTACAAAATCAAATTACAACCAGCAATCATGCAGCACGTAAAATAATTAAATTAAAACATAAGTTTAAGTGCTAGAGCAGATTTATGAATTTGAACTTTAAATTTATATCTGTGGCAAATGTTTTCTCTTCAAAAATAAAGACAGTTTATTATAAGTAACTATTTCTCAGCACACTAATTATCCATAAGTTGCACATCACATTGATATTGTAATACAAAATTATGTTTGCGATGCGGTTCGCGAGATAATGTTGAGTGATGCGGTGAAATACATACGGATTGTTGGTTAAATATAAGAGCGCGGTTTATTTTTTCTGGCACGGCCCGACTCTAAAGGTCTAAAGATAATCGTCGCGGGGTGGGAAGAGCGCAGAACGCGAAAAGGCGCGCGTGGGTGTGACTGATGTTTGCTTCCATTCGACCTTTTCAGCAATGATGTGCATGTGTTGGTAATCGAATTATATTAGCTGCTACTAATAATTGATGAATGAATATAATATCATTTTGAACATGTTTATCATTGTATTGTGAATTAAATAATTTTAGATGTCTAAACTATTTTTAACATTTTCTTTTCTCTCTCTCTCTCGTGTGTATATATATATATATATATATATATATATATATATATATATATATATATATATATATATATATATATATATATTAATAAAATAAATGCTCATTAATGTATTTTAATTAATATTATTGTACAGAAAGGCATTTGGCATATAGGCTGTGGTTACTGCGGCCCTCACCAACCTAGGATAAATAATAATAATAATTCTTTATGTACGGCAACGCCATTTCAAATTCTTACAAAATATAAGATATAAAATACAAAAAATTACAACCTACAAACTAAAATAAAATAACTAAGTGTAATGATGTGATTAATTAATCCCGTGGGAGCAATAATAATGTTTAAATATAGCATGAAAACAAGTCGACGCTAATACCTATTTTCATGCTATATTAAAGTTTGACTAATATTATTATTGCTCCAAAAAAATGCAATACAAATACAAATTACTATAATGCTACACCATAAATAAATAAACAAAAACCTTTCATATCTTCATCACCAAATCTAAATACGTGAATTTTAATGAAATAAGCATTAGTATTATGTAACCATCCCGCTCTCAGATCACTAAAGAGTAGTTAGTACTCCTATTCTGTGCCGGTATCCACAATATTTTAGACTAAAGATCGTTTTAGCAAGACAAAGAATCAAAAGTTAGTCAAGATGCGAGACAATTTAAATGATCTCGTATCATACAGCAAATTATTTGAAATATTAAATTGAATGGTAGATTGAATGGAAAAATATAACGCGTTCTATTTATCACGGACAAATTGTATGGGAAGAGGATATATGAATTCATTTCTTGAACAACTTTTGAGCTAAGAAATTGTCTTGTCTAAAACGACCTTAAAACCGCGCCCTGTCGCTCTGGTCTAGTCACTATGTTCCTCATTCTCTTACATTGTGCCGGGCGTACAAAAATTTCAAAGAAATAAGCATTAGTATTATGCGCTAGTTTCAGGATAACATATTATTATAAAACAACTACTGCGACGACTATTTCAATAAATAACTACTAAGTCGGAAAAACTCTACTGCAACAACAACAATAACGTAATCTCTTTATTATTACTGCAGCGGTGCTAATAAACAATATCAGCATGAATCACGAATGTTATACGTTCGTCGCATTTTTTTTATGCGTGAATTATAAAAGTAAATACTCGCCGTCTCGGCTCTTTCAAGATTCAGTTTAATTAACATGTGCTCGTGCTACTGCAGCCGGATAAAATTATATAATTCCAGCGCCCACATGGAGCGCGAGGCTGTTATCTTTATAAATAATAATGGATTAAACGCTGTTGCCACGCGTCCATTCATTTACGCGCGCGTAATTGGAAAACGTCGCGTTGCGCAAGATTCATTAAGAGCTTTTTTTTTATGGGGACGGTACTGAGTTTGCCGGGTAATTAAAACGTAGCTCGGATTGCGGAAATTGGTGTTGAAATTGTTTGGGTTTATTGGACAAGGTACGATCGCCCCATTCGTTTTGACACACCGGGATTTATGAGGTTTAATTATAGTCATTTGTATGTGAGGATTATTATGGTGTGGTGGGGTTATAAAAAAGTTTATAGCAATTTTATATGAGTTTGCTTCAAAATTAAACTGCAACATTATTATTTTTCAAATATTGGATTGTTAAGGCGTATACTTTGTGATAATTCATTTTAATGGATAAATAAAACGATTTTTACTTAGTTTTTTATCTTCACTTCAGTTACCCTTTGCAACTAGTTTCGGCTAAGCTCTAGCCATTTTCGAGCTCCTCCGATGACTGAAGAAATTGTAACCGATTGCTCTTTATAGGAGGAGCTCGAAAATGGCTAGAGCTTAGCCGAAACTAGTTGCAAAATGTAACTGAAGTGTGATAAGAAACAAAGTAAAAAATTTATTTATTATATTATTTATCCATTATTATTTTTTTCATAAATGCAAATAAGTGGATTGTAGGACTTAAGGTCGTTTTAGACAAGACAATTTCTTGACTCAAAAGTTAATCAAATGCGAGACAATCTAAATTGTCTCGTATCATACAGCAAATTATTTGGTATTTTGAATTGGATGGTATATCGAATGGAAAAATATAACGGGTTCTATTTGTCAAGGACAAATTGTATATAGGAGGATATATAAATTCATTTCTTGAACAACGTTTACGCTAAGAAATTGTCTTGTCTAAAACGACCTTTATATAGAAATATCTTTATTGACAACAACGTTATATAAAATTGGATACATTTATCTAACTAATTGGTTTGGTTAGGTATTTTAAAACGACGGTCATACAGGCAGACTTCATCGTTCATGCGATATTCTAATATGACTGATTATATATTTATAATACTTTTATTATATTATTATTATATTATTATTATATTATTATTATATTATTATTATATTATTATTATATTATTATTATATTATTATTATATTATTATTATATTATTATTATATTATTATTATATTATTATTATATTATTATTATATTATTATTATATTATTATTATTTTTTAAATATGTAAAATAAATAAATAATTGTCTCTTATTGTACAGACTTAATGAATTAGAAGCCATAATTATTTATTTATTTTATATATTTATGAAATGATAAGTATCCACCAGTAGAGGAATCAATCTTTATTTCAGCCATCGGGCAAAGGCCTTTCTGTATAATAATATTAATTAAAATACATTAATGAGCATATTTTATGTAAACAAGCACTAAATAATATTCTGTAATATAATAATAATAGTCCTGTAAAAGGCATTTAGTTAACACAATTTTACAAACTAAATATTTGCGAGATTTTCAAAGTGCGAGTTAATTATATTTATGAACTCCTTCATTAAACGTCGTCTAACCCGAGTTATAATTACTCAATATTAATGAAAATCGACATCTATATCAAAAACAAGCTATTTAGTCATCATATAAAATTTAACATCACAATTTTATCAATTGAATTTTTGACGAATTTTCAAATTGCTAGTTGATTATAATTATGAACTCATTCATTAAAACCCCTGTAACTTGAGTTTTAATAAATCAATAACAATGAAAATCGATATCTATATCAAAAACAAATAAATTATTCATCATGTGAAATTTGATATTAAAATTTTATAAATTAAATTTTTGAGGGATTTTCAAATTGTGACTTGATTATATTTATGAACTCATTCATGAAAACCCCTCTAGCTTGAGTTTTAATTATTCAATAATAATGAAAATTGGCATCTATATCAAAAACAGGTAGTTTAATCATCATGTGAAATTTTATATTAAAATTTTATAAATTAAATTATTGGCGGATTTTCAAAGTGCGAGTTGGTTATATTTATGAACTCATTCATGAAAACCTCTCTAACTTGAGTTGTAATTATTCAATAATAATGAAAATTGACATCTATATCAAAAACAAGTAGTTTAATCATCATGTGAAATTTGATATTAAAATTTTATAAATTAAATTTTTGACGGATTTTCAAAGTGGGAGATGATTATATTTATGAACTCATTCATTAAAACTCCTCTAACTCGAGTTGTAATCATTCAATAATAATGAAAATCGATATCTATATCAGAAACAAGTAGTTTAATCATCTTGTGAAATTCTATATTAAAATTTTATAAATTAAATTTTTGGCGGATTTTCAAAGTGCGAATTCATTATATTTATGAACTCGTTCATGAAACCCTCTCTAACTTGAGTTGTAATTATTCAATAATAATGAAGATTGACATCTATATCAGAAACAAGTAGTTTAATCATCATCTGAAATTTGATATTAAAATTTTATAAATTAAATTTTTGGCGGTTTTTCAAAGTGCGAGTTGATTATATTTATGAACTCATTCATTAAAACCCCTCTATCTTGAGTTGTAATTATTTAATAATAATGAAAATCGATGTCTATCAAAAACAAGTAATTTAATCATCATGTGAAATTTAATATTACAATTTTATAAATTAAATTTTTGACGGATTTTCAAAGTGCAAGTTGATTATATTTATAAATTCATTCATTAAAACCCTTCTAACTTGAGTTTTAATTATTTAATAATAATGAAAAGCGACATCTATATGAAGAACAAATAATTCAATCAACTTGTGAAGTTTGATATTAAAATTTTATAAATTAAATTTTTGGTGAATTTTCAAATTGCGAGTTGATTATATTTATGAACTCATTCATTAAAACCCCTCTAACTTGAGTTGTAATTATTCAATAGTAATAAAAATCGACATCTATCTCAAAAATAAGCAATTGAATTACCGTGTGAAATTTGATATTACAATTTTAAAAATTAATTTTTTTACGGATTTTCAAAGTGCAAGTTGATTATATTTATGAACTCATTCATTAAAACCCCTCTAACTTGAGTTATAATTATTCAATAATAATGACAATCGACATCTATATCAAAAACAAGTAATTTAATCATCATGTTAAATTTGACATTACAATTTTATAAATTAAATTTTTGACAGATTTTCAAAGTGCGACTTTATTATATTTATGTACTCATTCATTAAACCCCTCTAACTTGAGTTATATTTATTCAATAATAATGAAAATCGACATCTATGTCAAAAACAAGTAGTTTAATCATAATGTAAAATTTGATATTAAAATTTTATTAATTAAATTTTTGGCGAATTTTCAAAGTGTGAATTGATTATATTTATGAACTTATTCATTAAAACCCCTCTAACTTGAGTTGTAATTATTCAATAATAATGAAAATCGATATCTATATCAAAAACAAGTAATTTAATCATTACGTGAAATTTGATATTACAATTTTATAAATTAAATTTTTGGCGCATTTTCAAAGTGCGAGTTTATTATATTTATGAACTCATTCATTAAATCCCTCTAACTTGAGTTGTAATTATTCAATATACCTGAACTAGAATTGGTAAAACCTCTAACTAGAATTGGTAATTGAAAGATTAATATAATATAGACAGATTGTATTATAAAAATAAGAACGTCCTGATATCTCTTAAAAACTTTCTATAAACATTTGAAAAAAACTTTTTTTTATAATAACTAGTAATTTCCCAAACGTAGTAAAAGGCCTATTGCAGGGCAACAGCAGATAATAGATACATACTTCTAAAATCTTTGACTTATTAAGATCACTCAGAAAGAAAAATAAAAGACTATATATAAAGACTATAAAGACTATAAAGACTATAAAGACTATAAAGACTATAAAGACTATAAAGACTATAAAGACTATAAAGACTATAAAGACTATAAAGACTATAAAGACTATAAAGACTATAAAGACTATAAAGACTATAAAGACTATAAAGACTATAAAGACTATAAAGACTATAAAGACTATAAAGACTATAAAGACTATAAAGACTATAAAGACTATAAAGACTATAAAGACTATAAAGACTATAAAGACTATAAAGACTATAAAGACTATAAAGACTATAAAGACTATAAAGACTATAAAGACTATAAAGACTATAAAGACTATAAAGACTATAAAGACTATAAAGACTATAAAGACTATAAAGACTATAAAGACTATAAAGACTATAAAGACTATAAAGACTATAAAGACTATAAAGACTATACAGACTAGAAATGATGTGAATTTAGTAAGTTAATTTAATTTCTTATTAAGATTCTAGTGACACACATTTCAAGCAAGACAATAGACACCAATTTGATCCCAAAAAAAAGGCAGCAATTTTCCGGTCAATTTGCTTCCTTAATAGACTCTCGCTTTCTTCCGCTGTGGGGTGCGTAGACAAGTGGGCCGGACCCCGTGCACAGTCCTCAATAATTCGTAACCGCGTGGGCGCAATTACGCCGTTCAATGGGCACGATCGTAATCTGCGGGCGCGCCGCCTCGGTTGGGCAACGTGTCTGCATCTGGAAGCAGTCGACTGAGTTACGACGTGGGGCTACCCACTCTGGCGCCGCTCGCAACCACTCGCTCGGTACGCTTTATTTACAACACTTGCACTCATTATGTGAACGATAAATCAGATGGTTGATGGCGAAAGAGATTATTTTAATAAATTTAAATTAGTAAGGTTGTAAGTACTAATTTGTCAATCAGAAGCTGCTACTTGTACTTCTTATATTCATATAATTGTATAGCCCATATTCTACAACAGAGTTGGTCAACTTCTACTTTTTATCTTGAAAATGTATTGCCATTAGTGCTCTATTTATCAAGTAGTCTTCTAATCGGTTTCTAAGGTAAGACATCGAGAGCAATCGACCAAAATTGGCTTCGCGATCGACCAGTCGGTTTATTGGCCATCCCTGTTTTACAAAAATATGAAATAAATTAGTTGTATCAACTTTTGTATACTAGTCTGTTTAAAATCACTTCTAGAATTCTAGTGGTAGTGATCTAATGGTTTTTTATATCAATAAAATCAAAGAAGTTTTCTTTATCTATGTAGAATGGTATACCACATCTTTTTTTGTTTTTTGGGCAACCTTTATATTTTGGTCATGCTATCATTGTAGATGTCATGATATACATGACATCTACATTTATAACATGACCAGATAAGGTGATGACAGATAACAAGTGGTAGTAGTATAATCTTTTTTTATACCACTAAAAGTAAATACGTTTCCTCTTTCTATATAAAATGGAATACCACATGTTTTTGCTTTGTTTTTGGTCATCCTATATATTTCGGTTCACTTGTATATCATGACGACATAGATAAGATGATGACAGATGACAAGTGGTAGTGGTATAATCTTTTTTTATGCCATTAAAAGCAAATACGTTTTCTTTTTCTATATAGAATGGAATACCACATCTTTTTGCTTTGTTTTTCGTCATGCTATATATTTCTGTTCACTTGTATATCATGACGACATAGATAAGATGATGACAGGTGACAAGTGGTAGTGGTATAATGTTTTTTTATACCTCTAAAAGCAAAGACGTTTTCTTTTTCTATATAGAATGGAATACCACATCTTTTTGCTTTGTTTTTCGTCATGCTATATATTTTGGTTCACCTGTATATCATTACGACATAGATAAGATGATGACAGATGACAAGTGGTAGTGGTATAATCTTTTTTTATACCACTAAAAGCAAATACGTTTCCTTTTTCTATATAGAATGGAATAACACATATTTTTGTTTTGTTTTTGGTCATCCGATTTATTTCGGTTCACTTGTATATCATGACGACATAGATAAGATGATGACAGATGACAAGTGGTAGTGGTATAATGTTTTTAATACCACTAAAAGCAAAAACGTTTCCTTTATCTATATAGAATGGAATACCACATATATTTTGTTTTTGGTCATGCTATATATTGAATTTTGATCATTATAGGGATACAGCACGCCATGAGGCGGTTAAACGAAAGCACCTCATATTATAACATGTAAAGTTTTTCTCATTTATTTTAATTGATACAAATCTGTTTCAGGCAATAAATTATGAAATAATATTCATGTAAAACATAATCGCTATATTTGATATCTAAATATCTAAAATAGCTGTAGCTAATAGCCTGTAAAAACTCTAATGTGTCTAAACGAAGACAAAATTGTTCCAGCATACAATCGCACACAACTCTGCCATTATAAAACAATCAATTACACAACAGTCTCAATTTCGTATTCCGCCCATCCTTGAGTTGTCTCATTTGTCCGGCGCGGCTCACATAGTTACGCAACGTTTGTTCTCTTCGCGTACATACTATATACTATTATACATTATTTTTTTCCCTTGTAACATATTCTGCCGCGCCGACTCGGCGACATCACAGAAGCTCACTCTCCCATACAATGGACAATGCATGTTAATCACACTGACCCACTTGCGCTTTTCTTCGCCTCTCCTTTTTCCGCAGACGCGCGCTGACATAATTAAATTGATTACTGCTGATGAATACGGTTGATTACATGTGTATTTTTTTGTTGTTGCAGGTACGTCTCGGTTACTGCCAAGGGGAAAGGTCGAGGGTTTGGCGGTGCTGGTATGTTTTGAAAGAATCGAATTGTAATTTAATATTCTCTAAACTGGACAGGAGGTTAAAGATCGTAACGGTTCAGATGTAAATTAATTTTAAATATATTAAGAAATTAATTTGAGTAACTTGAATCAACTATTTAACTATCCAGAAAGGGTAGCATAACTACAGACACTTAAGCCTCAAAATGAGCCCATTGTGAACCGAATCAACTATTTACTTATTAATGGAAATAATTATTATAATAATAGAATTATTTCATCCATTTACAGAACAACATACAAAATAAAAAGACGAAAATTGTTACCTTCTTATTTTGTATGTTGTTCTGTAAATGGATGAATTGAGGATAGGGCACAAACAAGTAGATGAATAAGAATATAAATTTTCTTAATACGGTAGCTACAATATTAGCAACAACAAATTGAAACCTATAATAAAACGAAAATGTAGCAGAGCTAAACCAACAATCAAAGAGTCGAATGTGTAGATTCATTCATTTATCTCGTTAAAAAACTTAAAATATCAAAAGAAAAGTTCAAAAGTACAACGAAGCATCATCGATATCTTAATTACTAGAATAATTATATACCAATGATGACGAGATGTAACTCGAGAAGGGACCTTTCAAGGACTTCATACTTATAATGTAACAATTGGACTTCGCTGAGGAATAATTCTATTTATTACTTCAGAAATTTTTTTCTTTATTTCTTTTTTTTGAGGATTTTTTCATAGAAGCCTAGCTCCCAATATTGAAATTGGGATACTTTGACCCCCTAAAGGAATTGAAACATTTAACCCCACACAAATTCCTCTTCTAAATACCATTATTTTACTAACATCAGGCCTCACAGTTACTTGGGCCCATCATGCTTACAATGATAAGGATATCGATTTTTCCGCAGGATTACAATACTTTACAATACAATACTTTGTTACTTTCTCATACGATGTAGGGATAGTATGAGAAAGTAACAAAAATATTATAATTGTGATACATATCATAAAATAATGTGTACTGGCTAATTTTTTTTTGGGTACCAATTAACATTACAGCTAAACTTCGCCAAAACACAATTACACGTTTAAACCTGGTCAACCGTCTAGACTCGATCACTCACTTTATACACACGTACACGTATATTTTTTTGTTTATTGTCTCGCGGTTCGACCCGCCCAAGCGTAACAACAGGCAAAAACAATCGCGGCGCGTTCGTACTAACGGACGCCCAACACGGATTGTCCATTACAGTCCGAAAAACCACTTTCGTGTTTAATTCGCCGCTTCCTTATTGAATCAGTTCGGCCCAGATAGTCGTGGTTTTCGTGCAATCAGCAAGTTCAAGGTGTTGACAAGGTTAACAAACTAACGACCTCGTGCAAGTGTCTACACAACGGTCAGAGCAAGGAAGGACAGAGAAAAGTTATGGTGTTTGTGTATACATTTTCTCATTATATGGTTGTTAATTTCAAATTTAATCATATTTAATAACCATCATCAAACGATTACTACATACATACTACATTTTATCAATACAATTTCTACAACACTATCGCCACTACACACACAAATTATAGATATAATTAAGAAATTGACTTGACTGTATATTATCTATTTGCCTTTTACCTTTCGGTGTAGGCTCACTTAACTATTTGAGATATAAAAATCCACGATTAATAATAATAATAATAATAGTTAGAAGATTACAAAATTTGTTAGAATAAGAAAGCAATTCAGCTTTTTACTTTCCGAATACATCACTGATGTAAAGGAAGGTATTGTTTTACCGAAAACGTGTTCATTTTGGACAAATTTTGAAATCCCTGACCGAGTCGAAACCAACCCACACGTATAGAGAGTGTTATTAATAATAATAACGTGGAAATATAAGGAAAAAAACGATAAATACGTACCTTTAGCTACTGAGGTAAAATCAGTCTTGAAGGTTGTCCGCGATATACCTTTGATAATTGGTGCTAATGGAGAGAAACATGCTGGATTGCGTAGGGAAGTTTAGTAGTGACATTTAACGACGTTTGGTCTAGATAAATGCAAGATTCGCTACATGGAGAAGGGCAAATGGCTGGAACACGCTGGATATGGAGTCAGTGGCAATCAAGGTCATTAGACCTTCCTTCTGTAAGTTCTCTATTAAGAGGGCTTATAGAAGGAAGATACTTAGGATATTTTCAAGCCAGAGGTATAGACCAACGAACGGCCAAAGATACTACTAGAGCTGTTTCCTCATAAAATAATTCAATATTGATATTTTTCAGGTGCTCTCTTTCAAATCAGATAATTTAAACATCATTATTGTCCTCAAATATGAGGCTATTAGTGATAAAAAGAATACTTTATAGGATTATCAGTTTTATAAAATATTATTTAATAAATAGATATAATATTAATAAACTGCTTTCTACCTCAGTTTCCTCATAAAATAATTCAATATTGATATTTTTGAGGTGCTCTTTGTCAAATCAGATTAATTTAAACATCATTATTGTCCTTAAATATCAGGCTATTAGTTATAAAAACAATACTTCATAGGACTATCAGTTCTATAAAATATTATTTAATAAATAGATATAATATTAATGAACTGTTTTCTACCTCAGTTACCTAAAATAATTCAATATTAATATTTTTGAGGTGCTCTCTTTCAAATCAGATTAATTTAAACATCATAATTGTCCTCAAATATAAGGCTATTAGTTATAAAAACAATACTTTAAAGGACTATCAGTTTTATAAAATATTATTTAATAAATATATATATAATATTAATGAACTGCTTTCTACCTCAGTTGCCTCATAAAATAATTCAATATTGATATTTTTGAGGTACTCTCTCTCAAATCAGATTAATTTAAACATCATCATTGTCCTTAAATATGAGGCTATTAGTTATAAAAACAACACTTTATAGGACTATCAGTTTTATAAAATATTATTTAATAAATAGATATAATATTAATGAACTACTTTCTACCTCAGTTGCCTCATAAAATAATTCAATATTAATATTTTGGAGGTGCTTTCTCTCAAATCAGATAAATTTAAACATCATTATTGTCCTCAAATATGAGGCTATTACTTATAAAAACAATACTTTATAGGACTATCAGTTTTATAAAATATTATTTAATAAATATATATAATATTAATGAACTGCTTTCTACCTCAGTTGCCTCATAAAATAATTCAATATTAATATTTTTGAGGTGCTTTCTCTCAAATCAGATTAATTTAAACATCATTATTGTCCTCAAATATGAGGCTGTTAGTTATAAAAACAATACTTTATAGATCAGTTTTTGCAGTACATTCGAAAACTCTATAATTCAGAAGTCAAGTCAGCAGGTACTATTTGTTTAGGTTAGTCCAAGTTATTACCACTTGAGACCATGTATTAGATCTGCTATAATACTGTATTTGTTCTTAATTGTTTATATAAATCATTGTCTGGCAACTACAAATTTTCTGCGAACAAACCTGGCAGGACTTCTATTTCTTTCCTCGAACTCGTTGACGGGTGGCCGCCGCGAGGCGAAACCGCATCGCCGTATTTTTCCTCATCGCCGCAGCCTAATCATAATAATCTCGCGTCCACGATAATTCATGCCGTTTTGCCTTTTAATGAAGTAATTACGTATTCCTTTCTAATGCTTGATTTATTAGCGCGCGTAGCGTACGCAGGCTCTTTCCGTGAAACGCGCGGCTCGCGAGCCACTTTAGCGCGCGCATAAATTAAATCGTCGCGGCACCGTTACACTTCCACTCGATACAAGAACTGTATCGATAAAGTATGAGTGTAAATAACACGGCTGGTATAATTGGTGATAAAATTGATGATGGTTGGATTGGATTGGTTGTAAAGATTGCCCGTATTTAAATGAGTTACAGACTCGGAAGGAATTTATATTTTCTTCTGTATAGTTGTTATATTCAAATCTATGAGTAATGTGAAGAGGGCAATTTCGGTAGGGAAACAGTTACAGTATATACCCGGGTTTTTTTTAATACCAATAAAAACCTGTTTAAACAGGTTAAAACCATATTGAAAACAACTGGATGCAAACAAACTAGTACTAGATATCTATATAGATATGAAAAAGGCGCTCGATACGATATCAAAATATAAACTTCTGGAAAAACTATCGGCAATTGGCATAAGAGGAAATTCACTAAAACTAATGGAGACATACCTAACACACAGACCACAAACAATAAAAATAAACAAGTTGGAAAGTAAACCACTTCATACCCAATATGGAATACCACAAGGAGGGAACCTGCCTCCAACAATGTATATTATATACACAAACGACATTTTTGAACTAAACCTTAAAGGGAAACTGTACGTATATGCAGATGATACTTGTTGTCAAAAAATATTTCAAAAATATAAGGCCGTTTAGGCACAAAATTTCAAAAACTGTAGCGGCCTTATTTGCAGAGTTACAAGAATGGCACTTTTACCAATGGATAGAGGGCACCAAGGCCAATAAGTCTGTCAAAAAAATATTTCAAAAATATAATGCCGTTTTGGCACAAAACCTCAAAAACTGTAGCGGCCTTATTTGTAGAGCTACAAGAATGGTGCATACACCAATGGATAGAGGGTGCCAAGGCCAACAAGACTGTCGAAAAAATATAATAAATAATAGTATATACAGGGAAAAGCTACGAAGAAATGCAAGCAAATATTAAAATAGATATCAAATTATTAGAAGAATGGTACTACAACAACTTACTGACAATAAACGAAACGAAAACGGAATATATAATC
The DNA here is from genome assembly GCA_963942505.1 of Lordithon lunulatus. Lineage (NCBI taxonomy): Eukaryota > Metazoa > Arthropoda > Insecta > Coleoptera > Staphylinidae > Lordithon > Lordithon lunulatus. Next base: position 52,269,839 of record OZ012669.1, read on the forward strand.
TTCAATAGTAAACAACAACAAAAAGAAATTCAAATCTCGATGAAAGGAACAAGAATCAAACAAATAAAAGAAATTGACTATCTAGGACTTAAAATACAGGATAATCTAAAATGAAATAACCACATAAACGAATTAGCGAAGAAAAACTCAAAAAAACAATAGCAGCAATTTGGAAAATAAATACATACCAACAGAAGCAAGAAAAGCCATATACCACACACGATTTACCTCCCAGAATAACTACCTTATAAATGTATGGGGAAATGCAAGTAAAAAGAACATAAGCAACATACAAATTCAACAAAAATTCTAAAAATACTGTACAACCTAGACAAATAAGGTGTATAAAAAAGTACAGGAATTAAACATCCAAAAAATGATAACATTCAACAACTTACTTATTATACACAAAATTAAAAACAACTAAATAAAACTAAGTACTATACTAATAGCAAACAAAGAAATACACCATCACCAAACAAGAAAAAAATCAGAAATAAGAACCGAAAAGTTTACAAAACCAAAGTACATACAAACTCTAACCACAGAAACAGTCAAACAATACAACAGCTTAAACGAACACATTAAAATACATCCCTTTTTAGCTAAAAATCAAAAACATACTTATAAACGACAACATAAAGTAAAATAGCTTAAACAAATGGACAGACAACATACATCCCTCGATACCGATAGCCCGGGATGGGAGAAGACCCACAAATCCCGAGGTGAAGACAGGGGAAGGATACAATATTTTTTTCCCCATTTTAGACATAAGTACATGTTTGTATGTATGATGTGTATATGTATATATGTATTGCACATGTAAGGGTGTAAAAGTGTAAATAAATAAAACGAATTTTCTTTGAAAAAAGCAGTCCCAGTGTTATACAGCTATTTCGAATACTGCCGAAACCCGCCGTTTCTCACTACTTCTATGAGAAAATGAAATAGGTTTATGCATATAATAGTAAATACTATTTGACACCGGAATAGTGGTGGAGGTGGAGGATGCGAATAACAAAACCAACCCAAGGAGGTGCGGTGCCCCCCCCCCCCGCTTCTGGTTCTATGTAAGAAATATATACATTACATTACATACAGGATATCCCTAAAGTATGAAATAAATTTGATCTTCTTCTTTAGTTGCCTTCTTCATTACTGAAGGTTGGCAACAATCATAGCAAATTCCGCACGGTCTTGTGACACGGTGAACAATGAGTAGGAGTCCAGACCAGTCCAGTCCCTTATGTTCTTTAACCAGGAGCATTTCGTTCGACCTGGACCACGGCGACCCTCTAACTTGCCCTCCATTATTAATTTTAGAAGGCTATATTTTGTATTTCTGAAGATATGTCCTAGGTACGTTTCTTCACAGTAGCCAATAGTCTTTGTCCCTGCGTCTAAAAACCTCATTGTTCGTGATATGCTCCACCCAAGATATTCTCTGCATTCTTCGTAAGATCCACATCTCGAACGCTTCTATTCTGTTCATAATATTGATCTTCAACGTCCAAGCCTCAACACCATACAACAGTACCGAGTGAATATAGCATTTAACGAACCGGTATCTTAGTTTCAGGTTTAGGCTTCTCTCGCAAAATATTTTTCTCATCTTAAGGAATGTTGTTCTGGCTATTTCGATGCGTGTTCTGACTTCCAGATCTGGATCCAGGTCTTCGGTGATCCAGCTCCCAAGTATTTAAATTTAGCGACCTGCTCTATTTGCTTATTGTATACTTGTAAATTGGCTTTAATATCTGGTGTTCTACTGATAACCATTGTTTTCGTTTTAGCCGTATTTAATTTATCACCTTCTGCTATTATTTGCTTCATCAAACGTTGTAGGCCAGCTGTCTGCAATTATAGCCGTATCGTGCGCGTACCTGATGTTCAATAATTGATCTTGATTCCATCTGTAGAGCTTTCTTAGGCTTTTAGGAATATTTGCTCCGAGTAGATATTGAACAACAATTTTGATAGTACGCAGCCTTGACGTACTCCACGTTTAATAGGAATATCGCTGGTCCTATCGACCTCGAGTCTTACTGCAGCAGTCTGGTGTTCGAACAAATTTTTTATGAAGGAGATATCTTTTTGGTCGGTGCCTTTAGTCATCAGAATGTTAATTAGGACGTCGTGTTTTAAACAGTCAAATGCCTTTACATAATCAATAAAACAGATGTACACGTCCTTCCTTTGGCCTCTACATTTTTGCATGAGAACTGACAGCCCAAACAACGCTTCTCTTGTTCCCAGTCCATCTCTAAAACCGAACTGTTCCTTGCTTAGGTCTTCTTCGCATTTCTTATGTATTCTATTATGTAGGATTTTTAGGAATACTTTTAATACTTGGCTCATCAAGCTTATCAGTCGGATCGCACTTTGATTTCTTTGGTAGGGCTATGAATACTGATTTTAGTCTTGCGGTATGTTATATATATATATATATATATATATATATATATATATATATATCATTGTTAAAGAAGTTTACAAGAATGTCGGTATTTTCCTCTTGTATAAGCTTTAGGATTTCTACGTACATGTCGTCCGGTCCTGCAGCTTTACCTGATTTCGTGGATTTTATAGCTTTAATAACTTCTGATTTCATGATGTTCGGGCCAGTGTCTCCACCTTGATTTGGATGTGGTAAATTAGTTTCGCCATCGAACACATTTTTGATATACTTTGTCCACTCTTCTTTCAGTTTCTTCTTTATTTATTAAAAGTTGATTGTCCTCATTTTCTAGATGGTAGATGACTTCTGGTATTTCCAGCTATTTCTTTTATCTTTTTGTGGAGGTTGAACAGATCGTGTTTGTCTTGTACTTCTTCAAGTTCTTGGCATCTTTCTTCCATCCATTTTTCTTTTGCTTTTCTAATGTTTGTTCTTATGTTTGTGTTCAGTACATTATATTTCTGCTGATCTAGATTTTTGTATTTTCATCGTTCATCCATTAAATTCATGATTTCTTCTGGCATTCACTGCTTTCGTTTATTAGCTTTTGGTGCTTTCAATGTTTCTTGAATATTTTTAAATATTTGCGTAAGTTGATCCTATACTGCCTCAACCGTTTGCTCTTCTGACGAACGGGTCTTTTTTAATTCAATGTTGAGCTTCGTCGTTTTCGACCATTTTTAAATTGCCAATTTTAATGAAAGTGTCAATATTTTTCGACCAATTTTAAATTGCCAATTTTAATGAAAGTGTCAATATTTTTCGACCAATTTTAAATTGCCAATTTTTATGAAAGTGTCAATATTTTTCGACCAATTTTAAATTGCCAATTTTAATGAAAGTGTCAATATTTTTCGACCAATTTTAAATTGCCAATTTTAATGAAAGTGTCAATATTTTTCGACCAATTTTAAATTGCCAATTTTTATGAAAGTGTCAATATTTTTCGACAAATTTTAAATTGCCAATTTTAATGAAAGTGTCAATATTTTTCGACCAATTTTAAATTGCCAATTTTAATGAAAGTGTCAATATTTATCGACCAATTTTTAATTTTCCAATTTTAATGAAAGTGTCAATATTTTTCGACCAATTTTAAATTGCCAATTTTAATGAAAGTGTCAATATTTTTCGACCAATTTTAAATTTCCAATTTTAATGAAAGTGTCAATATTTTTCGACCAATTTTAAATTGCCAATTTTAATGAAAGTGTCAAGATTTTTCGACCAATTTTAAATTGCCAATTTTAATGAAAGTGTCAATATTTTTCGACTAATTTTAAATTGCCAATTTTAATGAAAGTGTCAATATTTTTCGACCATTTTTAAATTGCCAATTTTAATGAAAGTGTCAATATTTTTCGACCAATTTTAAATTGCCAATTTTTATGAAAGTGTCAATATTTTTCGACAAATTTTAAATTGCCAATTTTAATGAAAGTGTCAATATTTTTCGACCAATTTTAAATTGCCAATTTTAATGAAAGTGTCAATATTTATCGACCAATTTTTAATTTTCCAATTTTAATGAAAGTGTCAATATTTTTCGACCATTTTTAAATTGCCAATTTTTATGAAAGTGTCAATATTTTTCGACCAATTTTAAATTGCCAATTTTAATGAAAGTGTCAATATTTTTCAACCAATTTTAAATTGCCAATTTTAATGAAAGTGTCAATATTTTTCGACTAATTTTAAATTGCCAATTTTAATGAAATTGTCAATATTTATCGACCAATTTTTAATTTTCCAATTTTAATGAAAGTGTCAATATTTTTCGACCAATTTTCAATTGCCAATTTTAATGAAAGTGTCAATATTTTTCGACTAATTTTAAATTGCCAATTTTAATGAAAGTGTCAATATTTTTCGACCAATTTTAAATTGCCAATTTTAATGAAAGTGTCAATATTTATCAACCAATTTTTAATTTTCCAATTTTAATGAAAGTGTCAATATTTTTCGACCATTTTTAAATTGCCAATTTTAATGAAAGTGTCAATATTTTTCGACCATTTTTAAATTGCCAATTTTAATTAAAGTGTCAATATTTTTCGACCAATTTTCAATTGCCAATTTTAATGAAAGTGTCAATATTTTTCGACCAATTTTAAATTGCCAATTTTAATGAAAGTGTCAATATTTTTCGACCATTTTTAAATTGCCAATTTTAATGAAAGTGTCAATATTTATCGACCAATTTTAAATTTCCAATTTTAATGAAAGTGTCAATATTTTTCGATCATTTTTTTAAATGAACAATGTCTTTGTCGAAACTTTTTTCTAATGATTACACCATTTTTTCTTGCGAATTCTGAAAGGAATTTCTTTTCTGCGATCAACGATGTATATCATGATATAGGTGACATGGCGAAATGTCCGAGAAAAAACATTTCAAAAATTTGGGGTTGTCATTTGAAAAATAAAAAATAAATTGCACATTTAAAAATGGTCGAAATCAATTGACACTTTCATTCAATAAAATTTTAATTTTAAATAGTCAATTTTAAATTTTAAATTGTCAATTTTTAATTTTAAGTTAATTTAAAATTTAAAATTGTCAATTTAAAATTGAGTCCGAGGAATTTTTGGAAAAATCATAAAAAAAGGTTGTATCGAATTTATTCCATACTTTAGGGACTCACTATATACTCTAAATAAATTAATATTAGAGGTAGTTAGGGTTAGCCCGAAAGCATCTAAAACTTAACCTTTGAATCACGAGCGACTGGAATTTGACTCCGAATTACTAATAGGGTTATGTAGATTAAAACTCGAATTGTAACATTTTCAATACCGAATTTTAATGTGAATAGTACAACTAGAAAATTCGCTAATAATTCAATCTGACTAATATCCTCATGTAATATCCTCAAGTAAATTGCATCTGTCAAAGAGTTGAAAACTACACCGGTGGCATCCATTTCTAAGCCCCAACAACTCATTACCTCCAGTGATCTATTAGCAACCATGAAATTTTAATAGGGTCTCTCTCTTATAAGGACAACACACGGCTGCATTAATCCCGCGGCCTGCCATGCCGTTGCGAAAGAAACCCTCCTTGTAGCACAGCCTACCAGTTTCAGCAACGAATGCCCATAAGCTCTCCCGCAAGGTTTTCATCTCGCGAAAAAGCAGAACCGCAATTAATTCCAGCTTCCATGAAACACCGCGCGCACATTGTAAGCCAATAAAACGCCCGTTTTGGCATCGATTTGAGCCATAAATCACGGTATGCATTACAGCCACTGTTGTTGTTTAATTAATTTTTTCTTCGCATCTCGTGCGGATATGGAAGCACAAGCGCTGACGGTCGTGATGAAGATCTGTTTATTAACGCGGTGTATAATAAGCAGCTGTAATAAATAGCTGCTCTCTTCGGGTCTGGTAGGCAAATTAGTAACACGTGCCCGTATTTGTGGGATGTAATGAATAATGATCGCCTTGTATGTGTGTGTGTGCGGCTAATGCAATAAAGTACTTATTGAAGTAAACGTGGTAATTTCATGAGTAATCGCGGGGTTTATGGACATCGATTTGTGTGAGATTAAGAAGAGTTTGCATAAACTTACATATGTAATTATGTTTGATGATTAAAACATTTAATAGAAAATAGAGAAAACAAATACATGATTCGAATCAATATTTAATGGAAGCATTTAAATATCGTTTATACCTACAATATTATTATTATTATTATTATATATTTCTTTATACAAATATAATTCCTCAGATGTTTTATTTTATTAATTTTATATTTTACATTCACATTTTTGACAACTGTTGAAATTTTATAAAAACTGACGAGTTCTGACGGCTGAAAATAGATGCACAAATATGCAATTTTAGTTTCGATTTAGAGATCATTCAATTGTAGGAATTTGATCAAATTTTTGTGTGTGTAAAGTTAAAGTAAATTATATCGAAATATCTTCGTCCACGTGCAATATTTTGAGAATCTAAACCCTAAAAAACTTTCTATTAGGTTTATTTTACCTATATTTAAAATTTGAACATTGTAAGATAAATAATAAGAATATTCGGCCCGTTCATTTGTCTTCGTGTCGCATGTTTTGAATTCAAAGTTGCGGCAGGGATGTTGCGGATTCCTTTTACCATTTCAATACTACTTGTGTGATTTGCTACATTCTTTCTACTCCATACCCCACTACGCAAAGGGCGAGAATTCGGGGATTTTCAAACACCAGAGCTCCACCTTAACTTAAATTTTCTTGATTTTATATTTTACGTCTTTATACATACACTAACATGTATGAAGTACATGTTAGTATATGTATAAAGACGTTAAATGTAGTTAGGTCATGAAAATGTTAAAATGTAAAAATTTCAAGTTTTTTAAAATTTCGTCAAACAGTTGTCAAAAATATATATAAGTGTGAACCCAGCTCTTAGCAATCTACATATCTAGATTTCGATCTTATTAGATCTCGTCAGTGTAGCTCAGCTAGTGAGGATGAATTTACACAATATCTCGAGTGGTTATATACAAAAACAGTACAACTTACCCTCGTAGAGGGAAGTTAAACGCCATCTGGTGGCACCACATCAATTAGCAATGCTATTTGTCACCTAAGAATACTATTATATAATTCTTGAAATGCAGTTTTGTATGTAAGAAATATGACCAACAAAATTTTAATATTAGGTGTAATAATAAATTTCAATGTTTCTCACATACAAATCTATACTTTCATATCCATTGTGTTTCCAACTGTCTGCAATAGAGGACAATTAACTCGTTTCTTCCGCCATCGTATCTCACTCAACAATTCCTGCCATGTACCTACAAACTTGGCTGTCGCTTCCGGTGCTCCTCCCTTGAATATTTTCCCGGCGATGATTTAAACCGCAATCGCGTCGTTCCCATATGGTTTTTACAGCGCCACGTGGCGTTATTAAACGCTGGAAATAACTCGACGCAGAGGGCTGCCGATAGAAATAAGGAAGCCGTTAACGTTGCGCGGGCGTCGTGTTTTCAATCGAGCAAAGTTTACGGGCCCCTTTGGGAAATAAATTGGCGTGCGGCGTACAATCGGCCAAGAATTTATTTATTAATAGCCTCCAATTCTTCATATACGTATATGTTGGCTACAAACCAGCGAGGATAAAGGAAATTATGGTGTAAACAACGTTTCCGCGTTCGCGAAATATATGGGATGTGGTAGTACTATAGTAAATTGAGTTAAATGCATTTTGTATTTATTTTATTTTATTTTAATCTTTAAATATCTTATTCGGTATATACTTTTATATTTATAAATTCACTCATTATTATTACACCCGGCTCTCCAAGGAATCTTAACTAGTTTAAGACCGTCTTAATAATAAGAACAAAAATCGGATCTTAAAACGATAAGATGGTCTTAGAACGTTGCACCAAACAAAAATCGGATATTAAAACGATAAGACGGTCTTACATTGTAAGACTAAGTAAGATCTACATATGTTTGGTGCAACAGAATAAAAACTTAAGACGTGGTTGTTTTCGTTACCCGTACGTTACCCCTACCACGCTTATTGTGAATGGTCCTTCAGTATGTCGTGAACTGGGTATAAGGGTAGACATAACTCGTGAGCTTTTGACTGAAACAAAAAGAAAGAAGACTGCATATCTAGGACTTCTTTTTGAGGTGCCGTATTTATGTAATGAATGTGGGCGACAATTGTGGCGTACTCGTTTTGATCTTGTGCGGCTTTAAAAAAAGGTTAGGCATTGAGACCAGCTCAATCTCTTTGGACGTGTGATTTCTCAAAATGGATACTTCAATTGGCTGCCAAGATTGTGTTATTAACACCATTAGACTTTTTTCTTTGAGGATGTGTTAAAGAGAACTACTGACATGAATCATTTTAAGCCACAAATATTTTATGCCATATAATTAGAAATACCAAGTACCAATTCCTGAAGCTCATCATGAAAGGAAAAATAGAAGGAAGGCTATTTTTCCTTTCATGATGAGCTTCAGGAATTGGTACTTGGTATTTCTAATTATGTGGCCTAGGTAAGCTGTTTTTCTTATTATAATTACTTGCAGCAGTTCTCTTTCTATTCCCCATACGTCTCAGTTCTTGTTCGTTATTTAGGCTACCTGATACAAAATCAGAATAATGATCTCAACTTATCATTTTAGCAGGAATGTGTGAAAAACAAATTTCAAATTTCACAAGTCATATCTTTGAAGATAATGAAGATACCCCATTGGAGTCTTTGTGATTGAGATTTTTATACATTTCTATACAAGAATAACAAACAAAAATCTCAAAATTGCTTCATGATGAATAGGAATTTTTGCAGGAATGTGTGATAAAACAAATTTCAAATTTCACAAGCCATATCTTTGAAGACAATGAAAATATCTCATTGGAGTCTTTATAATTGAGTTTTTCATACATTTTCAGATAAGAATAACACAAAAAATCTTTAAATTGTGTCATGATTGTGTTTTTCCAGAAATGTGTGATAATACAAATTTTAACTTTTGCAGGCCATATCTTTGAAGATAATAAAGATATCTCATTGGAGTCTTTATAATTTAGTTTTTCATATATTTATAGACAAGAATAACATACAAGAATCTTAAAATTGCATCATAATGAATAGGTATTTTAACAGGAATGTGTGAAAAATGAATTTCAACTTTCACAAGTCATATCTTTGAAGGTAATGAAGATATCTCATTGGGATCTTTATAATTGAGTTTTTCATACATTTTTAGATAAGAATAACACAAAAAATATTTAAATTGCGTCATGATGAATAGGTGTTTTTTCAGAAATGTGTGATAATACAAATTTTAACTTTTGCGAGCCATATCTTTGAAGATAATAAAGATATCTCATTGGAGTCTTTATAATTTAGTTTTCCATATATTTATAGACAAGAATAACATACAAGAATCTTAAAATTGCATCATAATGAATAGGTATTTTAGCAGAAATGTGTGAAAAAGAAATTTCAAGTTTCACAAGTCATATCTTTGAAGATAATGAAGATATCTCATTGGGGTCTTTATAATTTAGTTGTTCATACATTTTTAGATAAGAAGAACACAAATAATCTTCAAATTGCATCATGCTGAATAGGTATTTTTGCAGAAATGTGTGATAATACAAATTTTCACTTTTTCAAGCCATATCTTTGAAGATAATAAAGATATCTCATTGAAGTCTTTATAATTTAGTTTTTCATATATTTATAGACAAGAATAACATACAAAAATTTTAAAATTGCATCATAATGAATAGGTATTTTAGCAGGAATGTGTGAAAAATGAATTTCAACTTTCACAAGTCATATCTTTGAAGATAATTAAGATACCTTATTGGAGTCTTTATAATTGAATTTTTTATACATTTTTAGACAAGAATAACTTACAAAATTCTTAAAATTGCATCATAATGAATAAGTATTTTAGCAGGAATGTGTGAAAAAGAAATTTCAAGTTTCACAAGTCATATCTGTGAAGATAATGAAGATATCTCATTGGGGTCTTTATAATTTAGTTTTTCATTAATTTTTAGATAAGAATAACACAAATAACCTTCAAATTGCATCATACTGAATAGGTATTTTTGCAGAAATGTGGGATAATACAAAATTTCACTTTTTAAGCCATATCTTTGAAGATAATAAAGATATCTCATTGGAGTCTTTATAATTTAGTTTTTCATACAAATTTAAACACGAATAACATAGAAAATTCTTAAAATTGCGTTATGATGAATAGGTATGTTTGCAGGAATGTGTGATAAAACAAATTTCAAATTTCACAAGCCATATCTTTGAAAACAATGAAAATATCTCATTGGAGTCTTTATAATTTAGTTTTTCATGTATTTATAGACAAGAATAACATACAAAAATTTTAAAATTGCATCATAATGAATAGGCATTTTAGCAGGAATGTGTGAAAAATAAATTTCAAGTTTCACAAGTCATACCTTTGAAGATAATGAAGATATCTCAGTGGTGTCTTTATAATTTAGTTTTTCATACATTTTTAGATAAGAATAACACAAATAACCTTCAAATTGCATCATACTGAATAGGTATTTTTGCAGAAATGTGGGATAATACAAATTTTCACTTTTTCAAGCCATATCTTTGAAGATAATAAAGATACCTCATTGGAGTCTTTATAATTCAGTTTTTCATACATTTCTAGACAAGAATAACACACAAAAATCTAAAAATTACATCATGATGAAAAGATATTTTAGCAGGAATTTGTGATAAAATAAATTTCAAATTTCACAAGCCATATCTTTGAAAACAATGAAAATATCTCATTGGAGTCTTTATAATTGAGTTTTTCATACATTTTTTAGATAAGAATAACACAAAAAATCTTTAAATTGCGTCATGATGAATAGGTGTTTTTTCAGAAATGTGTGATAATACAAATTTTAAATTTTGCAAGCCATATCTTTGAAGATAATAAAGATATCTCATTGGAGTCTTTATAATTTAGTTTTTCATATATTTATAGACAAGAATAACATACAAAAATTTTAAAATTGCATCATAATGAATAGGTATTTTAACAGGAATGTGTGAAAAATGAATTTCAACTTTCACAAGTCATATCTTTGAAGATAATAAAGATATCTCATTGAAGTCTTTGTAATTTAATTTTTCATATATTTATTGACAAGAATAACATACAAAAATCTTAAAATTGCATCATAATGAATAGGTATTTTAGCAAAAATGTGTGATAATACTAATTTCAACTTTCACAAGTCATATCTTTGAAGATAATGAAGATAACTCATTGCAGTCTTTATGATTAAGATTTTAGATATACATTTCTAGACAAGAAAACACACAAAATTCTCAACATTGCATCATGATGAATAGTTATTTTTGCAGGAATGTGTGAAAATACCAATTTCCACTTCTAGACGCCATATCTTTGAAGACAATGAAGATATTTCATTGGAGTCTTTATAATTTACCTTTCCATACTTTTATAGACTAGAATAACACAAAAAGTCTTAAAATTGCATCATGATGAATAGGTACTTTTACAGAAATGTGTGATAAAACAAGTTTAAACTTTCACAAGCCATATCTTTGAAGATAATCAAGATATCTCATTACGGTTTTTATAATTGAGTTTTTCATACATATTTAAACAAGAATAACAAAAAAAATCTTAAAATTGCATCATTATGAATAGATATTTTTGCAGGAATGTGTGATAAAGCAAATTTCAAATTTCACAAGCCATATCTTTGAAGACAATAAAAATATCTCATTGGACTCTTTATAATTGAGTTTTCCATACATTATTAGATGAATACAATACACTAGGAATACAAATTTCGACTTTTACGCGTCATATATTTGAAGACAATGAAGATACTTCATTGTCAGGATATCTCATTGCGGTTTTTCTAATTGAGTTTTTCATACATAAAAAATCTTAAAATTGCGGTATGATGAATAGGTATGTTTGCAGGAATGTGTGATAATACAAATTTCAACTTTTACAAGCCATATCTTTCAAGATAATGAAGATATCTAATTGGACTTCAAATTTTATGTTTAGAACTTCTTCGATAGCTCATGCCCCGGGCTGAATTTGGCCGCCCGCGTGCGGCGCACACCTTGCACGCCCCTTAGAACCGGCCCTGATCAAGATCCATTAATAATAATAATAATTTTTTATGTACGGCAACGCTTTCATACAAATTCTTACAAAATATAAGATCCATTAATGGATATATGTATAAGAAGAAGAATATGAATTTTTAACAGCTCATACCACACATGTTGTAATGCACTTTTCTTTCCACCCATATTCGGAGATCGCTATTAATTTTCTGTTTTAATATATTTATAAACATAATTGTGTTGTCACCACATGAACAAATAACGGCCGTAATTTATTGCACTGACCAGTAGCCGGTGTGCAATTAAATTGAACGTTGCGTTATTCAATTAACCAACCAGCCGGGCGCGAATGGAAACTCTCGCGTCTCGCGGCCGAACCCGTTAGAAAACGTAATTTTATTCGAGAAATTCGCTCCAAAGGGGCCGGCGGCGGCGGCGTCGTTGCGATAATTCCTCGGAATATGCAGCAGGTGACAGTTTTGCGATTCGCTTAATACGGGACGCGGATTGCGCTTTCTTGCTGTTGCCTGCCTTTTTGCGGCGATTTAGAAAGCAAACGCCGGCCAGTTCGCGCGCCGCACTAATGATGGCTTGTTAACAGGACGACCACGATAACAATGCCAGACAAAAAAAAACTGGATATTTTTTTGTGTATAATTCCAATTAAAAGCTGTAATGTGTGTAATGTTTCTTTAGTAGCCTGTTAAAAGTATCTAGTTGCTTTTAACAATACTGGACTTGTGAACAGAACCTACTAATTTAATAATGGCTTATCGTCATTTAATCATTTATATTTGTTGTGTTGTTATGTTAAATCTTATCGGAGAAATTGTTGTGATTTTGATGTTTATTGTGTCTTGTTGATACGATGTGAGGCTGATAAAGAGAGCTAAGTTTACTTGGTGACCACTGCGTACCAAGTAAACTTAGGGGTGCTGTTATCGCCAACAAATTTAGGGGGTGGTTTACCCACGTATACAGACAAAAATAACGAATATGATACAATAACAAATTAAATACATACACAAAATGATAAACCAAATTAAAAACACAAATTATTTGTGTGTGGATGTATGTCTGTGAACAAAATTATGTGAACACATATATGGATTGGGACAAAATTTGGAAATTGAACTATCACTACCGGACCGATACGGTAGAATTTGAGTAAACTCACAGCTGAAACTAAGACTTTATCTGAAAGAAAAATCCTTTTATTGTAGGCATTATTGCTTATTTATCCTCAGTGCCTCGCCGTATTGGACTATCTTTTCCTTGGCCTTCCCATAGATCTTCGACCTATTGGGGAATTATCCCTGGCCATCATGACACGCGTTTCATTAGAAATATATATATATATATATATATATATATATATATATATATATATAGCATCGTAGATTCTGTATTTACGTTAAAAATATGTTTAGAATATTCGAAATGAGTATATATGTGTATGTGGGGAGAGTGAAGCGATAAATCGGTCAAGGGAATGTAGAAGGGCCCGTAAAGTGTATAGCTCGTGTGTCGCAGTATTGCGTTACCATTAAAACAATATTGGGTGCACATTGCAGACGGCATGGCTTTATTTTTAAACCGTGCAGAGAGTGAGAGCATTGATCCCCGCCAGACTGGAATGAGAGGCTTTAAAGGCACAAGACTGGCGCGCCGATGTTTTTAAAAATACCCCCCGAAATAGACATAATAATGCCTTTTCCAATACGTAGATATGTGAAATCGCATCAAAAATTGCGTAGTATGACTACTAAAGTTGTTAAAAATGTTTTATTATTTATTTTATAAATACCAGGTACATTGTTAGTATATTATGATATAGACATCATAACAAATACTTCTAAATATAATTTTCAACTATTATATAAATAAAAGACTATACCCAGCTCAGTGGCCTAGTGGTTAGAGTCAAAATGACATCAAAAGCGGCCGCTTTTAAGCGACCGCTCTCCTAGAGAATACCCTAAAAACGTTCAACTAGCATAGTTTATAGTTTGTATCCTGTTGCAAGCTCTAAAGACGATTACGTTCCGATTATAACTAACTAACTGTTAAAATTCAATCAAATTCACCGGATCGTGATACGAATTAAATATTCTGACACAAGAGGCGATTATAGTGTAACAAAGCGGATAGCTGCGTGGGAAGGAGTGGCTCATCCTCCCGGTAACCTGCCGACCCACACGTCCGGAATCGGCGCACACCCGGCAGCCGAACTGCCCCCAAAGAGGCGGCCGCAGCGTTTTATCACCTTGCCAACCCCTGTAATAGTCATCCGCACGTACAAAACACCCATATCAGGGGTTTACGATCTTCTGCCGCCCCCACGATTTGCGGCACGACTCGTTCTGCGCGCAGATGCTAATGGAGGGCGGCCGTGCTCGCGCGATATCGAGGTTACCGATGCGTTTCCTGGCCTCCAAGAAAGTAGTTGCGAGAGAGGCCCAGTTATTTATACGCGACGTGTGCAACAATAAAAAAATGCACGAGTTGTCCAATTTTTACCGTTACTGATTTTGACTGGGGATTCAACCAGTCACACAATTTTTTATTTGTTTTTTGTCAATACATGTAACATAATCCTAATTATTACAAGTTTAAAATACCTAACAAAAGAAATTCCCACCACTCTCTCTAATTCAACAATACAACAATACAAACAACATGGTTAAAAATTAAGATTAGATTAAGATTCCAATGTAGATGACAATAACTCGTCGTTAGCCCATTGTTTTATATATATATATATATATATATATATATATATGTAAATATTATATAATAAATAGAATCATTGAATATAGGTTTTTATATTGTTAATTAACGTTGAACTTTTTTTTTTACTTCCAGAAATTGCAAGGGTGCGAGCCAGCTTGTTTCAAATAAATGGCGTGAAGAAAGAGCCACTAGTCCTTCCAGATGCAGAAGGCACAGTCACAACCCTCACAGAAAAAGTATACGTCCCAGTAAAAGAACATCCAGATGTAAGTAATATTTTGTAATAAATGTTATAGAAATATCTCTGATTGTCTTTTAGTAATTATATAAAATTTGATTTCTCCAAGAAGTTAATAACTCACTAAATCTAGAAATTATTGAAAAAAAGAGTGTAAGATACTGTGCTATTTTAACCTGGAGCCGGCCATACACGTTCCAAGTCCAAGTCCAAGTTCGCAGCAGAAGAAGACAGTGGAATGAACATATATCACGCATAAAGGTGCGAGACGGCATGACAAATATAAAGCCGGCCATACACGTTCCGGTATATCGGAGAGGTTTACCTGCGCAAAGACCTGCACAGGTAAACGGGAGCGTGTGTGTAGACAAGTTTCCGTAAACCTGCACATGCGTAGTGACCTGTACAGGCCACCGGAGAGGTGAACCTGTCAGTTTTCCGGAACGTGTATGGCCGACTGATTCTTCTCCGGGTACCTGTATAGATCACTAAGCCTGTGCAGGTTTACCAAACTTGTCCACACACACGCTCCGCGCAAAGACCTGCACAGGTAAAGCTTTCCGATATACCGGAACGTGTATAGCCGGCTTTATGTTTGTCTTGCCGTCTCGCACCTTCATGCGTGATATATGTTCATTCCACTGTCTTCTTCTGCTGCGAACTCACTAGTATCTGAGTATCTAAATCTAAATCTCACGTATGCTTTGTAAATTATTGATTTGGTTGCTAAAGAGGGAAAGTTGTACAATTTTGTATAGAACCACTCGAGATATTGTGTGAATTCATCCTCACCAGCTGAGCTACACTGACGAGATCGAACAAGATCGCCATCATTCTGCCATCTCCCTACCGACCTTTTATCCTTGATCTTGCACTTCATGATTAGACGCAGGATCTCGTAGTGTATACAATCTTACTATATGTTATAAATATTTAGTATATATATATATATATATATATATATATATATATATATATATATATATATATATTATAGTTACATTAAAAGAATAATAAATTTACAATAAATGTGAAAAAATAATAATAGTTAATACAATTATTATCTGTGGACTGTGTAATTGGGTAAAATTTAAAAAAAAGCGGTATGTATGTATAGTCTGTAACTGAACTAGTTAATAATAATAATAATATATATATATATATATATATATATATATATATATATATATATTATCAACTAGTTCAGTTACAGACTATACATACATACCGCGTTTTTTTAAATTTTACCCAATTACACAGTCCACAGATAATAATTGTATTAACTATTATTATTTTTTCACATTTATTGTAAATTTATTATTCTTTTAATGTAACTATTATATATATATATATATATATATATATATATATATAACCATCCTTATTAGACTATTGACCCTTAACGGGTATTTCCGTCAAATAATAATAATATGTTAAATAAATAAAATAAATTTTTCTGTTTTTTATCACGTCTTTTAAAAAACAAAGAAAAATTCGTTTTATTTATTTATTATAATGAATTATCACAAAGTAGATGCTGATTGAATCCAATATATAATAATGTGTATTTATTTTCCATAAATATATAAAGTACAAATACAATTGATACACGTATATAATAATAATACAAGTTACAATAAAAAGTAAATCTTATATTATGCAAGATAAAGCACATTTATTAAAAGTGATATCATTTGCATAATTTCTTCTAGTCTAGACTAGACAATCACGACCATCTCTCCACCCATCCACATGTGATACCCAAATCGCCCATACGCGATACGCCGTTAATAGGCCATTGTCTGCATTCGGTCCCATAACCCAGCTTTGTTCTAACGTTCTGTTATTATTGTTGCAGTTCAATTTCGTGGGAAGAATCCTGGGCCCGCGCGGCATGACCGCCAAGCAACTCGAACAGGAAACTGGATGCAAGATCATGGTACGAGGGAAGGGCTCCATGAGGGACAAAAAGAAGGTACGTGAGTGTGTTTATGTGAGTATCTGTGTGTTTTGAATATAATTACACCCAACGTATGTAAAGTGCGGCGCAAAACAATGCAGTCGGCCCGTTTTTATTGTCTCTACGGGAACTAAAATTAATGAGCGTGTAAAATATAATTACAAGCCCAAAACATATAAAGTAATTTATGTGCAGGACGTTTATTTGTTTAAGACAAATTAAATATATTACTTGTATATTGTTTTCTGTTTTCAAAATTCTAAAATATTATATGGATTTATTGAGAATAGTAAAATATTATATGGATTTATTGAAAATAGTAAAATAGTTACCCTAAATCTACATATGTTTTATATACATGTTATAATTCAGTCTTTATTAAAAAATTTCAGGTTTTCAGTAATCATAATTACTCATATTTCAGTATTAGAAACCTTGAATATTTTTAGAATTTAAATAAAGTCTGTTTTTGATAATACAAAAGAAAAATATATTTGCAATCAAAATTCCCATTTTCGTCTTATAAACATCGTGATAATTCAGATTAAAATAATAGTCTCAAGCCTCAAAATTTCCGGGAGTAGTCATAATTAGTCATTTTTCAATAAAAAGAAGTTTTAAAAGTCTATACATATATTAAATTAAGTCTCTAGTTTGTGTGTAGCCTACACCGAAAGGTAAAAGGTAAATAGATAATATATATAATAAGTCTGTATTTATAGCAACAAATATGTTTGTAATTAAATTTTCCACTTTCGTCTTACAACCGTTCTTATAATTTTGCCACCACTGTTTGAACTACAAAAAAGTGTCAAATTTAGTCAGATTTTACCTAGATTAGAGGCGCCGCCCATATCGTACTTAGGCATTGCCGAGCGAGTCTAATGTTACAGTTTTCAGAGGTTTTCTGTGAGCTTCTTCCTTTACCAGAGGAAAATCTGATAGCTAGAAAGATAGAGTTTTTTATTAAAAAATATTAGTTACAGTTTTCATACATAGGATTTCTATGAGCTTCTCCCTTTACCAGCAGAAATCTGATAGCTAGAAAGATAGAAGTTTTTGATTACAAAACATTAGTTACAGTTTTCAGAGGATTTCTATGAGCTTCACCTTTTACCAGCAGAAATCTGATAGCTGCAAAGATAGAAGTTTTTTATTACAAAACATTAGTTACAGTTTTCAGAGGATTTCTATGAGCTTCTCCCTTTACCAGCAGAAATCTGATAGCTAGAAAGATAGAAGTTTTTTATTACAAAACATTAGTGACAGTTTTCAGAGGATTTCTGTGAGCTTCTCCATTTACTAGCGGAAAATCTGATAGCTAGAAAGATAGAAGTTTTTTATTACAAAACATTAGTGACAGTTTTCAGAGGATTTCTGTGAGCTTCTCCATTTACTAGCGGAAAATCTGATAGCTAGAAAGATAGAAGTTTTTTATTACAAAACATTAGTTACAGTTTTCAGAGGATTTCTGTGAGCTTTTCCCTTTACCAGCAGAAATCTGATAGCTAGAAAGATAGAAGTTTTTTATTACAAAACATTATTTACAGTTTTCATAGATTTTCTGTGAGCTTCTCCAATTACCAGCGGAAAATCTGATATCTAGAAAGATAGAAGTTTTTTATTACAAAATATTAGTTACAGTTTTTAGAGGATTTCTATGAGCTTCTCCCTTTACCAGCAGAAATCTGATAGCTGGAAAGATAGAAGTTTTTTATTACAAAACATTAGTTACAGTTTTCAGAGGTTTTCTGTGTGCTTCTCCCTTTACCAGCGGAGAATCTGATAGCTAGAAAGATAGAAGTTTTTTATTACAAAAGATTAGTTACAGTTTTCAGAGGATTTCTATGAGCTTCTCCCTCTACAAGCAGAAATCTGATAGCTAGAAAGATAGAAGTTTTTTATTACAAAACATTAGTTACAGTTTTCAGAGGATTTCTATGAGCTTTTCCCTTCACCAGCAGAAATCTGATAGCTAGAAAGATAGAAGTTTTTTATTACAAAACATTAGTTACAGTTTTCAGAGGTTTTCTGTGAGCTTCTCCCTTTACCAGCGGAAAATCTGATAGCTAGAAAGATAGAGTTTTTTTATTACAAAACATTAGTTACAGTTTTCAGAGGATTTCTATGAGCTTCTCCCTTTACCAGCAGAAATCTGATAGCTAGAAAGATAGAAGTTTTTTATTACAAAACATTAGTGACAGTTTTCAGAAGATTTCTGTGAGCTTCTCCCTTTACTAGCGGAAAATCTGATAGCTAGAAAGATAGAAGTTTTTTATTACAAAACATTAGTTACAGTTTTCAGAGGATTTCTATGAGCTTCTCCCTTTACCAGTAGAAATCTGATAGCTAGAAAGATAGAAGTTTTTGATTACAAAACATTAGTTACAGTTTTCAGAGGTTTTCTGTGAGCTTCTCCCTTTACCAGCAGAAATCTGATAGCTATAAAGATAGAAGTTTTTTATTACAAAACATTAGTTACAGTTTTCAGAGGTTTACTGTGAGAGGTTTACCAGCAGAAAGAAATCTGATAGCTAGAAAGATAAAAGATTTTTATTACATAACATTAGTTACAGTTTTCGGAGATTTTCTGTGAGCTTCTTTCTTTACCAGCGGAAGATCTGATAGCTAGAAAGATAAAAGTTTTTTATTACAAAACATTAGTTACAGTTTTCAGAGGATGTCTCATATTTTCATTTATTTGTTTCCTAAAGTCTTTCGGCCCGTTTGTTGTTTATTATCGTTGAAAATTAAATTTATTATTATTTTGTAAAACAAAAATCATATTTGCAAATATATTTAGTCCTGCCAACTATACTTTACAAACTTATTTCCATCGCATCTTAAGATTTAAATCCGGCACTCGTGATCATCAGATTTTCCCAACGTGTCACACACACACACACAAAAAAACCCTCATAAATTCCTCCAAGCTCATTTGGAAATAATATGCCATCCATCCAACCTGTCACTGGCGATAATTTAAGCTGCAACAATAAAAAGAACTAATTAGAACCCACCGAAATAGCGCCGCTCGGATTATCTTTCGTCGTCGCTACTTAGCCGCCCTTAATTATTATTGCCCTCGCCGAATAGCGGTGGCCGCATGGTGGGGGCAGCAAATAAACGTCCGAAAATAGCGCGACGTGTGACGTGTGTGACGCCCGCCCGCACAAAAACACGTTTATTTTCCGTGTTCATTAATTTGAGCGCTGCACCTGAGGAGCGCCGAAAAATAGATCCATCACTGGCGCCGCTCCAAAAGGAGGCGGCTGTGATACGTTGTGCATCGCTACACGTCGCCCGACTTTGGAAAATTAATTTTTTTTTAAAGAGAGTATATTTTAGCGGTCGTTTTATAAACACAATTCGAAAATAGTAGCTGTTTTAATGGCGTTATTGTTTACGAATGTTCGAAGTGGACTATACGGTCCTTTTTGGCACGTTTATATATCAACAACAGTTTGTGGTTTACAATTAAATCTGAGATTAAAAAAATATATGTAGAAACAAATATTTTCTGATAAGAAATATTAACATTGTGATGTATATTTAAGAGGGCCAGTCCATTAAGACGTTCTTCTGTATGAGAATTCGCAAATATTTTCAATCTCTTCAAACTGAAAAACGATATTTCGACACTTGTGGATATGGGTATAGTTATTCAGCATTTTGCATTATTTTATGAATAAAAACATTGAAACATTTTTGATCGCGGGATATTTTCAGAAAATATTTGTACGTTTTTTAATTATTATCTATTTTTTACATTTCATATTGTTCTGTTTGTTTCAGGAGGATCAGAATAGAGGCAAACCCAACTGGGAGCACCTCACCGACGACCTCCACGTGCTGTTGACCGTTGAGGACACAGAAAACCGCGCGCAGATGAAGCTCGCGAGGGCCGTGGAGGAAGTGAAGAAACTGCTCGTGCCAGTAAGTAATATTCTGCGTCGGAATCTAGGCCAGCGCAGTAATTCTGCATAACCGGTTTCCGCTGAAAATATGATTGTTTTTACGAACCGGCACGCATTTACACAAATATCATTCGGTCACTCGACTCGCGTTTTAACGATTGTTTTATCGCGCCTTCAAGTTGGAAAACCATCTGGCATCGGCGCGGTAGCCTAGTGATTTCCCATGAGAAAAGTATTTAATTACAAACGCAGCAGTGAATTATTACTCATTAAATAATAAAGCCTGCGCCAGAGATTTAAGTGTTGGTTTTTTTTTTGTTACAGCAAGCCGACGGTGAAGATGAATTGAAGAAGAGGCAACTTATGGAACTGGCTATCATCAATGGCACCTACAGGGATTCCAGCTCGAAGGCAGCAGCAGCAACAGGTAGGAATTACAAAATTGAAATTTACAGGCTTGGGCAAACAAAAATTATTCAAATAGAAATACAAATAAAAGTCCACTCAAGAAAATATTGAAAGATTTCTAATTACCTACATTTTTCTTGACGATATATATATATATATATATATATATATATATATATATATATTTATGAGGATTAACAAAGTGCGAAATTGATGTAATAATTTTTTTTTAGAATAAATTGCACTTGGTAAAATTCGAACTCACTAATTACGAACAACCCAAACCATCAGCCACACTCTCTGTAGTGTAGTTGGTAGCATGCTGGCCGCGAAATCCTATATATATATATATATATATATAGGATTTCGCGAAATCCTATATATATATATATATATATATATAGGATTTCGCGGCTAGCATGCTACCAACTACACTACAGAGTGTGTGGCTGATGGTTTGGGTTGTTCGTAATTAGTGAATTCGAATTTTACCAAGTGCAATTTCTTCTAAAAAAACATTATTATATATATATATATATATATATATATATATATATATATATAAATTCCATTAAATAGCATATACTACTATATACTATATTTTTCTTACAAAACGACAAATAGATCAACAAAATAAACTTTTATAATATGAACATACATAGAATATTAAACATTTAAAAACTATACTAAAATAAGATTGCAAATAATGTATATATTCGTAAATTTCGTAAAAATTAAAAAACAAAAGTAGTTCAGTAGGTGGTTCAGTCAATGGTGCGTGGTAATTTTGTTATATATTATATTAAATAACTGTCAATTGTCTTCTGTTTCTTATCCTGAAATGACATTTTTAACGCTTGTTCTTGAAGTCTCTTCAATATAAGAATATCACAAGCAGCTGCACCATTTTCTTCGGTCCATTCCCCTTACTAGACAGTACACACCTGTGTTTCCTTGCCCCATCCACACATTCCTTCCTCTCTCTTCCGCACCGCATCTCGCTTTTACCAAAAAAAAGACCTTTATTTGGCATACTGCTCAAAAAACACCCCATTCCCCTTACTAGACAGTACACACCTGTGTTTCCTTGCCCCATCCACACATTCCTTCCTCTCTCTCTTCGGCACCGCATCTCGCTTTTACCAAAAAAAAGACGTTTATTTGGCATACTGCTCAAAAAATACACTCCTCCCCCAATACACAATGCTCATACATCTAGAGCAAGAAACAAAAAAATGTATAACAATAAAAACAAAAAGTAGCACTCCTCACAATACAAATTAAGAGAATATAAGAATGAAGGAATATACATATTCGCCCTAAACCCACTCTGCCCTTGCCACTTTCCTCTCCCACGGCAGCCTGCTGCAGATTTTCACGCCCTTCCCATCCTCTCCCAACCATTCATTCAGCTTTCTGCAGTCTCCAACCCACTCTGTTTTCACCACCTCACATTCTTTGTTAAGGTGCCACCACGTGTCGCTTCCCTTACTACACAGCGCACACGCGGTGTACCCCAGACCCATCCACACTTTCCTTCCTCTCTCGTCTGACCCACACCTTGCTCTTGCCATGCACAGTTTGTCCTCCTGCTCCACTCAACCCTGGCTAAGTATCTCGGGAGTTTCCCCAGTACTTTCCACTCTACGTTGCCAGGGTTGTAGGAGCTCTCAGTCATTATTACCTGTCTTTCCTGCCACTAAATATCCCTCAATCTCTCTCTTACCTCAGTTCCTAGGCTTCCTATTTCTCTCAACTTCTTCTCTACCCACACCTCAGACATACCCACTCTTTCATACATCCTTCCTCTATCCCTTCCCCATCCACTCTCCGCCCTACTCTCCGCCCTACTCTTACACCTCATCCATACCTCCCACACCAGTCTTTCCTCACCCAATTCCTGCAATCTTTCTTCAAACTTCACCACCCTCACACACGACTCCCACCACATACTCATACGGTTCGTCTCCTGCAATAGTCTTTCCTCACCCAATACCTGCAATCTTTCTTCAAACTTCACCACCCTCACACACGACTCCCACCACATACTCATACGGTTCGTCTCCTGCAACAGCACTGCTCTCGGTGTCGAACTTTCGAGACCTAGCAGACTCTTCAGGAACAAACCTTGCTCTCTCTCTATCACATCCCACTCACGAAATCCCCACACTTCCACTCTCAATCATTCTCACCTTGTTTGTCCTGTGTGGCAGAATCTTCGAAAGACCCCTATGCCTCCGTTACCACCACTAGGTGGTAGGTATGGACAGTCACACTCACCTGCTTTTTTTGTCACTCAACATCCCTCATTCTCTCCCTGACATCGGTTCCTAGACTTTCTATTACTCTCAGGTTTTTATTCTCCCACACCTCAGACATACCCACTCTTTCATACATCCTTCCTCTATTCTTTTTCTATCCGGTCTCTAGTTCACACCTCTCACACCAGTCTCTCTTCTCACAACTCCTGCAATCTATTCTCGAACTTGACTACCCTTCTGCACGACTCCCACCATATGGTCATCCGATTAGTTTCCTACAGGAGTACCAACATAGGTGTGGATCTTTTGAGTCCTAGTAGAATCTTCATAAACCAGCCTTACTCTCTTTAGATTATATTCCACTCTCAGAATCTTAAGACTTCAACTCCATACAACAGTATTGGCTTCACACACGCACCCCACATCTTACACTATTATTACTATGTTAGCATCCAATTTTCTCTTCGCTATCCCCCAAGCCATTCTTTAAGGTTTAACGCCATTTTTCGTCCTCACGGAAATAAAAAGAAGTGAGGATGAATTCATATAATATCTCGAATGGTTATATACAAAATAATACAACTTTCCCTCTAGAGCGAAAGTTTAACGCAATCTAGCAACACCACATCAATTATGGGTATTAATTGAAGTGGTGTCGCTAAATAAGATCTTCTAAAGACGCCCATAGTCATTGAGCATGGGCTGTGTCGGATTCACGCCGTCATTCTGACGGGGCGCCTACCTCCTCACGTCCCACGGTGGAGGCTTGTCTGCCTTCGAGGCACTGCTAAGCGCTCTACGCGCTGCCTGGGCCTAAGGCTAGAATCCTGAGGTATTCGGAGTTGTTTTTTTGCCCACCCTAGTTCTCTTATGTATTCCTTTTTTGGTTCCTAGGTTGCGAGGGGTTGCCCTTCTTCGCCATTGCCTCTGGTCTTGTGTCTAGCCTCATCCCTTGCTCTTCTTTTGGTCAGCCATCGGGAACTCCCTGCTGCATGACCTTCTGTCTTACAGATCACGCAGTAGGCTCTTGGTTTCCTGCATTGTCTGGCCTGATGGCCTGCTTTGCCACATCTCAGGCACAGGTTGCGCCGGTCATCCCCGCTACACTCACGGACCCGGTGGCCATCCAGCCAGTAACGGCTGCAGCCCTGCGGCAGCTCTTCTCGCCTGGTGGCTCTGCTTGGAACCATACCAACTTTTATCTTCATTCCTACGAGTTCATTGGCACCTCTCTCGATTGTTGTAACCGTTATGTTGTTTGTCTTGTTTGTATCGGCTCGCCTACCCAGTACTTTTCTCCGCAATTTGTTGCCTTCCGGATAACCGTCTCGACCTCGGTTCTGGTTGTCATGAGGCACAGAACCCTTATATGCAAGGTTAAGCCGAACCTTCTGACTCTGGCCTCGGCACCCCCTTCTAATGCATTGGTGGCAGTTCGTCCACTTTACCGCCTCTGCCCCTCACCCTAATCTTGAGATTGCCGTTGGCCCTATCCGTCTGTGCTATTAGTATGTTCGTGACGTCAGCATATATGACTCCTAGTCACTAGTAGTAGCCAAACGGATAAGGCCCTTATCTGTTCTTTCTAATCGGACGACGTCCCACATCGATGTCCCGGATTCGCCGGACTAGGTCTGCGTAACTCTGTCCTTCGGCCGGCTTTATAAGGATTGTCTCTTCCTTCCTTACTTTAGGTTTTGCCTCGGTGGCTGTTCCATGGGTACTACTCGGTGTGCGGTGTCCTTCAAGGTCCCAGACTGTCGCTTGTATCCTTGAGCCTACTAGGATAAATTCGGCCATCTTCTTCAAAACGTTTAGTTGCAGCCTCAGGGTCTCGATTGCCAGCTCATTTGTTTCATTCGCCTCCGTGATTGATCTTATTCTCTGAATGCCCCGGTAGATGCTCTGCTTTAAGCTAAGCTGGTTGGTGGTATCACACACACAATTTAGTGTATGAACTTCTTGATTCTCCCGGTTGAACCTTCCCTGAGGTGCACTTCTGTGGTGTGGGCTATTGTATTCACGTCCCCCACATTCAAATTTAGCCTCGCGAGTTCCTTTATTAGTCTGCTGGTTTCTTTTTTCAGCCACTTGTTACACTGTGCGTTGATGTGTTTGGCCACCTCTATGCTTTGTGGCCATTTTGTGGTCTCCTTGCCTCTCACTTTCACGTAAGGTGCCCTCGGGCCAGTTCTCATCTAACGTCGCAACCGCCTCGTTGTAAGTGCGGTACCTATTAAAGGCACTCCTTATTCTAGCTGTTGCCTCTTCTGGTGGTTCTTTTTGTTGTAACGTGGGGTCTGGTTGGGTTGCTTGGCTAGTTATTTGGTCCAACCTTGCCTGCATCTCCTGCATTTCTGCTCTGATTTTCTCCGTTTCCCTATTCCATTTTGCTTTTTCAGCCCTCAGGTCGCTTTAGTTCCGCCTTAGCGCTCTTGGGGAATTCTAGCGGGATTCCAGATTTTCCGAAGGCCCGCTCATATTTCTCTCGAAGTATCGCCGCGTCCACTTTCGCGACCTTTGGGATATTTCGCGTGGTTACTGCTGTGTTAGTCAACCTTAGCACGACTTCTGTGAGTCCCGCCAACTGTGTGACGGCCTCTTGGTACTCGTCCTCGTCCTCACTGCTAGTCAGTTGGTGCTTTGCCAACTTTTTCCTTGCCCCTGCTTGTTCAGCCTTTGCGGTCCCTCCTTCCGGAGGCGAGGAGGCTTTCCTCTTGGTAGTTTGAGCGTTGTTTCCTTCCTCCGAGTCTGAGCTATCCAGGTTGCCGGCCCTTGTTAATGACAGTCTTTTAAAGATTCCTTACTGTTTATTCTCAGCCTCAGGGGGACGGGAAGGCTCTACTCTTGATGGTTTGAGCTTTGTTTCTTTCTTCGAGTCAGAGCTGTCCAGGTTGCCGGCCCTTCTCATTCACCAGTCTTTTAAAGATTTCCTTACTGTTCCTTCTCAGCCTCAGGAAGAAGGGAACGGAAAGACTTTCCTCTTGGTGGTTTGAGCTTTGTTTCCTTCCTCCGAGTCTGAGCTATCCAGGTTACCGGCCCTTGTTAATGACAAATCTTAAAAGACTGGTTAATGGCAGTCTTTTAAAGATTCCTTACTGTTCCTTCTCAGCCTCGTTTCCGTCTTCTTCGTGGCCTTCTTCTTTCTTGGTGCCGACGGGGTCATGAAGATCTCGTCGTTTTCCATGTCAGTGTTGCCGGTCGCTTCTTGTAGGCCCCCCATTCAGTTGGCTGGAGGGTCATGGAATTCATCCTTACTAAGTGAGCTACACTGATAAGATCTAACAAGATGTTTGCCCATGAGTTTGTGTGCTGCCCAACCAATTCCATAACCATTCAAATATAATAATCATGTATTCAATTAAATATACAAATACAATTTGACAATCGCATTAATCCATGTCATAATGTTCAAAGAGCAATTTCAATTGCAATTGCTCGTGCATCGCAATACAAACCGAATTTAAAACGACCTCCGAAAATCTAGGCCTTCACTCCCTCATCCGTCATCTAATTTGGATTTGGCACTAAAACTCGTTATAAATAGCCCGGCATCAAATTCAGTTTTATGGATTTCACGCTGCCGGTTGCCAAATCTCTAAACTTTGCAAAAAAATACATGATTTATACGTAGTGCAATAATTAGGCAGGGACGTTTCAATTTAACCTGTGCGAGCTGACATAATTTGTGCTTAATTTAATTATGTATAATGATATATAATAATACATAATAAGCCGCAACTTAAAACATATGTAAAATATATAACAAATAAATAATTTAGCAGATATAAATTATGTGACGAAATGCGTTCAATTTGAACAACAAATAATTGTTAATTTAAAATCTATTAGATCGCATCCTAATATGGAGAGTCGCAAGAAAAAAATGCTTCAATTCGTCATCAAAAAATTATATAAATGCAACCGAGCAGTGGCAAATTCTACGCATTTTTACAACCTGAAACTCAACCTAGAAAAGATTATATCTATCAGAGTAAACAAGAAAATCCGGTTAATTATCCTAAAATAAGTAGCTAATAGATGTAGCTAATTGAAAATCAGGAGATTAGTTTAAAATATTATTGCGTTTGGAAAATACAGGTCACGAAGATTGAGTTGTTCGAAATCGTTCATTGGTGGTAATTTTTCGCTTCAAATTCTTAATTGGTCAAATAATAAATCAATAAAATAATAGCAAACATTAACGCCCGGTTTCTCCAACGAATCTTAAAACTCTTATAAAAGTCTTATAAAAGCTCGTCTTATATAAACTCGTCTTATAAAAGCTCGTCTTATATAAACTCGTCTTATATATAACCACGCCTTATATTTTTATTCTGTTGCACCAAACATATGTAAATCTTATTTAGTCTTACAGTATAAGACCGTCTTATCGTTTTAAGATCCGATTTTTGTTTGGTGCATCGTTTTAAGGCCGTCTTATTATTGTGGCGGTCTTAAACTAGTTAAGATTCGTTGGAGAAACCAGTTGTAAAAGTCTTACAAGTCTTACAATGTAAGACCGTCTTATCGTTTTAAGATCCGATTTTTGTTTGGTACATCGTTTTAAGGCCGTCTTATTATTGTGACGGTCTTAAACTAGTTAAGATTCGTTGGAGAAACCGGTTGTAAAAGTCGCGGTCACAGTTTATTTCTCTAACACCGTCGCCTAAACATAACTTTTTACAAAATAATTCACACTCATAATAATAATTTTGAGGGCCCCGGCGAATGTTCACCTTTTACAGCTTTACAGAGGTTTTCTGTGAAGTTTAAAGTAAATACCGGGTGATTAAACACCTCTGAGCAATGTCTCCTTTTATCGCCGGAAAATCCTTACGGCTACTTTTTTTTTTAATTTTGGGGAATGCCTGTTCGCACTTAGCATAAGATTGTACCCGTATTAATTAAACCGTACATTTTATTTGTTTTATTACATTTTTAGTTTTCTATTCTGTTCTAGCCTGCGACGAGGAATGGCGTCGTGCCGCGGTGGCGGCAGCGGCGGAAACACAGAGGCTCCTCTCGCCAGCCATTCCCGGCCTGGCGACGCCCCTCAGGACGCCGGCGACGCCATTAGGAGCGCCGTTGATCCTCTCGCCACGCATGTCCGTCCCGACGACCGCAGCGTCGATCTTGAACGGCTCCGCGCCCCCGGGCTCCCTCCTGTCGCCCGGCGACCCCCACGGCATCATCTACAGCCCCTACGCGGACTACACGAACTACGCCGCCCTCGCCGCCTCACCGCTGCTCACCGAGTACGCGACGGCCGATCACAATGGTGGGTTATTTGCTCGTTGATAGTTTCAATCCTTCTATAATGCAAATTTATTTTTATTTTTTTTTTGCATGCGTTTAGAGCCATTTTATTGTAGATTTGTGTCGCGTTGAACAAAAAAAAAACATATTTTATCTTTATTTCTTAAATGTATATCATACTTTTAGTGTTTGGGTTCTGATAGTATTGGTTTGGCGGGGAGTTGCATGAAATTACCTTTTTGTTTAGTGTGCCATTTAGTTCAAGATCAACAACAACAAAAAAAAACACAATTTGTACAGCGCTCCCTGATTTGTTGAGAATTATATTGCTACTTCAATTTTGTCAATTAGTCCGAATTTAAATATTACAATATTTCTGTGATAACGAACCGCTACGTGTTGGTTTCTTAAACTTAAACGTACAATTTTTTTATATCATGTATCCGCGTACGTAACAAAATATTATATTGAAGAGTTTTATTATAGTATTTATACATATATGTTTAGTGTGTGCAAGTCATAGAGATTAGATTATATTTATACGTTTACAAGATATTTTATAGTGGTTGAAGTGTATTATTATGGGTACACTTTGGCTGGTAGTTTTTATTTTCGGGACTGGTGCGTGGTGCTACTTTTTTTTATTCAATTCACTGGTGCTACTAAATTCCGACCGTATCCCGGGATGTTTAGTTTATTTTTTATCTGGCTACTTGAAAGTTATTAGAGGCCAATGAGTTAGATAGTCAAGTTTATTTTTAGTTATTATTTTAATTACTTAGATTATTGTATATAGTCTATTTTTATACAAACAGAGATAGGTCAAGATGAAAAGAAGCAATTTTTACAACTACAAATTTTTATTTAGCAGGGATCCCTAAATTACAAAAAAAATATTAGTTCATTTTTTATTAGTCTTTGTATGCTAATTAGCTTTATAATATGCAAAAATAATTTTCTTTTATTCAAAGAATTTAAATATAGTGTATGTCAATGTTACTGCCCTAAAGTGGCCAATAGTGAATCCAAAAAAAATATTAAGAAAAAACAATGGCTTTGTAATATAGATAAAGTGACAGAAAATATGAATTCTTTATGAATTTTAGTTGCAATACATTGAAATCTATAAATTATAAAACATAAACCATTATGCATAAATACAAAACAAATATCAAGAATAAAAAAAATCAACGACTACAATGAAAATATAGACATCAGACAAATTCAAAGTAATTTATAAAATCTGCATATAATGGATTTCTATAGAATTAAAAATTTTTGATTCAAATGCTCTGAAGACACAAATTAAATACAAAAATATTTCTACCTTTATAGCCTGAGGATTTTCCGCTGGTAATGGTTGAAGCTCCGAGGAGTATATAAAATAAATTTCTATACAATTGATAATTCTTAGAGTTTTAATAGAACGATATTTATTTGCAAAGCGCTGAGATTTAGAAGTAAAATAGTGGAAACTACTCAAAAGACAATATTTGTAACTTCAGTGTTATGTATCTTTGAAATTAATGAAGATACAATTTTGAGCATTTGAAAATTGACTTCTTCATAAAATAGTGTAATGGAAATTAATATATTTTCCATAATTTCAAAATTGTATACAGTTTTAAACGTAGAAACTTAAAAAAAAATATTTGCAAGTTTAGTGTTGTGTATCTTTGAAATTAATGAAGATATAATTTTTGGTCTTTGAAAATCAAATAACTCATGCAATATTCTAATGGAAATAACTATATTTTCCATAATTTCAAAATTGTGACTAGTTTTAAACGTAGAAACTACTCAAAAAACAATATTTGTCACTTTAGTGTTTTGTATCTTTGAAATTAATGCAGATTTAATTTTGAGCATTTGAAAATTGAATTGCTCATACAATAGTTTAGTGGAAATAACTATACTTTCCAGAATTTCAAAATTGTAACTAGTTTTAAACGTAGAAACTTAAAAAAAATTATTTGCAAGTTTAGTGTTGTGTATCTTTGAAATTAATGAAGATATAATTTTTGGCCTTTGAAAATCAAATAACTTATGCAATATTCTAATAGAAATAAATATATTTTCCATAATTTCAAAATTGTGACCAGTTTTAAACGTAGAAACTACTAAAAAAAACAATATTTGTCACTTTAGTGTTTTGTATCTTTGAAATTAATGAAGATATAATTTTGGGTCTTTGAAAACTGAAGCCATCATGCAATAGTCTAATGGAAATAACTATATTTTACATAATTTCAACATTGTGACTAGTTTTAAACGTAGAAACTATTGAATTGAAGATTTAATTTTGAACCTTTGAAAATTGAAGTCATCATGCAATATTCTAATAGAAATAACTATATTTTACATAATTTCAAAACGAAAGATCAAAACGACTATAAACATACTTAGACATTAGGATAGAGACAAATTAAAAGTCATGTAGACAGAATTTACACATATAAAATGTATTTCTATAGAATTGATAATTTTTGGATAATAGAAAAATCAAAATTAGAAAAATAGAAACCATTACGCACATATACAAAACAAATGATCAAAGCGACTGTAAACATACTTAGACATCAGGAAAGAGATACATTAAAAGTCAGTAGAGAGAGTTTTCACATAAAAAAATGGATTTCTATTAATTAATATTTTTTTTATAATAGAAAAATAAAAATGTGTAAATTCTACACAGATAAATTAATAGTCATGTAGAGAGAATTTACACATATAAAATGGATTTCTATAGAATTGAAAATTTTTGGATAATAGTAAAATCAAAATTAGAAACATAGAAACCATTATTATGCACATATACAAATCAAAAGATCAAAACGACTCTAAACATACTTAGACATCAGGAAAGAGACAAATAGAAAGTCAGCAGAGAGAATTTACACCTATAAAATGGATTTCTATAGAATTAATAATTCTTTTGAAATAGAATAATAAATTTGTGAGAAAAATAAACCATTATGCACAAATACGTAAAAATTATCAAAGTGACTAAAAAATATATTAAGATTCAGGGAAGAGACATTAAAAAATTTGATTTCATCTGAATTTCAAAAAAATTGTGTTTGTAAAGCGCTGAAATTTATAATAATAAAAATAGTTTGAAAACTGAAAATTAGAAAAAGAGAAACCATTATATGCACGAGTTGTCAATATTTATCGGAGACCCAAAAAGTATGGTCTCATTTCAGAGATATATGATTTTTGTTTTTAAGATCCGTCTCAAATAGGTTCTTTTCTTCTATTTTCAGATCATCTCTTCCAAATTCCTCTAAAGTACATCAAATATTTTGATGCAAATGTGATATAATTTATGTTTTAAGAATGTCGTTTTCGGGAGAACAAGTATTTTTAGTTTAATTTTAACACAATAGTTAAATTGTATATTGAAATTAACACTGACGAAAACAAACTGCATTTTATAAGATTTTAAATATTTTTTAGTTATATTTAATTAGTTTTTTTATTATTATTATTATTTTTTGAGTTGACTATATGGATGTTTGTCGGGCGATGACGGATGGCTTTTTATACCTATTGAAATATTAAGTAGTTTCATTGCTTAAATTAAAAAATTGTTTAACAAAAATCGCTTTTTTGGAGAAATATATATATATATATATATATATATATATATATATATATATATATATATATATATATAAAGATTCGGAATTTAAAGTTCAAACATTGAAATTCTAGCTTAAATTTGGTATGTTTGTATCGAAGGTAATGAAGATATAATTTTGGGCCTTTAAAAAATCAATTTCTCATACAATAGTCTAATGGAAATAACTATATTTTCCATAATTCCAAAAATTGTAACTAGTTTTAAACATAGAAACTCGTAAAAAATAGTATTTGTAACTTTAGGGATATTTGTTTTTGAAAATAGTGA
This sequence comes from Lordithon lunulatus, assembly GCA_963942505.1. NCBI lineage: Eukaryota > Metazoa > Arthropoda > Insecta > Coleoptera > Staphylinidae > Lordithon > Lordithon lunulatus. The sequence continues at coordinate 52,302,629 of OZ012669.1, forward strand.
AGATATAAATGTGGCCATTTGAAAATTGAATTCTTCATGCAATGGTACACTGGAAATAACTATATTTTCTAAAATTTCAAAATTGTTATTAGTTTTATTCGTAGAAACTTGTAAAAGAATAATATTTGTATTTTTCCTTAATATCTTTGAAATTAATAAGATATAATTTTCGGCCTTTAAAAATTGAATTCCTCATGCAATATTCTAATGGAAATGACTATATTTTCCATAATTTCAAAATTGTAACTAGTTTTAAACGTAGAAACTATTCAAAAAAATAACATTTGCAACTTTACCGTTATGTATCTTCGAAATGAATGAAGATATAATTTTGGGTGTTTTAAAATTGAATTCATCATACAATCGCCTAATGAAAATAACTACATTTGCCATAATTTTAAAATTGTGACTAGTTTTAAACGTAGAATCTTGTCAAAATATAATATTTGTCACTTGTCACAGTGATATTTATCTTTGAAATTAATGAAGATATAATTTTGGGCCTTTAAAAATTGAATTCCTCATGCAATAGTCTAATGGAAATAACTATATTTTCCATATTTTTAAAATTGTGACTAGTTTTAAAGGTTAAAAAAATATATTTCCAACTTTAGTGTTTTGTATCTTTGAAATTAATGAAGATATAATTTTGTACTTTTGAAAATTGAATTCATCATGCAATAGTCTAATGGATATAACTATATTTTGCATGATTTCAAAATTATGACTAGTTTTAAACTTAGAAACTACTCAAAAAACAATATTTATAACTTTAGTGTTATATATCTTTGAAATTAATGAAGATATAATTTTGGGCCTTTGAAAATTGAAGTCATCATGCAATAGTGGAATGGAAATAACTATATTTTACATAATTTCAAAATTGTGACTAGTTTTAAACATAGAAACTACTCAAAAAACAAAATTTGTAAATTGAGGGTGTATTTTTGAAATTAATGAGGATATAATTTTGGGATTTTGAAAATTGAATTCTTCATAAAATAGTGTAATGAAAATTACTATATTTTCCATAATTTCAAAATTGTAACTAGTTTTAAAGGTAGAAACTAGTCAAAAACCAATATTTGCAACTTTAGTGTTATGTATCTTCGAAATTAATGAAGATATAATTTTGGATCTATGAAAATTGAATTCTTCGTACTATATTCTAATGGAAATAAGTATAATTTTCATAATTTCAAAATTGTGACTAGTTTAAACGTATAAAATTTTCAAAAAATAATATTTGCAAATTTAGTGTTGTATATCTTTGAAATTAATAAAGATATAATTTCTGGCCTTTCAAAATCGAATTGCTCATGCAATATTCTAATGGAAATAACTATATTTTCCAATATTTCAAAATTGTGACTAGTTTTAAACTTCGTAACTACCCAAAAAACAATATTTGTAATTTTTGTGTTATATATCTTTGAAATTAATGAAGATATAATTTTGGACCTATGAAAATTGAATTCTTCGTGCAATATTCTAATGGAAATAATTATAATTTTCAAATTTGTGACTAGTTTAAACGTATAAAATTTTCAAAAAATAATATTTGCAAATTTAGTGTTGTATATCTTTGAAATTAATAAAGATATAATTTCTGGCCTTTCAAAATCGAATTCCTCATGCAATATTCTAATGGAAATAACTATATTTTCCAATATTTAAAAATTGTGACTAGTTTTAAACTTCGTAACTACTCAAAAAACAATATTTGTAACTTTAGTGTTATATATCTTTGAAATTAATGAAGATATAATTTTGGACCTATGAAAATTGAATTCTTTGTGCAATATTCTAATGGAAATAATTATAATTTTCATAATTTCAAAATTGTGACTAGTTTAAACGTATAAAATTTTCAAAAAATAATATTTGCAAATTTAGTATTGTGCATCTTTGAAATTAATATATTTTTTGGCCATTGAAAATTCAATTCCATATGCAATTCTAATGGAAATAACTATATTTTCTATAATTTCAAAATTCTGACTGGTTTTAAAATTAGAAACTTTTCAAAAATTAGTGTTTGTAAGTTTAGTGTTATATATCTTTGAAATTAATGAAGATATAATTTTGAGCATATAAAACTTGAATTCCTCATACAATAGTGTAATGAAAATAAGTATATTTTCCACAATTTCAAAATTGAAACAAGTTTTAAACGTAGAAACTAGCCAAAAACAAATATTAACAACTTTAGTGGTATGTATCTTCGAAATTAATGAAGATATTATTTTCGGCCTTTAAAAATTGAATTCTTCATGGAAATAAGTATATTTTTCATAATTTCAAAATTGTCACTAGTTTTAAACGTAAAAACTGCTCAAAAAACAAAATTTGTAAATTTAGTGTTATGTATCTTTGAAAATAATGAAGATATAATTTTGAGCATTTGAAAATTGAAATCCTCATACAATAGTCTAATGGAAATAACTATACTTTCCATAATTTCAAAATTGTAACTAGATTTAAACGTAGAAACTAGTCAAAAACTAATATTAGCAACTTTAGTGGTATGTATCTTCGACATTAATGAAGATATAATTTTGTCCCATTGAAAATTGACGTCATCATGCAATAGTCTAATGGAAATAACTATATTTTACATAATTTCAAAATTGTGACTAGTTTTAAACTTAGAAACTACTCAAAAAACAATATTTGTAACTTGAGTGTTATATATCTTTGAAATTAAAGAAGATATAATTTTGGGCCTTTGAACATTGAATTTTTCATGCAATATTCTAATGGAAATAAGTATATTTTCTATAATTTCAAAATTGTGACTACTTTTAAACGTAGAAACTTGTCAATAAATAATATTTGCAACTTTAGTGTTATGTATCTTTGAAATTAATGAAGATATCATTTTGGACAATTCTCATGCAATAGTCTAATGGAAATAAGTTTATTTTCCATGATTTCAAAATTGTAACAAGTTTTAAACGTAGAAACTAGTCAAAAACTAATATTAGCAACTTTAGTGGTATGTATCTTCGAAATTAATGAAGATATAATTTTGTCCCTTTGAAAATTGAAGTCATCATGCAATAGTCTAATGGAAATAACTATATTTTACCTCATTTCAAAATGTGACTAGTTTTAAACTTAGAAACTCCTCAAAAAATAATATTTGTAACTTTAGTATTATATATCTTTGAAATTAATGAAGATATAATTTTGGGCATTTGAATATTGAATTCTTCATGCAATATTCTAATGGAAATAAGTATATTTTCCATAATTTCAAAATTGTGACTAGTTTTAAACGTAGAAGCTTTTCAAAAAATAGTATTTGTAACTTTTGTGTTATGTATCTTTAAAATTAATGAAGATATAATTTTGGGCCTTTGAAAATTGAATGCCTGATTCAATAGTTTAATGAAAATAACTACATTTTCCATAATTTCAAAATTCTGACTGGTTTTAAACGTAGAAATTTTTCAAAAATTAGTGTTTGTAACTTTAGTGTTATATATCTTTGAAATTAATGAAGATATAATTTTGGGTATTTGAAAACTAAATTCCTCATGCAATATTCTAATGGAAATAACCATATTTTGCATAATTTTAAAATTGTGATTAGTTTTAAACTGGTCAAAAATAATATTTGTAACTTTCCTATTATGTATCATTGAAATTAAGAAAGATACAATTTTGAAATTTGCATTCCTTATATTTCCTATAATTGCAAGGTACAATCGAAACAATTCAAAATAAATTTCAACCCTCGCTATAATTCGCCGCCCGTCATCCCCCCGACAACTCGACAAACAACAACAAAAATCGACAATTTAATTGCCATCACACCAAGCTAGTCAAAATTAGCTTTTAGGGAGACCTGCATTTAAAAATTACTCGAAAACCCAAACAAACAATCAGACGACAGAAAGTCAAAAAAGAAAGCATTTACACTTAAGTCTATATATATATTATTTTATTGTTACCTCAGCTTGATAATAATTTATTTAATTTGTACATTTTTGTTTTATTATTACTTTTTTGTAACATAAGATGTGTGTGGGTTTGAAACAGAACAAAAACCGCATTATATTTTTCCAATTAGTGCAATACAATAACTAAAAAGAAAAAAATAGCCACGACAATTGGATGCAAAACTGTTGAAGATGCTTAGTTTTTAGAGATATACGTACATATATATAGGTTGATTATGATGATGCTTTATCTGTTCATTTACGGACGTTTGTAGTTAGTTTCTCTTTTTTATATAAAAGTATATATATTTAAATAGTTATGTTTATATGTAATTTGTAGGTGTATTTGTACTATTTTAAGGGGAACCGCCTGCGACGGCGTGTTTTTTGTTTGTTTATACAGAATGATTCCAAAGAAAACAATAGAAGTAATAGTAATTGGATTCAACCGTTTGATACCCAACTTACTTTTTTTTTATCCAAATTATTTTTGGCCTTGATTTATCGATCATACTAGCCATTAACTATGTATTATTTTTATAAACTGTATATATTAACCAATATGTATTGTACACTAAATTGAGGACAAATAAAACATCTATGGATTAATAGACTCAAATTCCGAATAGAAAATGGAATCTATTAAAACTGGATTCGAATCGGTAACGGCGTGGACGACTCTTGATTCTGGTGCTCCGCGATTTTTTCTTATGATCAAAAATGCACCCTGTTATCAAAACGGTTAAGAATCAATGTTCTAGGCATTGTCAAGTTTCCAATTTTTTGTTATTGACAATTTGAGTGATTTAATAGTCTTTTCATATATATCTATATATCTATATATCTATATATCTATATATCTATATATCTATATATCTATATATCTATATATCTATATATCTATATATCTATATATCTATATATCTATATATCTATATATCTATATATCTATATATCTATATATCTATATATCTATATATCTATATATCTATATATCTATATATCTATATATCTATATATCTATATATCTATATATCTATATATCTATATATCTATATATCTATATATCTACATATCTATATATCTATAAAATGATGTATATGAACCCAGATGGGGAATTAAATATTTTAAATCAAAAAGATGTTTCAAACATCAAGAGACTGTACAATCAAAGTCATCGGGGAAACTTGATAATTTCTAGACCTTACGCGGAACTAGTTGTTCTAAACAATAAATTAAGTGGTAAAAAAACATAGTAATTTGATTCATATCCTTTATTGAAAATGAATTATCACATAGTAGACGCCATAAACATTAAAGTCGATCTAGATGTTTTATGCAATTCTTTTTGAAAACATGAGTTTCCATTGTGGAACCAAAAGGTTAATATATACATGTTTCACAAAAATAACTGTTGTAGCTCTTGAATATTAATGAAACTTGTTACATATATTAAAAACATTTTCATTTAAATTCTGTATAATTTGGGATTGATATTTTGTAAATTGAATTGTTTGTAAATTTTAAAAATGCACTCTAACTCCTTTTAGATGTCATTTTGGAATCTTAATTTTTGAAGATAGAGCCAACAACTGTATATAAGAGGACATAGAAATTGCACAAGTACAATGTAGACACGCTGACGCGCATTTTTTACCGTCGGACGTCGTCGGATCTCACACATAACGTGTTGCTATCATCATGTTTGTACCGATAATTTAAATTAGCTGTCCAATTTCTGGACAATGATATTTAAATTTGTCGCCAAATATAACTGTTAGTGCACAGTTCGATGACGAAACGTTTTTGCCCTCTCCGGATTGGTTGGCACGTCAACTTATATATAGTAACATTACAATCACAGTTAATTGAGCTAAAAAAAAAGATATTATTGTCAGTTTTTGGTGATAATTATGCACCAGATAAGCTACTTCTCTTATTTTTTGGAATCACACTGTAGTGTTTTTTTTTTATATATATACATATAATATATTTCCACACAAACCGATTCAGGAGAATCCAATGTATTGATGTAATTTAATGAGCAATGTATGTATTATAGCCAATGCAGCTGCGGTAGCTGCTAAACAGCGCAGACACCTCGGCCAGGTCAGGGAACATCCTTACCAAAGAGCGGGCGCTCTGTCTTAATTCAGACAAGGTTAGTTCTCGTACTATTTTTCTATATCGTTGCAGGTTTTTTTTTTAAATATTATTATTTGTTGTGTTGTTTATTTAAACGTGTACATACATATGCAGAGTTCTTTTTACGGCCATTATTTTGTATATTTATTGTCACGTGGTTTTCTGCCACCATTTCGTTGTTTTTATTTTTGTGGGATGAAATTTTTATATTATATCGTCAGTATTTTTCATTCGTTGTAAACGGGTTGTGACACACACAGTTATTATAGATGTTTATCCGAGTTTTGTTTTTTTTTTTTTGGGAGGGAAGAAGGTTTTTGAGATTGCGTTACCATACCAAGTTTCCTTCACTCTCTTCGTAGTTCGTATTCGATACAGCGACTTCATGTCCGGATGATTTTTTTATGAGACTGCGTTTTTACTTACTAAATTATTAAAGAAAAATAATAGTAACGAACATTCCATAGTTAATGGTGTGTTTTTCTCTCTAATTAATTCATCCTCGTTCTTGTTTGTGTACTTAAAAAATTAATTCTATATATTTTTTTTAATTAATTCGTTTACCGGATGTGATTTCGATAATCATTTTCAAATGCTAGTCCAATGCTCTTCTATTCACTCACATGAAATTTTACTTAATTTACACCTTCTTTCCATTTATTTTGTTTGTTTGTTTTATTTGTATGAATATGCCCGTTTTTCAGGCAACTACTTGCGGCATTTTGAAATAACTCTTATTTTATATTTATGTAGATAGTTGTTAAATCAAATTCGTACATTTGATTATTTAATTATGTTATTTTATTAGGTTTTTTTTCTATATACATTTCATATATAGCATATATTATATTTTTTGTATGTTATCGACTTGCGCCAACGTGGAAAAATATATTTATACAAAAATCCAACCAGCAGTGTGTCAATTGCAACCTTTTTCTTTGGGTATTCTCCTATAGGTTTTAACTGACGACGAACGTTCGATTAATATTATTAACACACAAGTACTTAGTAACTAATTCCACTTGGCCAAGTTTATTAATGATTATTTAAGTTTACAATGAAATTTTGTTGGTGCTGCTAGTTTAATTTAATTATTATAATATCCATGTATAATTTTAATACAAAAATCGCTTTACTAATTGTCCCAGTGTCATTCTATTGGGATTGTAAACTTTATGCATGTGTCTCATAAATCTTTTCCTATAAAATCAATTATTTATTAATAACATTTGTATATATCTATATATATATATATATATATCGGACACACACAACACATGCTTTTGTCAAAACTAACCATTTAAATAATTTTTCTATTTTGTGTCCATACACCTTATAATATATTATTTTATTTTATTACTATATTATATACAAGTTCTTTAATAACCTGAATCAATTGTCTTTCTAAAATAGTTGCTTTAAAACTAGCTCTTTTATAAAAATTAATATTTTTGGGTAGAATAATTTGAAATATTAGTATTCAACCAAGGTTTGCGGTTTTTCGATTAGGAAACGACTGGACTGATAAGACACAAATAAATATCAGTTGATAGCCGTATAAAGATATTTGGTTTTCTTTTAATTTTTTTTAAAAAAAGTTATTGCATAAAAGTCACAAAATAGAAAAAATAATATTAAAAAAAACTTTAATAATACTATTATTAAATAGTAGCTTGAGGCGAAATTCATAATAATAATAATAATAATAATATTAAAAATAATAATGACACTGGGACTAATTATTTTGGTATATAAAACAAACTATTTATTTAAGATGAATGATTTTAATTAACTAACATACTGTTTTTTCTTTTCTTTTCTTGTTAACCCCCGGTTGCCCGGCCTGTAGGCGTGCTAACCTGTCACCTGCGCCACTCGACTAACAGGAAGCGGACCATCTACGGTAGTGGTACGTCTAACAAACATCACTAACCCCTGCACTCTGTACTAAGGATCACCATTATATCATGTACGTCTCTTCAACCAAACAAAAAAATAATAATAATAATTCGCACTGGGATAACACGCACCGCATAACACACAACAAATTCTAATTTTAATTTTCTTTATAATAATATAATACTGTTTTTATTTTTTTTTGGGTGCATGTTATCCGGTGTAGTGCGCACAAAAAATAATTGTTGCAATCGCCAAACGTTAAAATTAGTACAAATCCATTTCGAATCGTGCCAATTATTTAGATTATTAGCCCAGCAAGTGCCTTAAGTAGGTGGATTTTTAAAAAGTAATTGTATATTAAGATTTATATGTAGTAAGCAATACAATTTTTTTTTTGAAGGTAGGTATTACTTAAATACACGCGTTGCTTAAATAATCATATGATATTATCCGTTATTAGTAATTTAAATTTATATATATTTTATCAACATCCGGAATTTTTAACAACTCAAGTAGTTACAAGTGCAATATACCCAAAAACTGCTTGATATCTATGAGATTAGTTAATGTGGTAATTAATTTGACGCATTCGGGTTTTTGAGGGGCGCACAAAAATATGATACGAAAATTAAACAGTTATGATATATAAAAATTATTGGATTTTTTTACATACAAATACTCTAATATAAACATCAACAAATTAAATTATATATCAAAACATACAGTTTTTTTATATATTTATTATATTTAATATAAAATAATAAATATAAAATATATATTTAATAAATAATTCAAAATTGAATCAAATTGATTCAAACAGAAAGTGAAAATTTATTTTATACAACTCTAAATAACTTTTGTAAATAAATAAAATATAAAATTAAGTGAAAGATATATAAAGTAAACATAAACATCAAAACATTAAATTATATATCAAAACATACAGTTTTGTTTTATATTTATTATTTATATTTATTATATTTAATATATAGCCTACATCGAAAAGTAGAAGGCAATAGATAATATATATAGATATTTAATATAAAATAATTAAATAAATATATGTATATTTAATAAATAATTCAAAATTAAATCAAATCGATTCAAACACAAAATTTATTTCAATTTAAAATTTATTTTATGCAACTCTAAATAATTTTTGTAAATAATAAAATTATAAAATTAAATGAATGATATATATAAAGTACATTTATTAAAAAAATATTAAAAATAAAATGCATTCTATAACAGTGAAATAGAACACAATAATTCAATAAAATTTTCAATTAGTTCATGCAGATTATTATGTGTTGTTTATTTTATTTATGAGAAGATTTATTAGAAACGAAAAAAAAATTCATATCAATAGCTGCCCCTCGACAATCCTGTAATGCGTAACATAGGGTAAACAAAATATATATAAATACATTTTTTATGTATGCATAGTGTTTATTATACGATAGCAATAATAAATTTTTAATTTTTGGGGCTTTAACTGTTTTCCGATTGCACGGCGTTTACAATCAGAGAGAAAATCCGTCCGATCACACGCGCGTTCAATTTGCAAAGTGCAATAAATTTCGTAGGAGGATGGTGCAATTTCATTTAAATAAAAGAAAAAGAGTACTTTAATAATTTTTATTTTATAAATGTTGATTTTTTTGTTTTATTAAGTAATAATGTACTTAGTTTATATATATTATATAACAGTTAATTGAACAAATAGTTTGTAAAGTGCCCCCTGTTGTTATTCTCACAAGCCACAAGCCCACCCCCCTAACTCAGTGGCGGAACTTTTATTATATTAAATGAGACAACAATCAAATTTTTAAAAATCTTTTTTATATGTTAGTACTAATAATAATAATGATAATAATAACATAAACTAGATTTTTAAAGTTTGAGGGTTTGACTACTTTTGCTCCCATGCCTAAAATATATTTTATTACATAATTTTTTATAAAGTTTTGTTGCATATATGAAAAATTTACTCGTTATATAAATGCAATTATAATAAAATCAAATATAAAATATTGAAATAGTAGGAGCAACAATCTATAATCATATTCAAATATCAAGGCCAACCGGGCTCGTTCATTATTTCAAGTGACTTGAACTGTCTTTTCAACTGTTTTAACTTAAATTGTAAAATTATGTTGAACTTTTACTACATTTAAGAAATCAATGAACAACAGCTAATTGATTTTCATAATCTTATGTGATAATGTTATATAAATGCAATTATAATAAAATCAAATATAAAATATTGAAATAGTACGAGCAACAATCTATAATCTTATATCATTAAAAAAAAGACCTTTATTTGGCATACCATATTAATAAATACACACATCCTGGGGGATGTGTGTATTTATTGTATGTGTATTGGGATACACAATGCTCATACAGCTAAAGCAAGAAACATATATCACTAATTGTTTCTTAAATAAATTATTAAAACAAAATTTTCACGATAACAATAATTTTCGTATGAGAAAATTAAAAATCATATTTGAGTTAAAATGTATTTCCGCTTGCCCGAAAAAGACTTACTTTCCCATCAAGTTCTTCCTTTAGATTTATTACCAACTAAAGTTTTAAATTCATTGTGGAGTATAGTAGTGATTATAATTCAAATATAATTTCATCAGGAAGAAATTAATCAGAATATGGATGGAATAAATATTAATCCAAGTAATCTTCTTAATCAGTTTATTGGCAATAAAAAATTTGTTGTTGTTAAATAGATAGATAAATAGAATTAAATAGATTTGTTATCATTTTCAATTTAATAAATAAGATTTGATATCATTTTCAATTTAATAAATAGGATTTAATATCATTTTCAATTTAATAAATAAGATTTAATATTAAACTTATTTGTTTTTTATACTTAAAAGAAAAGTAATTTATTGAATTAAAAATTATAAACGCGTGTTTTTTAAGATATTACATCTTAAATCATTTCTCACACAAAATTTGCGTCTAATCTATTTTTCAACTATAAAGGGGGATTATGTCTATTTCTCTACTAATTGTAAAATTATATTGAACTTTTACTACATTTAAGACATCAATGAACAACAAAGAATTGATTTTCATAGTCTTTTGTGATAAACGAATACAGATTGTTGCTAATTTCTATAATTGAATTAATAAAAAATGAACAATTTTAAAAATATCAAGGCCAACCGGGCTCGTTCACTATTTCAAGTGACTTGAACTGTGCTTTTCAACTGTTTTAACCGAACATTTCATTTTCTAATTGTAAAATTATGTTGAGCTTTTACTACATTTAAGACATCAATGAACAACAATGAATTGATTTTCATAGTCTTTTTATATATAAACGAATACAGATTGTTGCTAATTTCTATAAATGAATGAATAAGAAATGAACAATTTTGAAAATATCAAGGCCAACCGGGCTCGTTCACTATTTCAAGTGACTTGAACTGTGCTTTTCAACTGTTTTAACCGAAAATTTCATTTTCTAATTGTAAAATTATGTTGAGCTTTTACTACATTTAAGACATCAATGAACAACAATGAATTGATTTTCATAGTCTTTTTATATATAAACGAATACAGATTGTTGCTAATTTCTATAAATGAATGAATAAGAAATGAACAATTTTGAAAATATCAAGGCCAACCGGGCTCGTTCACTATTTCAAGTGACTTGAACTGTGCTTTTCAACTGTTTTAACCGAAAATTTCATTTTCTAATTGTAAAATTATGTTGAACTTTTACTACATTTAAGACATCAATGAACAACAACGAATTGATTTTCATAGTCTTTTGTGATAAACGAATACAGATTGTTGCTAATTTCTATAATTGTATTAATAAAAAATGAACAATTTTGAAAATATCAAGGCCAACCGGGCTCGTTCAATATTTCAAGTGACTTGAACTGTGTTTTTCAACTGTTAACTGTTAATCGAAAATTTCATTTTCTAATTGTAAATTATGTTGCACTTTTACTACATTTAAGAAATCAATGAACAACAACCAATTGATTTTCATACTCTTTTGTGATAAACGAATACAGATTGTTGCTAATTTCTATAAATAAATGAATAAGAAATGAACAATTTTGAAAATATCAAGGCCAACCGGGCTCGTTCACTATTTCAAGTGACTTGAACTGTGCTTTTCAACAGTTTTAACCGAAAATGTCATGTCATTTGTTTTAATTAGTAAAAAATAATATATAATTTAATAGAAGTTATGCAAGAACAAAATACAAAAGATTTTACTATTGGCATTTCTGAAGAACATAGTTCAAATCATTTATTTCAATATTTCAAATGACTTGAACTGTGCTTTTCAACAGTTTTAACCGAAAATCGCATGTCATTTGTTTTAATTGGTAAAAAATAATATATAATTTAATAGAAGTTATGCAAGAACAAAATACAAAAGATTTTGCTATTGGCATTTCTGAAGAACATAGTTCAAATCATTTTAAATAATAAATTGTAGTTGTCTATTATATAGGACGATTAAAAAAAAAGGACAAAAAGGAATTGACATTCATACAATATTTTATGTTAAAAATATTTATTTTGTATTTTATATCAATTCGTACAATATGTTTTGTTTAAAAAATTCTATAGAAGGTAATATCTATAAATTAAAAAAAAATTATTCTAAATTGAGTCAAAACGTTTCAAACATAAAGTGAAAATAAATTTAAAACAATTGTAAATAATTTTTGTAAATAATAAAAGCATAAAATTAGGTGAAAGACATATTACAAAGTACATATTCTGTAAATATTAGAAATCAAATACACGCACCGTAAATAGAACAAGATAATTCAATCAATCTCTAATTGAGTTAAGACGGTGTAAAGTGAAAATAAAGTTAAAACAGTTGTAAATCATGTTTGTAAATAGTGCTTGAATTCTATGTAAAAAATATATAATGCGGTGTTTAATTGACGCGCTCAGGTTTTTGAGTGGCGCACAAAAATATAATATGAAACCAATTAACAGATATGATATTGCCATATAAAAACAGAGGTGATATCAAATACAAATACAACCAAGTCTAAATATTTTTAACATGATTTCATATTTTCAGATTAATGATGGGATCACGTCAATGTACAATTTTACAATTCTCGCTATAAGAAAAGTACTGATGAGATCCCAGCCTTAATTTTCAATATATATATATATATATATATATATATATATATATATATATATATATATATATATATATATATATTAATTTTTGTCCTGCAGTTATGAAACAATCTGTATAATAATTTAGAACATGTTATTATAGGCTAATTACGCCTTTGAGAAAGTTTAATAGTTCCGCCACTGCCACCCCATCCCTTCTATATATAAAAAAACAATAAAATAAAATGTATTTTTTTGTGTGATGCGTGGAGGTAGAAAAAGAAAGCCAGAGGATATATATATTTAGAAAGGTAGCTTGATGATATAATTATTATGATTTTTTTTTCTCTCAATAATTTAATTTTTAATCTCTTTAGATGTATAATGTTTGTGTCATATTAATTATATTATATATACATATATATTTATGTTATAGCGATTTAAATGATTGTGCTAGAGATTTATTTAGTTGACCTAAAAAAAAAATATGAAAGATCTGAGGTATATTTATTGTACTATTATTGCGAGATTATTGTGGTATGTATTACAAATAATTTTAAGCATATTTGAATTATTTAATAAAAAGTTGTAATAACAATTTGATATTTTGGGCATGTATGTTTTGGGATGTGTATTTATTTAGCAGCCTGATATTATTTGCTACAAATTAATTCAGTTAGTTTGTACTGAAATTGCAAGGATTCTACATTATACACCTAGTTTAATAATCCTTGATGCAGGACTACAATTGCTATTTATAATAAGGTAAGCTACTTTTATTTATTGTATTCAAACTGATGTTACTTTTCTAATATGTCTTCAGTTGTTTGTGAAGAAAATCTGAAATTTAATGTTTAATATTTGGGTTGAAAGGATTTGCAAAGGACAATTACTATTATTTATAATTGGCGAAACAAATAACACGAATTTAATTTATTTGGAATATGAAATTTGATATAAATTATTTAATAAGTGTGAATGAAATCATAATTGTTAAATTAAGCATAGCTCAATAGATTCTGCTAATAGCTATTAATAATGCTCAAAATAGCTTGAAAATTTAAATTTACTGCGATAATACGATTTAAACCACAACATCCTTGTGTGAAGTTATACACATTTTAATTTGAATTACCGCGATAATGTTAAGTTATACCACCAATTCGATGCAGTAGTGAAGTTATACATATGTTTATTTGAACTACCACAATAATGTGAAGTTTGAACTACCTCAATAATGCGACGTTTGAACTACCACAATAATGCGACGTTTGAACTACCACAATAATACAATGTTTGAACTACCTCAATAATGAGAAGTTTGAACTACCACAATAATGAGAAGTTTGAACTACCACAATAATGAGAGGTTTGAACTACCACAATAATGTGAAGTTATACCATAAATTTTGTGCAGTGGAAAAGTTATATAATTTTATTAGAACTACCACAATCAATTCGATGCAGTAATGAAGTAATACATGTTTTTGTTAGAACTGCCCTATATTGTGGAGTCATATACCATTAATTCGACGTAGTAATGAAATTTCTATTTGACCTACCACAATAATGTAAGCACTAATTTGATTTCTGCGTCCAATTAGTGCTATATGTATTAGGCGCAATGTGAAGTGATACACATTTTAATCTACTACAATACTGTAATGACTACACTACAACCCTTGCAATACGACGAATGATTTTTCTAGAACGTGCCTCGTTATACGCAAGGATTGCTATTTGAAACTCATCATATATTCATTTTGCATTCCAACAGTGGCTGGGTGATAATGATGAAAATGTCCACTTCAAGTGACTTATAAATGAAATGTAAATGCAATCTAATGAAATGTAAATGAGATGTAAAGGAAATGTAAATGAAATGTAAATGGAATGAAAAGGAAATGTAGATGGAATGTATATGAAATGTAACATTACACTATTTCCCGCATTTTTTATGAAAGACTAATTATTCTAAAATACATCGTATTCCATCGTCTTCTGTCTTTACCTATGCGAATCCAGTTATTTAAATTTAATGTAAAATACTTACATTAAATTATATGAGATCTATTTCTTTTAAATCTATGATTTTCAATGTTGCCAATAGTATCAAACGTTATCCTAATGTGTTCCTATTTACAGTACATAACCTACAATAGCTGAAAGTTTTAAATAGTTTCCACGTTAACACCGTTTAATGGCTTTCCCGCAGCCGAATGCCCAAAGAGGTCTGTCTTTTTAAACCTCCACCACTAAACCCAACTCTAACCCCCAAAATGTGCCCTCAGAATTAACCAACCGTAAGATCCTAGAAGAGCTACAGATCAAAAAGCAACTGCTGTTGAAACAGGGTGTCGCCTCTACCCTGAACGCCACAGCCCTGCCCGTGCTAGGCACAGCAAACATTCCCAGCTCGGAGAACCACTCAATGAACTCAGCCCAGAGGACTGCTCTGCAAACAGCAAACACTCAGTCGACAGGATTCTTTATTTCTCAGGACTCGTCTTTTGGAAACCTTATACTGCCAGTTTTACCCCGATTTGATATCAAATAGTTCCTAGTCAATTTACAAATATGTGGCCCTGTATGAAACTGAGGCACATCGAGGAGCTGATGCAGGATATTGAGGAGTTTGAGGAGCCTAAAGTGTTGCTTGAGCAGTATATAACTCCACCTCATTTGAGCTCACATATGCTGCATACAATTCAGGTAAACATTGAAAAGAGTTATGCTGATACAATCAAAAATTTCAAACCTAATACTACAAGGCCAACAAATATTTCAATTAATGACATGAACAATGATTAATCAACACCTATATAAGTGATTTTTAACCTTTTTGAAGTCACTTATCTAGGTGATGATTAATTGTTTATGTTATTAATTGAAATATTTGTTTGTATCATAACATTAGGTTAGGTAACTATTGATGAACAATGATTAATCATCTAGGTGATGAATGCAAACAATTATAATTGGTTAATTGACTTTGAATGAAATATAAAATGTAATTACAAAGTATACAATATGATCATTTGATGATCCTTTCCTTTTCATGGCACCATTTATTTAATATCAACATAATCTTTATTGCAAGCATTCTTAAAATTTGGTGGCACATTTCAAGAATCTTGTGGCACACTAAAGTTAGAATCACTGGGTTACATTATTGTACCCTGTGTTAACTTATTAAAAATTATGATTCTATTCATGTTTTTTATTTTTCAGTCTCATTATGGTGATATTCAAGGAAAACTAGTTTGTGACTTGGGTGCAGGTTGTGGGGCATTGTCTATAGGTGCAGCTATACTGGATGCAGGTGCTGTAGTGGGATTTGAAATTGATGAAGATGCACTGGAGATTTTTAGCAATAATGTTAGTGAACAGGAGCTGACAAACATTGAGTGTGTTCGATGTGATGTAATAGATGGCATATCAGAAAGGTAACAACAGAAACAATTGTTCAAAAATAATGTAGTTGCAGCATATTCATTCATTCAGTAATTATGCATGAAATCATGATTGTAACGCTTTAACATATTCACTGCTAACTATGAGATATCTTGTAGTTTGTGTTATGGCCTATGACACCAACTATGACTTATCTTATAGTTTTTGTTTATTAAATTGGCTTCTTACACCAAAATCCTGAAATGTACCATGGCAGTCAACATGTTAAACAAAAATCATAATAGCTTCAGCTTGTAGGGAATCAATATTGCACAAATTATGATGTATATTGTATGGTGAGATTTATTTTGGGGTAGAATATGAAATTTTATATAAAATATTGAAAAAGTGTCAATGAAGCATAATTGTTAAGTTAAGCAAAGCTCAATAGATTCAGCTTATAGCTTATTAATAATACTCAATAGATTCAGCTAATAGCTTTATTAATAATGCTCAAAATAGCATGAAAATATGTTTTTATGACTTTTTTGATTGACATATAAAATTTGTTTTCGATTGTAGATTTTCAGCAAAGATTTATAATTTCTAAGATCATAATGGCTTCAGCTTGTAGGTTATCAATATTCTTCAAAATATTATGAATAATATGTATTAATTTTGTTTTTGAGGTGGGATAAAAAGTTCGACACAGTCATAATGAATCCCCCATTTGGCACGAAACACAATGCTGGTATCGACATGAAATTCCTGCAAAGGGCCTTCAAATTGGCAAGCAGCGCGGTTTACTCACTACACAAAACATCGACAAGGTTCACAAATCATTTTTCATTTGACTAATTATTTAAATCTTTTGTGATTGGATTTGTAATATCGAATTGTGTATTTTTTAGGGCGCATGTTATAAAGGTGGCCAAAGAAAATGGGATGACAGGGGAAGTGTTGGCTGAATTGCGGTACGATCTTCCCTCCACTTATAAGTTTCACAAGAAGACGTCGGTTGATGTGCAGGTTGATTTCATCAGGTTTACATTTTCAAACAACTGATTATTAATAATGTTTTATACGAGTTTTTTCTTTTCATTTATAATGAATAAATATAGAGTGTATTTATATAAATAAAGTTTTAATATGGTTTAGTAATAAATTTTACTAGAAATGTTTTAATTCTCATCCAAATCGAGCTGTTACTCTTATGCCCATACATAGGCTTAGCAGAATGATTAATGAGTTCCAGGCCAGGACTAAAAATGATTGTTGTTGAATAAATTCATTCTTTTCGAAGAAATACGAGAGTAGTACGGGGTTGGAGGGCGGAAATGAGTCGGTAGGTCTTCACGCTGAATCTTGTAGGTAAGTAACTACTACCGCAGAGCACTATAAGCACTACTACTATACCACAATCTCCTTAGAGTGTGAAGTTATACATATTTTAATTTGAACTACTACAATATTGCAAACTTAAGCAAATATTCCTGCTCTCCGTTTTACCGTCAGCGTTCCTGCGTGATTCCTGCATTGACGGAAGAGTAAATTTCTTGCATACACTCATATCTAACATTGTCTATGCATACACTAACCATAGACAAGACACTAACACACGGCAGAAGGACTCACGAAGGTCGATATCCAGTTACAAATTGTAACAAATACAGTAACTCCAACCACTATAAAATAAATTAAGAATGCCAGTATGCTTTGATTTCAAATCAATTATCATTTGTTAATAAACAATTTTCATCCTGATTTCACTTGACGGCGTAGTTGTTGCCAGTATATAACATACTTGTGTAACAATTACAGATGTTTGTTGCTCTAGTTGTAATATTATTACACCGACTGTATATCTATTACCGCGAGACGATGTCGATTAATAAGGAAATTAAGGATTTAATCAGTAAAGCCGAGGAGGACAAGCAGAAGCACGAGGAGCTGATCCATGTGATAGTCAAAGTGAACGAAAGCCGCAAGAGGTTTCAAGAACAAGAAGAACTCAACGGCAAATTCAGAACGGAGTTCGACCAACAAAGAGATGAACTTGTGAAGAGTATGATAGAGGACAGGATTGAGGCGGCAATGACTGCTGATATACAGTCTAAAGTGGAAGAGCAGGTGGAGGAGATTTCACGGAAGCGGGATGTGTTGAATAAGGAAAATGCCTGTTTGATGGAGTCTATGGATAAGTTTATTCAAAAAACATATGCGGATGCGTGTTTGAAGCAGAGTGGGGATTGTTTCGACAACATGGCGTCCAATCAGGAAATGGCGGAGAAGAATAGGAAAGTTAGACTTTTGCTTATGGAGACCCAAGGACAAATTGAGGCGCTCAATACATTTATTGAGTTTCAGAAGAGTAGGTACGCTGCAAGATTGAAATTTGTTAACTTGCATACTGCTGAATAGTTAAAAATAGTATCACCGTTTTTTCTAGTATACTGACGTTAGCTATTATATAACTCGGTGTGTAAGCATACACTTTTTCATTAAAAATTATGACCAATGTTTAATTATTTATAAAGGTGCTTTTATAATTGCGCATCTCTTGATTCACAAATAAGTGCGAATTCCGCATGATAGGATTAGTTTCTTATAATTGTCTAAGTAAAAGTTTGATAAGTTAATTACTATGTTATTTAAAGATATATAAGCTGCATATAATGTTGTTTTCTTTTCCATAAAACATTAATAATGTTTAAACCCATTTACTTCCAAACACATATATAGTGTACTTCTTCGCGATCGAATTGAAAGTTTGCATAGTCAATTTTGACACTATTTTGAATATCGGCGGCAAATTATAGCCATTTCCATCTATAATTGTTTGAGTTATAGAAAAAATCGAAAAAAAAACATCATACAACCAGAAGGGGGGAGTACATGGATCATGAAATTTTAAAAAAATCGTCAAATCTAGTCGAAAATGCGTGTAAATGCTCCGCAGCACGTCAAAACATTGGAATATGGAGTAAAGATTCCATGAATTTCACGCTTTTTGGTCGAAAATTGAAGATTTCTGAGCACTTTACAACCAGAAGGGGGGAGTCTTTGGATCATGAAATTTTAAAAAATAGTCAAATCTGGTTGAAAATGCGTCTAAAGTCTCCGCAGAACGTCAAAACGTTGGAATATGAAGTAAAAATCCCAAGAATTTCACGCTTATTGGTCGAAAATTGAAGATTTCTGAGCACTTTACAACCAGAAGGGGGGAGTCTTTGGATCATGAAATTTTACGAAATCGTCAAATCTAGTCGAAAATGCGTCTAAAGTCTCCGCAGAACGTCAAAACGTTGGAATATGAAGTAAAAATCCCAAGAATTTCACGCTTTTTGATCGAAAATTGAAGTTTTCTGAGCACTTTACAACCAGAAGGGGGGAGTCTTTGGATCATGAAATTTTAAAAAATCGTCAAATCTGGTTGAAAATGCGTCTAAAGTCTCCGCAGAACGTCAAAACGTTGGAATATGAAGTAAAAATCTTAAGAATTTCACGCTTTTGGTCGAAAATTGAAGATTTCTGAGCACTTTACAACCAGAAGGGGGGAGTCTTTGGATCATGAAATTTTACGAAATCGTCAAATCTAGTCGAAAATGCGTCTAAAGTCTCCGCAGAACGTCAAAACGTTGGAATATGAAGTAAAAATCCCAAGAATTTCACGCTTATTGGTCGAAAATTGAAGATTTCTGAGCACTTTACAACCAGAAGGGGGGAGTCTTTGGATCATGAAATTTTACGAAATCGTCAAATCTAGTCGAAAATGCGTCTAAAGTCTTCGCAGAACGTCAAAACGTTGGAATATGAAGTAAAATTCCCAAGAATTTCACGCTTTTTGGTCGAAAATTGAATATTTCTGAGCACTTTACAAACAGAAGGGGGGAGTCTTTGGATCATGAAATTTTAAAAAATCGTCAAATCTAGTAGAAAATGCTTGTAAAGTCTCTGCAGAACGTCAAAACGTTGGAATATGAAGTAAAATTCCCAAGAAATTCACGCTTTTTGGTCGAAAATTGAAGATTTCTGAGCACTTTACAACCAGAAGGGGGGAGTCTTTGGATCATGAAATTTTAAAAAAACGTCAAATCTGGTTGAAAATGCGTCTAAAGTCTCCGCAGAACGTCAAAACGTTGGAATATGAAGTAAAATTCCCAAGAATTTCACGCTTTTTGGTCGAAAATTGAATATTTCTGAGCACTTTACAAACAGAAGGGGGGAGTCTTTGGATCATGAAATTTTAAAAAATCGTCAAATCTAGTAGAAAATGCTTGTAAAGTCTCTGCAGAACGTCAAAACGTTGGAATATGAAGTAAAATTCCCAAGAAATTCACGCTTTTTGGTCGAAAATTGAAGATTTCTGAGCACTTTACAACCAGAAGGGGGGAGTCTTTGGATCATGAAATTTTAAAAAAACGTCAAATCTGGTTGAAAATGCGTCTAAAGTCTCCGCAGAACGTCAAAACGTTGGAATATGAAGTAAAATTCCCAAGAATTTCACGCTTTTTGGTCGAAAATTGAATATTTCTGAGCACTTTACAAACAGAAGGGGGGAGTCTTTGGATCATGAAATTTTAAAAAATCGTCAAATCTGGTTGAAAATGCGTCTAAAGTCTCCGCAGAACGTCAAAACGTTGGAATATGAAGTAAAATTCCCAAGAATTTCACGCTGTTTGGTCGAAAATTGAAGATTTCTGAGCACTTTACAACCAGAAGGGGGGAGTCTTTGGATCATGAAATTTAAAAAAATCGTCAAATCTAGTAGAAAATGTTTGTAAAGTCTCCGCAGAACGTCAAAACGTTGGAATATGAAGTAAAAATCCCAAGAATTTCACGCTTATTGGTCGAAAATTGAAGATTTCTGAGCACTTTACAACCAGAAGGGGGGAGTCTTTGGATCATGAAATTTTAAAAAATCGTCAAATCTAGTAGAAAATGCTTGTAAAGTCTCTGCAGAACGTCAAAACGTTGGAATATGAAGTAAAATTCCCAAGAAATTCACGCTTTTTGGTCGAAAATTGAAGATTTCTGAGCACTTTACAACCAGAAGGGGGGAGTCTTTGGATCATGAAATTTTAAAAAAACGTCAAATCTGGTTGAAAATGCGTCTAAAGTCTCCGCAGAACGTCAAAACGTTGGAATATGAAGTAAAATTCCCAAGAATTTCACGCTTTTTGGTCGAAAATTGAATATTTCTGAGCACTTTACAAACAGAAGGGGGGAGTCTTTGGATCATGAAATTTTAAAAAATCGTCAAATCTGGTTGAAAATGCGTCTAAAGTCTCCGCAGAACGTCAAAACGTTGGAATATGAAGTAAAATTCCCAAGAATTTCACGCTTTTTGGTCGAAAATTGAATATTTCTGAGCACTTTACAAACAGAAGGGGGGAAGTCTTTGGATCATGAAATTTTAAAAAATCGTCAAATCTAGTAGAAAATGCTTGTAAAGTCTCTGCAGAACGTCAAAACGTTGGAATATGAAGTAAAATTCCCAAGAAATTCACGCTTTTTGGTCGAAAATTGAAGATTTCTGAGCACTTTACAACCAGAAGGGGGGAGTCTTTGGATCATGAAATTTTAAAAAAACGTCAAATCTGGTTGAAAATGCGTCTAAAGTCTCCGCAGAACGTCAAAACGTTGGAATATGAAGTAAAATTCCCAAGAATTTCACGCTTTTTGGTCGAAAATTGAATATTTCTGAGCACTTTACAAACAGAAGGGGGGAGTCTTTGGATCATGAAATTTTAAAAAATCGTCAAATCTAGTAGAAAATGCTTGTAAAGTCTCTGCAGAACGTCAAAACGTTGGAATATGAAGTAAAATTCCCAAGAAATTCACGCTTTTTGGTCGAAAATTGAAGATTTCTGAGCACTTTACAACCAGAAGGGGGGAGTCTTTGGATCATGAAATTTTAAAAAAACGTCAAATCTGGTTGAAAATGCGTCTAAAGTCTCCGCAGAACGTCAAAACGTTGGAATATGAAGTAAAAATCCCAAGAATTTCACGCTTATTGGTCGAAAATTGAAGATTTCTGAGCACTTTACAACCAGAAGGGGGGAGTCTTTGGATCATGAAATTTTACAAAATCGTCAAATCTAGTCGAAAATGCGTCTAAAGTCTCCGCAGAACGTCAAAACGTTGGAATATGAAGTAAAAATCCCAAGAATTTCACGCTTATTGGTCGAAAATTGAAGATTTCTGAGCACTTTACAACCAGAAGGGGGGAGTCTTTGGATCATGAAATTTTACAAAATCGTCAAATCTAGTCGAAAATGCGTCTAAAGTCTCCGCAGAACGTCAAAACGTTGGAATATGAAGTAAAAATCCCAAGAATTTCACGCTTTTTGGTCGAAAATTGAAGATTTCTGAGCACTTTACAACCAGAAGGGGGGAGTCTTTGGATCATGAAATTTTAAAAAATCGTCAAATCTAGTAGAAAATGCTTGTAAAGTCTCTGCAGAACGTCAAAACGTTGGAATATGAAGTAAAATTCCCAAGAAATTCACGCTTTTTGGTCGAAAATTGAAGATTTCTGAGCACTTTACAACCAGAAGGGGGGAGTCTTTGGATCATGAAATTTTAAAAAATCGTCAAATCTAGTAGAAAATGCTTGTAAAGTCTCCGCAGAACGTCAAAACGTTGGATTATGAAGTAAAAATCCCAAGAATTTCACGCTTTTTGGTCGAAAATTGAAGATTTCTGAGCACTTTACAACCAGAAGGGGGGAGTCTTTGGATCATGAAATTTTACAAAATCGTCAAATCTAGTCGAAAATGCGTCTAAAGTCTTCGCAGAACGTCAAAACGTTGGAATATGAAGTAAAAATCCCAAGAATTTCACGCTTTTTGGTCGAAAATTGAAGTTTTCTGAGCACTTTACAACCAGAAGGGGGGAGTCTTTGGATCATGAAATTTTACGAAATCGTCAAATCTAGTCGAAAATGCGTCTAAAGTCTCCGCAGAACGTCAAAACGTTGGAATATGAAGTAAAAATCCCAAGAATTTCACGCTTTTTGGTCGAAAATTGAAGATTTCTGAGCACTTTACAACCAGAAGGGGGGAGTCTTTGGATCATGAAATTTTAAAAAAACGTCAAATCTGGTTGAAAATGCGTCTAAAGTCTCCGCAGAACGTCAAAACGTTGGAATATGAAGTAAAAATCCCAAGAATTTCACGCTTATTGGTCGAAAATTGAAGATTTCTGAGCACTTTACAACCAGAAGGGGGGAGTCTTTGGATCATGAAATTTTACAAAATCGTCAAATCTAGTCGAAAATGCGTCTAAAGTCTCCGCAGAACGTCAAAACGTTGGAATATGAAGTAAAAATCCCAAGAATTTCACGCTTTTTGGTCGAAAATTGAAGATTTCTGAGCACTTTACAACCAGAAGGGGGGAGTCTTTGGATCATGAAATTTTAAAAAATCGTCAAATCTAGTAGAAAATGCTTGTAAAGTCTCTGCAGAACGTCAAAACGTTGGAATATGAAGTAAAATTCCCAAGAAATTCACGCTTTTTGGTCGAAAATTGAAGATTTCTGAGCACTTTACAACCAGAAGGGGGGAGTCTTTGGATCATGAAATTTTAAAAAATCGTCAAATCTAGTAGAAAATGCTTGTAAAGTCTCCGCAGAACGTCAAAACGTTGGATTATGAAGTAAAAATCCCAAGAATTTCACGCTTTTTGGTCGAAAATTGAAGATTTCTGAGCACTTTACAACCAGAAGGGGGGAGTCTTTGGATCATGAAATTTTACAAAATCGTCAAATCTAGTCGAAAATGCGTCTAAAGTCTTCGCAGAACGTCAAAACGTTGGAATATGAAGTAAAAATCCCAAGAATTTCACGCTTTTTGGTCGAAAATTGAAGTTTTCTGAGCACTTTACAACCAGAAGGGGGGAGTCTTTGGATCATGAAATTTTACGAAATCGTCAAATCTAGTCGAAAATGCGTCTAAAGTCTCCGCAGAACGTCAAAACGTTGGAATATGAAGTAAAAATCCCAAGAATTTCACGCTTTTTGGTCGAAAATTGAAGATTTCTGAGCACTTTACAACCAGAAGGGGGGAGTCTTTGGATCATGAAATTTTAAAAAAACGTCAAATCTGGTTGAAAATGCGTCTAAAGTCTCCGCAGAACGTCAAAACGTTGGAATATGAAGTAAAAATCCCAAGAATTTCACGCTTATTGGTCGAAAATTGAAGATTTCTGAGCACTTTACAACCAGAAGGGGGGAGTCTTTGGATCATGAAATTTTAAAAAATCGTCAAATCTAGTAGAAAATGCTTGTAAAGTCTCCGCAGAACGTCAAAACGTTGGAATATGAAGTAAAATTCCCAAGAATTTCACGCTTTTTGGTCGAAAATTGAAGATTTCTGAGCACTTTACAACCAGAAGGGGGGAGTCTTTGGATCATGAAATTTTAAAAAATCGTCAAATCTAGTAGAAAATGTTTGTAAAGTCTCCGCAGAACGTCAAAACGTTGGAATATGAAGTAAAAATCCCAAGAATTTCACGCTTATTAGTCGAAAATTGAAGATTTCTGAGCACTTTACAACCAGAAGGGGGGAGTCTTTGGATCATGAAATTTAAAAAAATCGTCAAATCTAGTAGAAAATGCTTGTAAAGTCTCCGCAGAACGTCAAAACGTTGGAATATGAAGTAAAAATCCCAAGAATTTCACGCTTATTAGTCGAAAATTGAAGATTTCTGAGCACTTTACAACCAGAAGGGGGGAGTCTTTGGATCATGAAATTTTAAAAAATCGTCAAATCTAGTCGAAAATGCTTGTAAAGTCTCCGCAGAACGTCAAAACGTTGGAATATGAAGTAAAATTCCTAAGAATTTCACGCTTTTTGGTCGAAAATTGAATTTTCTGAGCACTTTACAACCACAAGGGGGGAGTCTTTGGATCATGAAATTTTACGAAATCGTCAAATCTAGTCGAACATGCGTCTAAAGTGTCCGCAGAACGTCAAAACGTTGGAATATGAAGTAAAAATCCCAAGAATTTCACGCTTTTTGGTCGAAAATTGAAGATTTCTGAGCACTTTACAACCAGAAGGGGGGAGTCTTTGGATCATGAAATTTTACGAAATCGTCTAATCTAGTCGAAAATGCTTGTAAAGTCTCCGCAGAACGTCAAAACGTTGGAATATGAAGTAAAATTCCCAAGAATTTCACGCTGTTTGGTCGAAAATTGAAGATTTCTGAGCACTTTACAACCAGAAGGGGGGAGTCTTTGGATCATGAAATTTTACGAAATCGTCTAATCTAGTCGAAAATGCTTGTAAAGTCTCCGCAGAACGTCAAAACGTTGGAATATGAAGTAAAATTCCCAAGAATTTCACGCTGTTTGGTCGAAAATTGAAGATTTCTGAGCACTTTACAACCAGAAGGGGGGAGTCTTTGGATCATGAAATTTTAAAAAATCGTCAAATCTAGTCGAAATTGCTTGTAAAGTCTCCGCAGAACGTCAAAACGTTGGAATATGAAGTAAAATTCCCAAGAATTTCACGCTTATTAGTCGAAAATTGAAGATTTCTGAGCACTTTACAACCAGAAGGGGGGAGTCTTTGGATCATGAAATTTAAAAAAATCGTCAAATCTAGTAGAAAATGCTTGTAAAGTCTCCGCAGAACGTCAAAACGTTGGAATATGAAGTAAAAATCCCAAGAATTTCACGCTTATTAGTCGAAAATTGAAGATTTCTGAGCACTTTACAACCAGAAGGGGGGAGTCTTTGGATCATGAAATTTAAAAAAATCGTCAAATCTAGTAGAAAATGCTTGTAAAGTCTCCGCAGAACGTCAAAACGTTGGAATATGAAGTAAAAATCCCAAGAATTTCACGCTTATTAGTCGAAAATTGAAGATTTCTGAGCACTTTACAACCAGAAGGGGGGAGTCTTTGGATCATGAAATTTTAAAAAATCGTCAAATCTAGTCGAAAATGCTTGTAAAGTCTCCGCAGAACGTCAAAACGTTGGAATATGAAGTAAAATTCCCAAGAATTTCACGCTTTTTGGTCGAAAATTGAAGATTTCTGAGCACTTTACAACCAGAAGGGGGGAGTCTTTGGATCATGAAATTTAAAAAAATCGTCAAATCTAGTAGAAAATGCTTGTAAAGTCTCCGCAGAACGTCAAAACGTTGGAATATGAAGTAAAAATCCCAAGAATTTCACGCTTATTAGTCGAAAATTGAAGATTTCTGAGCACTTTACAACCAGAAGGGGGGAGTCTTTGGATCATGAAATTTTAAAAAATCGTCAAATCTAGTCGAAAATGCTTGTAAAGTCTCCGCAGAACGTCAAAACGTTGGAATATGAAGTAAAATTCCCAAGAATTTCACGCTTTTTGGTCGAAAATTGAATTTTCTGAGCACTTTACAACCACAAGGGGGGAGTCTTTGGATCATGAAATTTTACGAAATCGTCAAATCTAGTCGAACATGCGTCTAAAGTGTCCGCAGAACGTCAAAACGTTGGAATATGAAGTAAAAATCCCAAGAATTTCACGCCTATTAGTCGAAAATTGAAGATTTCTGAGCACTTTACAACCAGAAGGGGGGAGTCTTTGGATCATGAAATTTTACGAAATCGTCTAATCTAGTCGAAAATGCTTGTAAAGTCTCCGCAGAACGTCAAAACGTTGGAATATGAAGTAAAATTCCCAAGAATTTCACGCTGTTTGGTCGAAAATTGAAGATTTCTGAGCACTTTACAACCAGAAGGGGGGAGTCTTTGGATCATGAAATTTTAAAAAATCGTCAAATCTAGTAGAAAATGCTTGTAAAGTCTCTGCAGAACGTCAAAACTTTGGAATATGAAGTAAAATTCCCAAGAATTTCACGCTTTTTGGTCGAAAATTGAAGATTTCTGAGCACTTTACAACCAGAAGGGGGGAGTCTTTGGATCATGAAATTTAAAAAAATCGTCAAATCTAGTAGAAAATGCTTGTAAAGTCTCCGCAGAACGTCAAAACGTTGGAATATGAAGTAAAAATCCCAAGAATTTCACGCTTATTAGTCGAAAATTGAAGATTTCTGAGCACTTTACAACCAGAAGGGGGGAGTCTTTGGATCATGAAATTTTAAAAAATCGTCAAATCTAGTCGAAATTGCTTGTAAAGTCTCCGCAGAACGTCAAAACGTTGGAATATGAAGTAAAATTCCCAAGAATTTCACGCTTATTAGTCGAAAATTGAAGATTTCTGAGCACTTTACAACCAGAAGGGGGGAGTCTTTGCATCATGAAATTTTAAAAAATCGTCAAATCTAGTAGAAAATGCTTGTAAAGTCTCTGCAGAACGTCAAAACTTTGGAATATGAAGTAAAAATCCCAAGAATTTCACGCTTATTAGTCGAAAATTGAAGATTTCTGAGCACTTTACAACCAGAAGGGGGGAGTCTTTGGATCATGAAATTTTAAAAAATCGTCAAATCTAGTAGAAAATGTTTGTAAAGTCTCCGCAGAACGTCAAAACGTTGGAATATGAAGTAAAAATCCCAAAAATTTCACGCTTATTAGTCGAAAATTGAAGATTTCTGAGCACTTTACAACCAGAAGGGGGGAGTCTTTGGATCATGAAATTTTAAAAAATCGTCAAATCTAGTAGAAAATGTTTGTAAAGTCTCCGCAGAACGTCAAAACGTTGGAATATGAAGTAAAAATCCCAAAAATTTCACGCTTATTAGTCGAAAATTGAAGATTTCTGAGCACTTTACAACCAGAAGGGGGGAGTCTTTGGATCATGAAATTTTAAAAAATCGTCAAATCTAGTAGAAAATGCTTGTAAAGTCTCTGCAGAACGTCAAAACTTTGGAATATGAAGTAAAATTCCCAAGAATTTCACGCTTTTTGGTCGAAAATTGAAGATTTCTGAGCACTTTACAACCAGAAGGGGGGAGTCTTTGGATCATGAAATTTAAAAAAATCGTCAAATCTAGTAGAAAATGCTTGTAAAGTCTCCGCAGAACGTCAAAACGTTGGAATATGAAGTAAAAATCCCAAGAATTTCACGCTTATTAGTCGAAAATTGAAGATTTCTGAGCACTTTACAACCAGAAGGGGGGAGTCTTTGGATCATGAAATTTTAAAAAATCGTCAAATCTAGTCGAAATTGCTTGTAAAGTCTCCGCAGAACGTCAAAACGTTGGAATATGAAGTAAAATTCCCAAGAATTTCACGCTTATTAGTCGAAAATTGAAGATTTCTGAGCACTTTACAACCAGAAGGGGGGAGTCTTTGCATCATGAAATTTTAAAAAATCGTCAAATCTAGTAGAAAATGCTTGTAAAGTCTCTGCAGAACGTCAAAACTTTGGAATATGAAGTAAAAATCCCAAGAATTTCACGCTTATTAGTCGAAAATTGAAGATTTCTGAGCACTTTACAACCAGAAGGGGGGAGTCTTTGGATCATGAAATTTTAAAAAATCGTCAAATCTAGTAGAAAATGTTTGTAAAGTCTCCGCAGAACGTCAAAACGTTGGAATATGAAGTAAAAATCCCAAAAATTTCACGCTTATTAGTCGAAAATTGAAGATTTCTGAGCACTTTACAACCAGAAGGGGGGAGTCTTTGGATCATGAAATTTTAAAAAATCGTCAAATCTAGTAGAAAATGTTTGTAAAGTCTCCGCAGAACGTCAAAACGTTGGAATATGAAGTAAAAATCCCAAAAATTTCACGCTTATTAGTCGAAAATTGAAGATTTCTGAGCACTTTACAACCAGAAGGGGGGAGTCTTTGGATCATGAAATTTTAAAAAATCGTCAAATCTAGTAGAAAATGCTTGTAAAGTCTCTGCAGAACGTCAAAACTTTGGAATATGAAGTAAAATTCCCAAGAATTTCACGCTTTTTGGTCGAAAATTGAAGATTTCTGAGCACTTTACAACCAGAAGGGGGGAGTCTTTGGATCATGAAATTTAAAAAAATCGTCAAATCTAGTAGAAAATGCTTGTAAAGTCTCCGCAGAACGTCAAAACGTTGGAATATGAAGTAAAAATCCCAAGAATTTCACGCTTATTAGTCGAAAATTGAAGATTTCTGAGCACTTTACAACCAGAAGGGGGGAGTCTTTGGATCATGAAATTTTAAAAAATCGTCAAATCTAGTCGAAAATGCTTGTAAAGTCTCCGCAGAACGTCAAAACGTTGGAATATGAAGTAAAATTCCCAAGAATTTCACGCTTTTTGGTCGAAAATTGAATTTTCTGAGCACTTTACAACCACAAGGGGGGAGTCTTTGGATCATGAAATTTTACGAAATCGTCAAATCTAGTCGAACATGCGTCTAAAGTGTCCGCAGAACGTCAAAACGTTGGAATATGAAGTAAAAATCCCAAGAATTTCACGGCTATTAGTCGAAAATTGAAGATTTCTGAGCACTTTACAACCAGAAGGGGGGAGTCTTTGGATCATAAAATTTTACGAAATCGTCTAATCTAGTCGAAAATGCTTGTAAAGTCTACGCAGAACGTCAAAACGTTGGAATATGAAGTAAAATTCCCAAGAATTTCACGCTTTTTGGTCGAAAATTGAAGATTTCTGAGCACTTTACAACCAGAAGGGGGGAGTCTTTGGATCATGAAATTTTACGAAATCGTCAAATCTAGTCGAAAATGCTTGTAAAGTCTCCGCAGAACGTCAAAACGTTGGAATATGAAGTAAACAATTTTTTCTTCGCGATCGTGCTGAAAGTTTGCACAATCAATTTTGACATCATTTTGAACGTCGGAGGCAAATCTTAGCCATTTTCATGTGTAACTGTTTGAGTTATAGCTCTGTAGTCCGCAAGAAAACTAAGTCATAGAGCCAGTTTTCCACGAGTCATAACTAAAAAACTAGGAGCTCGAAACAAGTGAAACTCGTTAAATATTGTTTCTTATGTTCGTTATAATATATATGCCAATTTTGAAGCAAATCGAAGAGATTGAGAAAATTGTGAAAAATCGAAAATATCCAAAGGGGTTAACCCTCTGAATTTTTCACTTCGAAATTTTTTTCTTTGCGATCGAGCTGAAAGTTTGCACAGTCAATTTCGACACAATTTTGAACGTCGGAGGCAAATCTTACCTATTTTCATGTATAACTGTTTGAGTTATAGCTCTGAAGTCCGCAAGAAAACTAAGTCATAGAGCCAGTTTTCCACGAGTCATAACTAAAAAACTAGAAGCTCGAAACAAGTGAAACTCGTTAAATATTGTTTCTTATGTTCGTTATAATATATATGCCAATTTTGAAGCAAATCGAAGAGATTGAGAAAATAGTGAAAAATCGAAAAAATCCAAAGGGGTTAACCCTCTGAATTTTTCACTTCGAATTTTTTTTCTTTGCGATCGAGCTGAAAGTTTGCACAGTCAATTTCGACACAATTTTGAACGTTGGAGGCAAATCTTACCTATTTTCATGTATAACTGTTTGAGTTATAGCTCTGTAGTCCGCAAGAAAACTAAGTCATAGAGCCAGTTTTCCACGAGTCATAACTAAAAAACTAGGAGCTCGAAACAAGTGAAACTCGTTAAATATTGTTTCTTATGTTCGTTATAATATATATGCCAATTTTGAAGCAAATCGAAGAGATTGAAAAAATCGTGAAAAATCGAAAAAATCCAAAGGGGTTAATTCTGAATTTTTCACTTCGAAATTTTTTTCTTTGCGATCGAGCTGAAAGTTTGCACAGTCAATTTCGCCATAATTTTGAACGTCGGAGGCAAATCTTAGCCATTTTCATGTCTTTGAGTTATAGCTCTGTAGTCTGCAAGAAAACTAAGTCATAGAGCTAGTTTTCCTCGAGTCATAACTGAAAAACTAGGAGCTCGAAACAAGTGAAACTCGTTAAATATTGTTTCTTATGTCCGTTATAATATATATGCAAATTTTGAAGCAAATCGAAGAGATTCAGAAAATCGTTAAAAATTGAAAAAATCGAAAACCTAGAAATTTCTTTCTTCACAATCGACCTGAAAGTTTGCACAATAAATTTTAACATAATTTTGAACGTTGGAGGCAAATCTTAGCCATTTTCTTGTATAACTGTTGGAGTTATAGCGGGCGAAAATTTAAGAATATTTAAAATTTTTAAACCAGAAGGGGGAGTACATGGGTCAAGAAATTTAAAAAAAAAGGAAATTTTGTTCGAAATTTCACGCAATTTCGACAAAAATTGACCCCTCTGGATGATAAATTTTAAAAATTCTGAAATTTTGGCACGAATCGCTTAAAATTCAATCTTTGTATGTGTTTTATACATTACCTACTTCCTCTTTACGTAGTGTGACACTTTCGATTTCAATATTATCCGATGTCATTTTTGGGTCAAGTAATTAGTAGATTTCGGCCAGTCAATACACCTGAATCATCGCTCTCTCAGATAAATTACACAAGAGAGACTAAGTTCAAGCGTGCTGACCGGGCACGAGATGAGGAATGATTAATTCCATGTTTGCATCTCCACTAGTCATAACTGATAAACTAGCAGCCTGAAACAACTAAAACTCACTAAATATTGTTTCTTATGAGAAAAAACATGTAAATCAACATTTTCATATTTGCTGACCGACATAGCGCGAAAACGGTAAGAGCTAGAGAAAAGTGCCTAAGCCTCAATCTGTTGGGCTGGAAATACTCAAAATTGTCAAAAAACTTAAAAAATGTGAAAAATGTCAAAAAACTTCAAAAATGTGAAAAATGTGAAAAAACTTCAAAAATGTCAAAAATGTGAAAAAATTACAAAAATGTCAAAATACTTCAAAAAGGTGAAAAATGTCAAAAAACTTCAAAAATGTCAAAAATGTAGCAAAAAAATTTGAAAAAATTCCAAAATCTCAAAAAACTTCCAAGTATGAAAAAAGTCAAAAAACTTCGAAAATTTCGAAAATGACAAAAAACTTCTAAAATGTGAAAAATGTCAAAAAACTTCTATAATGTGAAAAATGTCAAAAAACTTCAAAAATTTCAAAAATGATGAAAAAATTTCAAAAATGTCAAAAATGTGAAAAAATTTCAAAAATGTCAAAAAAAATGTCAAAAAACTTCTAAAATGTGAAAAATGACAAAAAACTTCTAAAATGTCAAAAATGTCAAAAAACTTCTAAAATGTCAAAAATGTGAAAAAAATTAAAAAATGTCTAAAATGTGAAAAAATTTCAAAAATCAAAAATGTCGAAAAAACTTCAAAAATGTCAAAAAACTTGAAATATGTCAAAAATGTCAAAAAACTTGAAAAATGTCAAAAATGTCAAAAATGATAAAAAATTTGAAAAATGTCAAAAATGTCAAAAAATTTGAAAAATGTCTAAAAATTTGAAAAATGTCAAAAAACTTGAAAAATGTCAAAAATTTCAAAAAACTTGAAAATGTCAAAAAAATGTGAAAAAATTAAAAAAATATCAAAAATGTCGAAAAAACTTCAAAAACGTTGAAAAAAACTTCAAAAATGTCAAAAAAAATCAAAAATGTCAAAAAACTTGAAATATGTCAAAAATGTCAAAAAATTTGAAAAATGTCAAAAAACTTGAAAAATGTCAAAAATGTCAAAAAACTTGAAAAATTTCAAAAAACTTGAAAAATTTCAAAAAACTTGAAAAATTTCAAAAAACTTGAAAAATTTCAAAAAACTTAAAAAATTTCAAAAAACATGAAAAATTTCAAAAAACTTGAAAAATGTCACAAATGTCAAAAAACTTGAAAAATTTCAAAAAACTTGAAAAATGTCAAAAAACTTGAAAAATGTCAAAAAATTTGAAAAATGTCTAAAAATTTGAAAAATGTCAAAAAACTTGAAAAATGTCAAAAATGTCAAAAAACTTGAAAATGTCAAAAAAATGTGAAAAAATTTAAAAAATATCAAAAATGTCGAAAAAACTTCAAAAACGTTGAAAAAAACTTCAAAAATGTCAAAAAAAATCAAAAATGTCAAAAAACTTGAAATATGTCAAAAATGTCAAAAAATTTGAAAAATGTCAAAAAACTTGAAAAATGTCAAAAATGTCAAAAAACTTGAAAAATGTAAAAAAACTTGAGAAATGTCAAAAAACTTGAAAAATTTCAAGAAACTTGAAAAATGTCAAAAAACTTGAAAAATGTCAAAAATGTCAGAAAACTTGAAAAATTTCAAAAAACTTGAAAAATTGCAAAAAACTTGAAAAATTTAAAAAAACTTGAAAAATTTCAAAAAACTTGAAAAATTTCAAAAGTCTTGAAAAATGTCAAAAAACATAAAAAAATTCAAGAAACTTGAAAAATGTCAAAAAACTTGAAAAATGTCAAAAATGTCAAAAAACTTGAAAAATTTCAAAAAACTTGAAAAATTTCAAAAAGCTTGAAAAATTTCAAAGAAACTTGAAAAATTTCAAAAAACTTAAAAAATGTGAAAAATGTCAAAAAACTTGAAAAATTTCAAAAAACTTGAAAATGTGAAAAATGTCAAAAAACTTGAAAAATTTCAAAAAAACTTGAAAATGTGAAAAATGTCAAAAAACTTGAAAATTTTCAAAAATGTCAAAAAACTTGAAAAATGTCAAAAAACTTGAGAAATGTCAAAAAACTTGAAAAATTTCTAGAAACTTGAAAAATGTCAAAAATGTCAGAAAACTTGAAAAATTTCAAAAAACTTGAAAAATTTCAAAAAACTTGAAAAATTTCAAAAAACTTGAAAAATGTCAAAAAACTTGAAAAATTTCAAGAAACTTAAAAAATGTCAAAAAACTTGAAAAATTTCAAAAAACTTGAAAAATTTCAAAAAACTTGAAAAATTTCAAAAAACTTGAAAAATTTCAAAAAACTTAAAAAATTTCAAAAAACTTGAAAAATTTCAAAAAACTTGAAAAATGTCAAAAATGTCAAAAAACTTGAAAAATTTCAAAAAACTTGAAAAATGTCAAAAAACTTGAAAAATGTCAAAAAATTTGAAAAATGTCTAAAAATTTGAAAAATGTCAAAAAACTTGAAAAATGTCAAAAATGTCAAAAAACTTGAAAATGTCAAAAAAATGTGAAAAAATTTAAAAAATATCAAAAATGTCGAAAAAACTTCAAAAACGTTGAAAAAAACTTCAAAAATGTCAAAAAAAATCAAAAATGTCAAAAAACTTGAAATATGTCAAAAATGTCAAAAAATTTGAAAAATGTCAAAAAACTTGAAAAATGTCAAAAATGTCAAAAAACTTGAAAAATGTAAAAAAACTTGAGAAATGTCAAAAAACTTGAAAAATTTCAAGAAACTTGAAAAATGTCAAAAAACTTGAAAAATGTCAAAAATGTCAGAAAACTTGAAAAATTTCAAAAAACTTGAAAAATTGCAAAAAACTTGAAAAATTTCAAAAAACTTGAAAAATTTCAAAAAACTTGAAAAATTTCAAAAGTCTTGAAAAATGTCAAAAAACATAAAAAAATTCAAGAAACTTGAAAAATGTCAAAAAACTTGAAAAATGTCAAAAATGTCAAAAAACTTGAAAAATTTCAAAAAACTTGAAAAATTTCAAAAAGCTTGAAAAATTTCAAAGAAACTTGAAAAATTTCAAAAAACTTAAAAAATGTGAAAAATGTCAAAAAACTTGAAAAATTTCAAAAAACTTGAAAATGTGAAAAATGTCAAAAAACTTGAAAAATTTCAAAAAACTTGAAAATGTGAAAAATGTCAAAAAACTTGAAAATTTTCAAAAATGTCAAAAAACTTGAAAAATGTCAAAAAACTTGAGAAATGTCAAAAAACTTGAAAAATTTCTAGAAACTTGAAAAATGTCAAAAATGTCAGAAAACTTGAAAAATTTCAAAAAACTTGAAAAATTTCAAAAAACTTGAAAAATTTCAAAAAACTTGAAAAATGTCAAAAAACTTGAAAAATTTCAAAAAACTTGAAAAATTTGAAAAATGTCAAAAAACTTGAAAAATGTCAAAAATGTCAAAAAACTTGAAAAATGTCAAAAAATTAGAAAAATGTCAAAAAAATTGAAAAATGTCAAAAAAATTGAAAAATGTCAAAAATGTCAAAAAACTTGAAAAATGTCAAAAAACTTGAAAAATTTCTAAAAACTTGAAAAATGTGAAAAATGTCAAAAAACTTGAAAAATTTCAAAAAACTTGAAAAATGTCAAAAAACTTGAAAAATTTCAATAAACTTG
This sequence comes from Lordithon lunulatus, assembly GCA_963942505.1. Lineage (NCBI taxonomy): Eukaryota > Metazoa > Arthropoda > Insecta > Coleoptera > Staphylinidae > Lordithon > Lordithon lunulatus. Next base: position 52,338,276 of record OZ012669.1, read on the forward strand.
AAAAATGTCAAAAAACTTGAAAAATGTCAAAAATGTCAAAAAACTTGAAAAATTTCAAAAAACTTGAAAAATTTCAAAAAACTTGAAAAATGTCAAAAAACTTGAAAAATTTCAATAAACTTGAAAAATGTCAAAAAACTTGAAAAATGTCAAAAATGTCAAAAAACTTGAAAAATTTCAAAAAACTTGAAAAATTTCAAAAAACTTGAAAAATTTGAAAAATGTCAAAAAACTTGAAAAATGTCAAAAATGTCAAAAAACTTGAAAAATTTAAAAAACTAGAAAAATGTCAAAAAACTTGAAAAATGTCAAAAATGTCAAAAAACTTGAAAAAATTCAAAAAACTTGAAAATGTGAAAAATGTCAAAAAACTTGAAAAATTTCAAAAAACTTGAAAATGTGAAAAATGTCAAAAAACTTGAAAAATTTCAAAAAACTTGAAAATTTTCAAAAATGTCAAAAAACTTGAAAAATGTCAAAAAACTTGAGAAATGTCAAAAAACTTGAAAAATTTCAAGAAACTTGAAAAATGTCAAAAAACTTGAAAAATGTCAAAAATGTCAGAAAACTTGAAAAATTTCAAAAAACTTGAAAAATTTCAAAAAACTTGAAAAATTTCAAAAAACTTGAAAAATTTCAAAAAACTTGAAAAATTTCAAAAATCTTGAAAAATGTCAAAAAACTTAAAAAATTTCAAGAAACTTGAAAAATGTCAAAAAACTTGAAAAATGTCAAAAATGTCAAAAAACTTGAAAAATTTCAAAAAACTTGAAAAATTTCAAAAAACTTGAAAAATTTCAAAAAACTTGAAAAATGTGAAAAATGTCAAATAACTTGAAAAATTTCAAAAATATCAAAAAACTTGAAAAATTTCAATAAACTTGAAAAATCTCAAAAAACTTGAAAAATTTCAATAAACTTGAAAAATGTCAAAAATGTCAAAAAACTTGAAAAATGTGAAAAATGTCAAAAAACTTGAAAATTTTTAAAAATGTCAAAAAACTTGAAAAATTTCAATAAACTTGAAAAATGTCAAAAATGTCAAAAAACTTGAAAAATGTGAAAAATGTCAAAAAACTTGAAAATTTTTAAAAATGTCAAAAAACTTGAAAAATTTCAAAAAACTTGAAAAATGTCAAAAAACTTGAAAAATTTCAAGAAACTTGAAAAATGTCAAAAAACTTGAAAAATGTCAAAAAACTTGAAAAATGTCAAAAATGTCAAAAAACTTGAAAAATGTCAAAAAATTAGAAAAATTTCAAAAAAATTGAAAAATGTCAAAAAAATTGAAAAATGTCAAAAATGTCAAAAAACTTGAAAAATGTCAAAAAACTTGAAAAATTTCAAAAAACTTGAAAAATGTGAAAAATGTCAAAAAACTTGAAAATTTTCAAAAATGTCAAAAAACTTGAAAAATTTCAAAAAACTTGAAAAATTTCAAAAAACTTGAAAAATTTCAATAAACTTGAAAAATGTCAAAAAACTTGAAATATGTCAAAAATGTCAAAAAACTTGAAAAATTTCAAAAAACTTGAAAAATTTCAAAAAACTTGAAAAATATCAAAAAACTTGAAAAATTTCAAAAAACTTGAGAAATGTCAAAAAACTTGAAAAATTTCAAGAAACTTGAAAAATGTCAAAAAACTTGAAAAATGTCAAAAATGTCAGAAAACTTGAAAAATTTCAAAAAACTTGAAAAATTTCAAAAAACTTGAAAAATTTCAAAAAACTTGAAAAATTTCAAAAAACTTGAAAAATTTCAAAAAACTTGAAAAATTTAAAAAAACTTGAAAAATTTTAAAAATCTTGAAAAATGTCAAAAAACTTAAAAAATTTCAAGAAACTTGAAAAATGTCAAAAAACTTGAAAAATGTCAAAAATGTCAAAAAACTTGAAAAATTTCAATAAACTTGAAAAATCTCAAAAAACTTGAAAAATTTCAATAAACTTGAAAAATGTCAAAAATGTCAAAAAACTTGAAAAATGTGAAAAATGTCAAAAAACTTGAAAATTTTTAAAAATGTCAAAAAACTTGAAAAATTTCAAAAAACTTGAAAAATGTCAAAAAACTTGAAAAATTTCAAGAAACTTGAAAACTGTCAAAAAACTTGAGAAATGTCAAAAACTTGAAAAATGTGAAATATGTCAAAAAACTTGAAAAATGTCAAAGATGTCAAAAAAACAATTTCAATAAACTTGAAAAATGTCAAAAAACTTGAAAAATTTCAAAAAACTTGAAAAATGTGAAAAATGTCAAATAACTTGAAAAATTTCAAAAATATCAAAAAACTTGAAAAATTTCAATAAACTTGAAAAATCTCAAAAAACTTGAAAAATTTCAATAAACTTGAAAAATGTCAAAAATGTCAAAAAACTTGAAAAATGTGAAAAATGTCAAAAAACTTGAAAATTTTTAAAAATGTCAAAAAACTTGAAAAATTTCAAAAAACTTGAAAAATGTCAAAAAACTTGAAAAATTTCAAGAAACTTGAAAACTGTCAAAAAACTTGAAAAATGTCAAAAATGTCAAAAAACTTGAAAAATGTCAAAAAATTAGAAAAATGTCAAAAAAATTGAAAAATGTCAAAAAAATTGAAAAATGTCAAAAATGTCAAAAAACTTGAAAAATTTCAAAAAACTTGAAAAATGTGAAAAATGTCAAAAAACTTGAAAATTTTCAAAAATGTCAAAAAACTTGAAAAATTTCAAAAAACTTGAAAAATGTCAAAAAACTTGAAAAATTTCAATAAACTTGAAAAATGTCAAAAAACTTGAAATATGTCAAAAATGTCAAAAAACTTGAAAAATTTCAAAAAACTTGAAAAATGTCAAAAAACTTGAAAAATTTCAATAAACTTGAAAAATGTCAAAAAACTTGAAAAATGTCAAAAATGTCAAAAAACTTGAAAAATGTCAAAAATGTCAAATACTTGAAAAATGTCAAAAATATCAAAAAACTTGAAAAATTTCAAAAAACTTGAAAAATGTCAAAAAACTTGAAAATTTTCAAAAATTTCCCAAAAACTTGGAAAATTTCAAAAAACTTGAAAAATTTCAAGAAACTTGAAAAATGTCAAAAAACTTGAAAAATGTCAAAAAACTTAAAAAATGTCAAAAATGTCAAAAAACTTGAAAAATTTCAAAAAACTTGAAAAATGTCAAAAAACTTGAGAAATGTCAAAAAACTTGAAAAATTTCAATAAACTTGAAAAATGTCAAAAAACTTGAAAAATTTCAATAAACTTGAAAAATGTCAAAAAACTTGAAAAATGTCAAAAATGTCAAAAAACTTGAAAAATGTCAAAAAAGTAAAAAAATTTGAAAAATGTCAAAAAACTTGAAAAATGTCAAAAATGTCAAAAAACTTGAAAAATGTCAAAAAATTTGAAAAATGTCAAAAAAATTGAAAAATGTCAAAAATGTCAAAAAACTTGAAAAATGGCAAAAATGTCAAAAAACTTGAAAAATGTCAAAAATGTCAAAAAACTTAAAAAATGTCAAAAATGTCAAAAAACTTGAAAAATTTCAAAAAACTTGAAAAATGTCAAAAAACTTGAGAAATGTCAAAAAACTTGAAAAATTTCAAGAAACTTGAAAAATGTCAAAAAACTTGAGAAATGTCAAAAACTTGAAAAATGTGAAATATGTCAAAAAACTTGAAAAATGTCAAAGATGTCAAAAAAACAATTTCAATAAACTTGAAAAATGTCAAAAAACTTGAAAAATTTCAATAAACTTGAAAAATGTCAAAAAACTTGAAAAATGTCAAAAATGTCAAAAAACTTGAAAAATGTCAAAAAAGTCAAAAAATTTGAAAAATGTCAAAAAACTTGAAAAATGTCAAAAATGTCAAAAATGTCAAAAAACTTGAAAAATGTCAAAAATGCCAAAAAACTTGAAAAATGTCGAAAAACTTGAAAAATGTCAAAAATATCAAAAAACTTGAAAAATTTCAAAAAACTTGAAAAATTTCAAAAATTTTCCAAAAACTTGAAAAATGTCAAAAAACTTGAGAAATGTCAAAAAACTTGAAAAATGTCAAAAATGTCAAAAAACTTGAAAAATGTCAAAAATGTCAAAAAAACCTAAAAATTTCAAAAAACTTGAAAAATGTCAAAAAACTTGAAAAATGTCAAAAAACTTGAGAAATGTCAAAAAACTTGAAAAATGTGAAAAATGTCAAAAAACTTGAAAAATGTCAAAAATGTCAAAAAACTTGAAAAATGTTAAAAATGTCAAAAAACTTTTATTTCAATAAACTTGAAAAATGTCATAATAGGAAAATGTCAAAAAACTTGAAATATGTGAAAAATGTCAAAAAACTTGAAAAATGTCAAAAAACTTCTACAATGTGAAAAATGTCAAAAAACTTCAAAAATGTATAAAATGTAAAAAAACTTCAAAAATGTGAAAAAGGTCAAAAATGTCAAAAATGTGAAAAAATTTCAAAAATGTCAAAAAAAAAACTTCAAAAATGTGAAAAATGTCAAAAAGTCAAAAATGTGAAAAAATTTCAAAAATGTCAAAAAACTTAAAAAATGTGAAAAAATTTCAAAAATGTAAAAAAACTTCTACAATGTGAATAATGTCAAAAAACTTCAAAAATGTGAAAAATGTCTAAGAACTTCAAAAATGTCAAAAATGTCAAAAAACTTCAAGTGTAAAAAAATTTCTAAAATGTCTAAAATGTGAAAAAATTTCTAAAATGTCATAAATGTGAAAAAAATTCAAAATGTCAAAAAACTTAAAAAATGTCAAAAAATTTCAAAAAACTTCAAAAATGTCAAAAATGTGAAAAAATTTAAAAAATGTCAAAAATGTGAATAAAATTTAAAAATGTCAAAAAACTTCAAAATGTCAAAAATGTCAAAAAACTTCAAAAATGTCAAAAAATTTCAAAAATGTCAAAAAACTTCAAAAATGTGAAAATGTCAAAATTGTGAAAAAATTTACAAAATCTCAAAAAACTTAAAAATGTGAAAAATGTCAAAAATGTGGAAAAATTTCAAATTTGTCATAATGTGAAAAAATTTCAAAGATGTCAAAAAATGTGAAAAATGTCAAAAATGTGAAAAAAATTAAAAAATGTGAAAAATTTTAAAAACACAAAAAATTTCGAAAATGTGATGCAGTTTCTCAAGAGTTATAACTGAAAAACTAGCAGCCTGATACAATTGCAACTCGTAACATATTGTTTTTTAAGCCGATTAAGATGTATGTACGAATTTTAAAGCAAATCGAAAAAATGGCGAAAATCGGCAAAAATTGAAAGGGAAAACCTTTTTCGGCTCGAATTTTTTTTCTTCACGATCGACGCGATAGTTTGCATAGTTAATTTCGACACTATTTTGATCGTCACGAATTTAACACAAATTGGTCAAAAATTTAAAAAAAAATACGTTTTATACAACCAGAAGGGGGGACTACATGGGTCAATAAATCTTAAAAATTCTTAAATTTTAGCCAAATTTGCGTGAATCTTCAACCCAGAATGGCATGATATTAAATTAGTCACAAATGTTACAAATTTCAGGCGAATTGGTCGAAAATTCTCCAAATTCGGTATTATTTCTTGACGATCGATCTGAAATTTAGGATTATCAATGTCTACATTATTTTTTGAGTTATAGGCCCATTTTCCCCACAAATACCTCTTAATTATCTTACCCTGATATGTCTCCTCATATGACCCTGCATAATTACATCAAATACAGCTATAAATTAGACCTCAATCAATTCAAATTATTTTATTTTCAAAGTCTTTACATAAATGTACCAAAATACATTTATACACACAATGCACATATTCTACTTGAATTGCATTTATGTGCGCATGCACAATATTCATATTCACTTGTGTGTGGCATGTTATGAATTTTTTATTTAAAAGAACACGTTTCATTTTAAATATAAATAAATACAAAAACGATCACATAGTTTTTACAAATTAAAACCATAAAGCAGTAATACACAAATAATAAATATTTAAAACATCATTATTATCAAAATGAAAGAATTGTTTTTATAAAGTACGAGATTCATTAACACTATACAATTGAATTAGATTCTTGAGAGTTGTTGCAGTAGGTTGGAAGGTAGCATGCTCTCAACTTTCTCGTAGACATAATACAGTGGCAGTGAGAGCCAATTGAGAAGCGATTTTGCAACATATCCCATAGGTTCAGGATACTGATGTGTGAGTAGCGCTAATAATGCTGTAAACGAGCATAAACCAGCTGTAAAAATAATGAAGAATGGTAGTTCTTTTTTGGGATACACTGAAACCTCGTGAAAAGCTGGTAGTAGTTCACGATCAGCACATTCTGTACAAGTAGGATATGGATAGAACAAATGGCCTCTTTCTAATGGATATGGCAGCATCCTGAAAGTACCCTCCCAAGTGCAATGTAGTAAATTTAAAGCACCTTCCATATTTTTCCAGTGTTGTAAATGGAAAAACGCATATGCAAGCGCTTCAGAATCACCTCGTTTTAAAACATGTTCCGGTGGTAATATTAAAGGCTTCATTTCTAACAAATATTTAGGAACATGTGGATTAAATTCTACAGCTCTATGTATTGCTTCAACTGCAGTCATTTCAGCAGTGGTTAAACCACGTTTGCTTGCAATATCTGGTGAGAATTTATCTGCTACAACTCTAGCTTTTAATAAAGCAGCTGTATAACAAATCGTAGCTGATTTTGGTAGTGAAATATCATCATATTTTGCTAGTACTGCTTGAACATCTGCATATGCCTGCATTTCAAGCAGTACTTCTATTAAATTCTCATGTATATTAAGTACATTCATTATAGGTGGTACTTCTTTTGTGAGATCTCTGAACATTTTAACAGCCTCTTTAAGTTTGCCAAGTTTTCTTGCACACATCGCCAACCGGCGTTTTATGTATATTAGTACGTTTGTGTCGCGACGGTGTTGCGCTTCCATTAGGGTGCCTTGATGCTGTAGGTTTTGGGATTTTCTGTAGTTTGTTTCGGCCACCTTCAGGGCTTGTTTGAGGATTTTTTCCGCTTCAGCTATTGTAGTAGCTTCTTCCTCTGCTAGTAAAATGTATGCAGGTGCACATTCTGTGTTACGTTCAATGGCACTATGGGCTGCTTTGATTCGTACTACAGGATTGCGTTCACGCCACGCGGTTTGCATGATTTCATACTCGGCTTTACCAGCATCTGCTTCACATGTGAAGAAGGTTTGGTGGTCTTGGGCTGATAAGTTCATATCGTAGTAGGTTAAAGGTTCTTTATTTGTTACCCAATAGAACCGTTGGTATTCTGCTCCTCGGTAGAGGTTTAATGGGTTCCTCCAGACTTTGCATTCAGGGACAGTGTTCTGTTGACCATTTGGTGTGTTGTTATTGGCAGTTGTGTTTTCATTGTTGTCCACACCACTGATCCAAGGGCTGATGTGATTTAAAGACACTTGTTCTATAAATGATGTCCCATATTTTCGAAAGTACCACCACTCAAATATTAATATTAACCCGGAAATTAGGGAGGATGTTCCTGTTAATGCCACATAGAATTTTGGAGTTAGAGTACTTAGGAACATTGCAGAATCCCACATCTTGTTGAAACTTAATTTTATGAGGATATTACTGAATTAAATTACACATTCACTTGGTGAACTAGTTACTAATACTGTTCTTCACTGTTATGTTACTTTGCATCTGTTCATTTCACTTGTAAAGTTAGTTATTATACAAATTGTAATATAGTTTTAGGTTATGTTATGTCTGGAGCATTATTGATCTTAGTTTGAATTAAACTTATTTTTAAAAGCTGTGAATATTGTAGCTTTGCATTTAATTTTGGTCTCACTACTTGGAGATTTGAAATAGTTGCAGTTCCAGCTTGTTTATTTTATTGTTGTTCTTTTTGTCTTATTTGACAGATGGTAAACTTCGACAACTGTTGCCTTTTTGTTGCATTTGTGCTCTTGGTGTTGCATATGTCTCGACAACAATATTTCTCCTTTCCGTTGCTTCGTCACCGTTCATCCGTCAGCTAATAAGGCCCGGTTTTAACTGAAACAGTTGATGCAAATCTACCCTTTATTTGCATAACAAAAACTAGGATTTTTCTTAATACACAAACACGAACGCACACTATATTCTATTTTTGGGCACTTGATATATGTTTTCCTGTCAGAATTCATCAAGTGCACCTTTGTGACATCAAAGCAAATATTTAAACTACAAAAACTGTTAATAAGTATTGAATTAACTAAATTTAAGGCATATTAAGATAATTTATTGATGAGAAGTCCTGCATAAGACTATTAGTACATTCAGCCACATTACGATTTATATATTACTATTTTATTCATTGTGTGATGTTTCTTCTCTGTGCCTTCACCATTCTCTTGCACATTTAGGAAAACTTGTGTGGGAGGGTTTTTCATATTAGGTGGTGAATGTCAATTTGCTTCAATCTTACAAAATCTAGTGAGTTTTTCATATGAGGGTGTAGGTGGTGAATGTCATTTTGCTTCAATCTTGCAAAATCTTGTGAGTTCATATTAGGGCATAACTGGCGAACTTCATTTTGCTTCAACCAAGCAAATTCCTACTACAATTGCTCAGCAAATAGAAACCACCAAAGCTGAATCAAAATACAAGATATTTCTTAATTCGAATTTGATTCAGTACAATTTGATTAGTCTTGCACACACTAGATATCTTATATCCATTTAATTATGTGCATTGGATGATAGAAATTGACAACAGTGGTGAACAAACATAATTACATTTATTAATTTCTTTATTAGGCATTTTTTTAAAGATAAATACATTTCATAAATATAAAATACATACTTAATAAAAAAGAAAGAAACAGTTTCTTATTAAAAGATATACAAAATGTACCCTAAACTCTTTCAATTATTCATTTATTATGTACATCACTACGAAACAAAGGAAATCACAAATGGAAAAAGAAACGATACTGTTCAAAATTTCATCATGTTTGCAAAAAGTCTACACATACATTATATATCAGTCTTTTTGCCATTAATTAAATTGTTTTTATTCTTTTGTTGAAATATTTGACTCAGTCAGTATTTACAAATAATTATCTATACTTTTTTTTATTTTACTAGATTTAATATTTGGATGGACATTTTGTAAATTTTAAACGAGCAACTAGATTTATAAACTTTTCAACTAGATGTAAAAAATCCTACTAAAATTTCTCTAGTAACATATACAAAATGTGTGATGTAACTATGTTTTATATACAACTCATTCACACTCATGTACAACAGTTATAGCTATATGTTTCAATTGAATTCATTACAATCAACTGAATTGTTTGTAATCAATTAAATTAATTTAAAAAAATAATAATATATTAGTTTATTTATTAATCTAGGGGGGCAAAAATGATACAATAACCAGAATTTTGGCACTTGCCTATAATTGGGAACGTTTTAAGGGCGTTATTCTATCAATTTCGGACAACAAGGACAAGATCACACTCAATTATTGAAGTTTGATTGACTGCAATTGTATTTACAATTATTATTTATTTTGATGTAGTAAAAAAAATTGGAATGTTTTTACTAAATCAACTGGAATGAATACACATGTAAATACAATGCGTTTAAATAAAATAATATATACAAATCTCGTATGTCATTAAATTTTCAAAGCGAATTAGATGAGTATTTATCTCCAAAACGATTAGAACATAAAGTCGGTAACTGATAAAAATTACCAATATTTTTTCTTCTTACAAAGCTACATATGTACAATATTTTATATTAAAATATATATAGTAATATTTTAAAACTGTACAATCATTCAACATCGCAATGGCAACATACATCTATTTAACTCAGTTTCGATTCAGATCACTTATGTCATGCTTTATAATTCTTCTTTTACTTGATGTACTTTTCTTTCGTGTTGAGCATTTATAAAAATAAAATATAAGGAAATTAATTTACAACAGTTTTTTTTTGTTTATACAGAGTAATAATGACTAAATTATTTATATTATATATAACATATATTTTTTACATCCCTCAAAATGGTTTTGATTTTACACAAATGGGTTCAGTCCCTATTACAGTTTTGATAATGCAACTAGTAATGAAACTTAGTACATGGGATGACTTTACGATAACTAAATTTACCTTTAATGATAAATAGTTTAATTTAAATAATCAAATGTAATTAAGCCTGGTGTCACCATGTCGGGCTAAACGTTATTCAATAGTTGCTAAAAACTGATGTATTCCAAACTAGCAGTTAGCACTCAATCATTGATTAGCATGATGAGAATGGGCCTTAATGTTCATATTAGCCAAATGTTAAAACAATATGTTTGATATTATAACTTTCACTGAGCTTGGTATTATGACTTTATGAACATAAATTAATCTTTAACGACAAATAGTTTTATTTAAAAAATTCAAATGTAATAGTTTATTAGGAAATTGCAAATAGTTTAGTTGAGTACAGTTCAACCAGTGCTACTGTCTGGTTACATACAACTAAAAACAGATGGTTTCCTTCAATTAAATTGATAAACATCTGTTTCTAATTACAACTTAAATGATTCACTTTAATGAATTTAATTTAAAAATTTGCTTTGATGAATTTAGAACTGTTTATATAATTTAATAGCACACTCAAGAACACTACTGATTAGGATTAAATAATTTTACCAAATCAATAGATGGTACAGTTGTATTTCTCCAGCCAGTGCTACTGTTTGGTCACATAAAATTAAATAATGATTGTATTCTTCAAATGAATTGATAAAGTCTATTTCTAATTACAACTGAAATGATTTACCTCAATGATTTTTGACTTTTGATGAATTTAGAATGATGTTGAAATAATTTGTGAATAGCACAACTCAATAGTGTTGATATAATTTATGAAGAGCTCGCTTAAATTAAATAAATTTTGGAATATAATTGCACTGGAATTTCTTTACCACTAAGAAGTCACTCACATCTATTGTATACTTAATATTTAATAAATATATGCGTAAAATAAACCGGACTGTTTGGAGCCAATCATCCCACAAACTACTGTTCATCCAATTGGCCGCGAGTGGTGGCGGCACGGAAGCGGCGGTGCGCGAGGAACATTTGGTTAAGTTAATATCCCGTTTGTGATGTACTGGAAGCCGTCGTACAGTTTCGTTGAGAGCGAGTTCACACTGTCCTCCACCATTCGCTCCACTTCCAGCTGCATCTGCACTTCAGTTAGGTTCGTCAGGAAGCGCTTTTTCATCTTCTGAACGGTCGCCGCGCCTAGTTTGAAGCAGGGCAGTTGGGAACCTAATTGAATCAAAGTTGAAACATGTAGAATAGTACTCATTATAACAAGTGTGCTGTGAATATAGATAATTTCCTTATCTATGCCCTTACATTCTGAGCACTAAGAAATCTAAACTTAAACTTAACTAACATTATAGCACATGTCCTTTGAATATAGATAATTTCTTAACTATGCCCTTACATTCTGAATCCTAAGGAATCTAAACTTCACTCTAAAAATAATGCCAATTTTGATTATCAATAGTATTGATTTGGATTGATGTAAAGTTTGTATTGTTTTCTTTTAAAGGATAAGAAAAAAAATATCATGTATTAAATAGGTTATAGAAAAAAGGCCACGATTTCACTGTTATTTGTGTGCAAGTGGCAAAGTAAAAAATATTGTGAAGTAGATGTCACTAGCACTAGCACAGTGAGCTTGCTCTCCTTTGAGTTATATTTGGCAACTCAATTTCATTCGGTATACGCCAGAAGCTCCTCCAGTTTATTCATGAATTGGGTTTGGGGGGTTTTGTGACTTAACAATTACGTCAAAAGCGACCGCTTCCAAATAAACCAGGGTTTAAGATCATAGTTCAAGTCTAATATAAATTGTCAAAACTATACAATCTAGCTAATAATAAGTATGTACATACCTGATCGCATGATTTCAACTATGGGAATGATTTTGTCCTGATGTTTCTTCACAGCGATGAGCCCCTGTAGCATGAGTATTTTAAAATATTCAAACATGTCCGAGCCGACGCCGCCCATCACTTCCACAAACTCGGGCGTTAGTTTAAAAGGGGACTTCTCGAATCCCAAGTTTTTGGGCGACGTCGACAGGATGAAGCCGAAATCGATGTGGATCAGATGGCCGTTGCTGCTCAGCAGAATGTTGCCGTTGTGTCTGCAATGAAATATAGCAATTTGTAGTAACGAGGCGGGTTTAGATAAATTTTTGCGATATTTCTCCCTTATGTACCTTACTCCCTTAGCAGGGAATATGATATTTAAATTTTAAAGGATGGAACTAATGCATTTTGAATGATGATAAATGTAAAAACTCCTACATGCGAGTAAAAAACAGAATTTTATACGAGTACTACAATTAATTATCAGATTTAATCCCTAAAATTAAAGTAATTTTCAATATGTCAACAGTCAACAGTCAGCTTTAGTGGTTCTTAGCTGCATCTATTTGATATCAACATTTTTTTGTATGTTAAAAGCCCTTATGTACCTTACTCCCTTAGCAGGAAATATGATATTTTAATTTTTTAATTGAAGGATGGAACTAATGCATTTTGAATGATGATAAATGCAAAAAAAACACTTTCCATTTTAATGATCCACTCTTCAATTTTAGTAATGATTATGCATTGTTTGTTATGTTTGTAGTTCTTACCTGTCTTTAACTTGTATTAAGTAGGAGATTAGACAGTAGGCGGCACAGCTGTGGACGAAGTTTCGTTGTGCTGTTAAAAACGCTTCGGAGTTGTGCGGTCCGTACTCCCGTGTGAAGTATTCCAGGAGGGAGAGTTGCGAGTTTTTCTTGATCTGGTGGAGGGAAACTGTGTTGAGGATGGGCTCGATTAGCCCACTATCGCTTGACAGACATAAAATTCTGGAAAATAAAATAAAACACGTATTATATTTCAATGAAAACATATGATACTGTAAGCAAAATACATTCTAAACAGGGCTCAATATAAAGCGGAATAGTAGTAGTAGTAGTAAAATTCAACCGGTTTCCCGCAATTTTGTTCACAGACATACATACACATACACACACATTCACACGCATTCACACACAGACACATATTTTCCAAAAACAAAAAAAAACGTTTATCACCTATGCCATGATTATAAAAACACTATTCAAATTACTAATTTTGACTTTTCCGTGCATTTTCTTTACTTTTCTAGTCGAAATATAGTCTATTTCGACTAGAAAAGTATAGAAAAGTCAAAATTAGTAATTCGAATAGTGGTTTTTTGAATCATAGGCATAGGTGGTAAACGTAATTTTGCTTCAACCTTGGAAAATCTAATGGGTTTTTTTGTATCAAAGCATAGGCAATGAAGGCCATTGTGCTTCAGTCTTGGAAAATCTAGTTGATTTTTCGCAATGTCATTTCACTTCAACCAATATATTTCTCAAAAATTTGATTTGATTTGTTTCAATTCGTTTCAGTTCAATTCGGTTCGATTCCGGTTAATTCGGTTCGATTCCGGTTAATTCTGTTCGATTCATCCTCATTCTCATCCTTCATTTTCACATACATTTAATATGAAACCATTTTGGCGACCTCGTGCGATTTACGTATGGTACAGGCCCTGTCCGTTTGGTTACAACTAGTGACTAGTAGTGACATATGCTGACGTCACGCTGTACTATTAGTATGAGCGTGACGTCAGCATGTGCCACTACTAGTTACTAGTAGTAGCCAAACGGACAGGGCCACAGTCACCGCTGTTTACTGGGCGTTCGCTGTTTGGAGTCATATCAATAGGATTTTTGTTTTTAAATGTTGGTCTCTGTTAGACCCAATTCACACATAAGCAGCGTCGGGCGCAGGCGCGGTGTAGGCGAGGCGCAGGCGCGGTGTAGGCGAGGCGCAGGCGCGACGTCGCACAGGCGATTCTGATGTCCATATGCAGTGAAGGGGTGGACATTGCACCTTATGTTTACATAGAGGCGGCATGGAAGAGTTATGCCTTTCGCCTCTTCGCCTACTGGGTCTTAGGCAAATAGGCGAAAACGTGGTGCCGGCGCTGCGAGAGGCACGACCATAATGCGACTTATAATGCTCTGTGGACACGACGCTTCAAGCTCCCTCTATATAAACATGTGGTGCAATGCCCACTTAGGTGACAAGGCGCGGTCATTTGCCTCGTGCCTCTCGCCGCGCCGGCACCGCGTCTTCGCCTAAGACACGGTAGGCGAAGAGGCGAAACTCTTCCACGTCGCCTCTATGTAAACATAAGGTGCTATGTCCACCTTCACCTTCACTGCATATGGACATCACAATCGCTTGTGTGACGTCGCGCATGCGCCTCGCCTACACCGCGCCTGATGCCGCCTATGTGCGAATTGGGCCTTAGGTCCAAAGTAAAAACGTCAGAATGCCAAAATGTAAAAATGTCAAAAATTAAAAGAAAAAGTTAAAAATGTCAAAAGTCAAAAATGTAAAGAAAGTCTAAAAAGTAAAAAATAATAGTAAATAAAAAATGTCACAAATGTCAAAAACTGAAAATGTAAATGTCAAAATTCCAAAACGTAACAAGTGAAAATGTAAAACTGTATATGTCAAAATTCCAAAACGTAAAAATTGCAGAATGCTAAAATGTTAAAATGGTAAAACGTTAAAATGACAAAAATTAAAAAATGTGAAAAATGTCAAAAAGTCAACGAAAAAGTCAAATGAAAATGTGAAAATGTGAAAATGCCTAAATGTAAATGTCAAAATTCCAAAACGTAAAAATGTCAGAATGCCAAAGCCAAAAATTTTAAAAAAAAGTCAAAAATGTCAAAAGTCAAAAATGTAAAGAAAGTTCTAAAAAGTAAAAAATAATAAATAAAAAATGTCACAAATGTCAAAAAGTGAAAAATGTGAAAATGTAAATGTCAAAATTCCAAAACGTAAAAATGTCAAAATGGCAAAATTTTAAAATGTTAAAAATTAAAAGAAAAAGTGAAAAATGTCAAAAGTCAAAAATGTAAAGAAAGTCTAATAAGTAAAAATAAAAATAAAAAATGTGACAAATGTCAAAAAGTGAAAAATGAGACAAAGTGTCAAAATTCCAAAACGTAAAAATGTCAGAATGCCAAAATGTTAAAATGTCAAAAATTAAAAAAAAAGTAAAAAATGTCCAAATTGTAAAGAAAGTCTAAAAAGTAAAAAAACAAAAAATGTCACAGATGTCCAAAAGACAACGAAAAAGTTAAATAAAAATGTGAAAATGCGTAAATGTAAATGTCAAAATTCCAAAACGTAAAAATGTCAGAATGTCAAAATGTCAAAACGTGAAAATGTCAAAAATGAAAAGAAATCAAAAATTTCAAAAGTCAAAAATGTAGAGTCTAAAAAGTTAAAAAAATAAATAAATAATGTCACAAATGTCAAAAAGTGAAAAATGTGAAATTGTAAATGTCAAAATTCCAAAACGTAAAAATGTCAGAATGCCAAAATGTTAAAATGTCAAAAAGTAAAAGAAAAAGTCAAAAATGTCAAACGTCAAAAATGTAGTCTAAAAAGTAAAAAAAATTTTTTTTTAAATAAAAAATGTCACAAATGTGAAAATGCCTAAATGTAAATGTCAAAATTCCAAAACGTAAAAATGTCAGAATGGCAAAATTTTAAAATGTTAAAAATTAAAAGAAAAAGTCAAAAATGGAAAAGTCAAAAATGTAAAGAAAGTCTAAAAAGTAAAAAAAAAATAAAAAATGCCACAAATGTCAAAATGTGAAAAATGTGGCAAAGTGTCAAAATTACAAAACGTAAAAATGTCAGAATGCCAAAATGTTAAAATGTCAAAACATGAAAATGTCAAAAAGTTTAAAAAAAGTAAAAAATGTCAAAAATGTAAAGAAACAAAAAATGTCACAGTGTCAAAAAGTCAACGAAAAAGTTAAATGAAAACGTAAAAAATAAAAATGTGAAAATTTCTAAATGTAAAAGTCAAAATTCCAAAACGTAAAAATGTCAGAATATAAAAATGTCAAAACGTGAAAATGTCAAAAATTAAAAGAAGTCAAAAATTTCAAAAGTCAAAAATGTAGTCTAAAAAGTAAAAAAAATAAATAAAAAATGTCACAAATATCAAAAAGTGAAAAATGTGAAATTGTAAATGTCAAAATTCGAAAACGTAAAAATGTCAGAATGCTAAAATGTTAAAAAGTCAAAAAGTAAAAGAAAAAGTCAAAAATGTCAAAAATGTAAAGAAAGTCTAAAAAGTAAAAAAAAAGTCACAAATGTCAAAAAGTGAAAAAGGTGACAAAGTGTCAAAATTCCAAAACGTAAAAATGTCAGAATGCCAAAATGTTAAAATGTCAAAACGTGAAAATGTCCAAATTGTAAAGAAAGTCTAAAAAGTAAAAAAACAAAAAATGTCACAGATGTCAAAGTCAACGAAAAAGTTAAATGAAAACGTAAAAAATAAAAATGTGAAAATGCCTAAATGTAAATGTCAAAATTCCAAAACGTAAAAATGTCAGAATGTCAAAATGTCAAAACGTGAAAATGTCAAAAATTAAAAGAAGTCAAAAATTTCAAAAGTCAAAAATGTAGAGTCTAAAAAGTAAAAAAATAAATAAAAAATGTCACAAATGTCAAAAACTGAAAATGTAAATGTCAAAATTCCAAAACGTAACAAGTGAAAATGTAAAACTGTATATGTCAAAATTCCAAAACGTAAAAATTGCAGAATGCTAAAATGTTAAAATGGTAAAACGTTAAAATGACAAAAATTAAAAAATGTGAAAAATGTCAAAAAGTCAACGAAAAAGTCAAATGAAAATGTGAAAATGTGAAAATGCCTAAATGTAAATGTCAAAATTCCAAAACGTAAAAATGTCAGAATGCCAAAGCCAAAAATTTTAAAAAAAGTCAAAAATGTCAAAAGTCAAAAATGTAAAGAAAGTTCTAAAAAGTAAAAAATAATAAATAAAAAATGTCACAAATGTCAAAAAGTGAAAAATGTGAAAATGTAAATGTCAAAATTCCAAAACGTAAAAATGTCAAAATGGCAAAATTTTAAAATGTTAAAAATTAAAAGAAAAAGTGAAAAATGTCAAAAGTCAAAAATGTAAAGAAAGTCTAATAAGTAAAAATAAAAATAAAAAATGTGACAAATGTCAAAAAGTGAAAAATGAGACAAAGTGTCAAAATTCCAAAACGTAAAAATGTCAGAATGCCAAAATGTTAAAATGTCAAAAATTAAAAAAAAAGTAAAAAATGTCCAAATTGTAAAGAAAGTCTAAAAAGTAAAAAAACAAAAAATGTCACAGATGTCCAAAAGACAACGAAAAAGTTAAATAAAAATGTGAAAATGCGTAAATGTAAATGTCAAAATTCCAAAACGTAAAAATGTCAGAATGTCAAAATGTCAAAACGTGAAAATGTCAAAAATGAAAAGAAATCAAAAATTTCAAAAGTCAAAAATGTAGAGTCTAAAAAGTTAAAAAAATAAATAAATAATGTCACAAATGTCAAAAAGTGAAAAATGTGAAATTGTAAATGTCAAAATTCCAAAACGTAAAAATGTCAGAATGCCAAAATGTTAAAATGTCAAAAAGTAAAAGAAAAAGTCAAAAATGTCAAACGTCAAAAATGTAGTCTAAAAAGTAAAAAAAATTTTTTTTTAAATAAAAAATGTCACAAATGTGAAAATGCCTAAATGTAAATGTCAAAATTCCAAAACGTAAAAATGTCAGAATGGCAAAATTTTAAAATGTTAAAAATTAAAAGAAAAAGTCAAAAATGGAAAAGTCAAAAATGTAAAGAAAGTCTAAAAAGTAAAAAAAAAATAAAAAATGCCACAAATGTCAAAATGTGAAAAATGTGGCAAAGTGTCAAAATTACAAAACGTAAAAATGTCAGAATGCCAAAATGTTAAAATGTCAAAACATGAAAATGTCAAAAAGTTTAAAAAAAGTAAAAAATGTCAAAAATGTAAAGAAACAAAAAATGTCACAGTGTCAAAAAGTCAACGAAAAAGTTAAATGAAAACGTAAAAAATAAAAATGTGAAAATTTCTAAATGTAAAAGTCAAAATTCCAAAACGTAAAAATGTCAGAATATAAAAATGTCAAAACGTGAAAATGTCAAAAATTAAAAGAAGTCAAAAATTTCAAAAGTCAAAAATGTAGTCTAAAAAGTAAAAAAAATAAATAAAAAATGTCACAAATATCAAAAAGTGAAAAATGTGAAATTGTAAATGTCAAAATTCGAAAACGTAAAAATGTCAGAATGCTAAAATGTTAAAAAGTCAAAAAGTAAAAGAAAAAGTCAAAAATGTCAAAAATGTAAAGAAAGTCTAAAAAGTAAAAAAAAAGTCACAAATGTCAAAAAGTGAAAAAGGTGACAAAGTGTCAAAATTCCAAAACGTAAAAATGTCAGAATGCCAAAATGTTAAAATGTCAAAACGTGAAAATGTCCAAATTGTAAAGAAAGTCTAAAAAGTAAAAAAACAAAAAATGTCACAGATGTCAAAGTCAACGAAAAAGTTAAATGAAAACGTAAAAAATAAAAATGTGAAAATGCCTAAATGTAAATGTCAAAATTCCAAAACGTAAAAATGTCAGAATGTCAAAATGTCAAAACGTGAAAATGTCAAAAATTAAAAGAAGTCAAAAATTTCAAAAGTCAAAAATGTAGAGTCTAAAAAGTAAAAAAATAAATAAAAAATGTCACAAATGTCAAAAACTGAAAATGTAAATGTCAAAATTCCAAAACGTAACAAGTGAAAATGTAAAACTGTATATGTCAAAATTCCAAAACGTAAAAATTGCAGAATGCTAAAATGTTAAAATGGTAAAACGTTAAAATGACAAAAATTAAAAAATGTGAAAAATGTCAAAAAGTCAACGAAAAAGTCAAATGAAAATGTGAAAATGTGAAAATGCCTAAATGTAAATGTCAAAATTCCAAAACGTAAAAATGTCAGAATGCCAAAGCCAAAAATTTTAAAAAAAGTCAAAAATGTCAAAAGTCAAAAATGTAAAGAAAGTTCTAAAAAGTAAAAAATAATAAATAAAAAATGTCACAAATGTCAAAAAGTGAAAAATGTGAAAATGTAAATGTCAAAATTCCAAAACGTAAAAATGTCAAAATGGCAAAATTTTAAAATGTTAAAAATTAAAAGAAAAAGTGAAAAATGTCAAAAGTCAAAAATGTAAAGAAAGTCTAATAAGTAAAAATAAAAATAAAAAATGTGACAAATGTCAAAAAGTGAAAAATGAGACAAAGTGTCAAAATTCCAAAACGTAAAAATGTCAGAATGCCAAAATGTTAAAATGTCAAAAATTAAAAAAAAAGTAAAAAATGTCCAAATTGTAAAGAAAGTCTAAAAAGTAAAAAAACAAAAAATGTCACAGATGTCCAAAAGACAACGAAAAAGTTAAATAAAAATGTGAAAATGCGTAAATGTAAATGTCAAAATTCCAAAACGTAAAAATGTCAGAATGTCAAAATGTCAAAACGTGAAAATGTCAAAAATGAAAAGAAATCAAAAATTTCAAAAGTCAAAAATGTAGAGTCTAAAAAGTTAAAAAAATAAATAAATAATGTCACAAATGTCAAAAAGTGAAAAATGTGAAATTGTAAATGTCAAAATTCCAAAACGTAAAAATGTCAGAATGCCAAAATGTTAAAATGTCAAAAAGTAAAAGAAAAAGTCAAAAATGTCAAACGTCAAAAATGTAGTCTAAAAAGTAAAAAAAAATTTTTTTTAAATAAAAAATGTCACAAATGTGAAAATGCCTAAATGTAAATGTCAAAATTCCAAAACGTAAAAATGTCAGAATGGCAAAATTTTAAAATGTTAAAAATTAAAAGAAAAAGTCAAAAATGGAAAAGTCAAAAATGTAAAGAAAGTCTAAAAAGTAAAAAAAAAATAAAAAATGCCACAAATGTCAAAATGTGAAAAATGTGGCAAAGTGTCAAAATTACAAAACGTAAAAATGTCAGAATGCCAAAATGTTAAAATGTCAAAACATGAAAATGTCAAAAAGTTTAAAAAAAGTAAAAAATGTCAAAAATGTAAAGAAACAAAAAATGTCACAGTGTCAAAAAGTCAACGAAAAAGTTAAATGAAACCGTAAAAAATAAAAATGTGAAAATTTCTAAATGTAAAAGTCAAAATTCCAAAACGTAAAAATGTCAGAATATAAAAATGTCAAAACGTGAAAATGTCAAAAATTAAAAGAAGTCAAAAATTTCAAAAGTCAAAAATGTAGTCTAAAAAGTAAAAAAAATAAATAAAAAATGTCACAAATATCAAAAAGTGAAAAATGTGAAATTGTAAATGTCAAAATTCGAAAACGTAAAAATGTCAGAATGCTAAAATGTTAAAAAGTCAAAAAGTAAAAGAAAAAGTCAAAAATGTCAAAAATGTAAAGAAAGTCTAAAAAGTAAAAAAAAAGTCACAAATGTCAAAAAGTGAAAAAGGTGACAAAGTGTCAAAATTCCAAAACGTAAAAATGTCAGAATGCCAAAATGTTAAAATGTCAAAACGTGAAAATGTCCAAATTGTAAAGAAAGTCTAAAAAGTAAAAAAACAAAAAATGTCACAGATGTCAAAGTCAACGAAAAAGTTAAATGAAAACGTAAAAAATAAAAATGTGAAAATGCCTAAATGTAAATGTCAAAATTCCAAAACGTAAAAATGTCAGAATGTCAAAATGTCAAAACGTGAAAATGTCAAAAATTAAAAGAAGTCAAAAATTTCAAAAGTCAAAAATGTAGAGTCTAAAAAGTAAAAAAATAAATAAAAAATGTCACAAATGTCAAAAAGTGAAAAATGTGAAATTGTAAATGTCAAAATTCCAAAACGTAAAAATGTCAGAATGCCAAAATGTTAAAATGTCAAAATGTCAAAAAGTAAAAGAAAAAGTCAAAAATGTCAAACGTCAAAAATGTAAAGTAAAAATGTCAGAATGCCAAAATGTTAAAATGTCAAAACGTGAAAATGTCAAAAATTTTAAAAAAAGTAAAAAATGTCCAAATTGTAAAGAAAGTCTAAAAAGTAAAAAAACAAAAAATGTCACAGATGTCAAAAAGTCAACGAAAAAGTTAAATGAAAACGTAAAAAATAAAAATGTGAAAATGCCTAAATGTAAATGTCAAAATTCCAAAACGTAAAAATGTCAGAATGTCAAAATGTCAAAACGTGAAAATGTCAAAAATTAAAAGAAGTCAAAAATTTCAAGTCAAAAATATAGAGTCTAAAAAGTAAAAAAATAAATAAAAAATGTCACAAATGTCAAAAAGTGAAAAATGTTAAATTGTAAATGTCAAAATTCCAAAACGTAAAAATGTCAGAATGCCAAAATGTTATAATGTCAAAATGTCAAAAAGTAAAAGAAAAAGTCAAAAATGTCAAACGTCAAAAATGTAAAGAGTCTAAAAAGTAAAATTTTTTTTTAAATAAAAAATGTCACAATTGTCAAAAAGTGTAAAATGTGACAATATAAATGTCAAAATGCCACAAAGTAAAAATGTCAGAATGTCAAAATGTTAAAAAGTCAAAACGTGAAAATCAAAAATTAAAAAAAAGTACAAAATATCAAAAATTTAAAGTCTAAAAAGTAAAGGAAATAAAAAAATGTCACAAATGTCAAAAATTCAACGAATAAAGTCTAAAATGTCATAAAAATAAAAGTTAAAAATGTAAAAATTGTCATAAAAAGTCAAACAAAGTCAAAGATGTCAAAAAAAATATCTAAAGCGTCAAAATTTTCAAAAAAGTAAAAAAATGTGAAAAAAGTAAAAAATATCATAAAAGAATTTTTTTTTAAAATGTCAAAAAATTTAAATGTCGATAATGTTGCTACACAACTAAATAGGTCATGTAATTCGGAAAGTCGTGTGGTGCCCAGATATTTTATTTTAAAAGCTAGAAGCAGCCTGCAAATTGCAAAGTTGTAGAGAATTTCAAGACCAACAAAGGACCCTTTCGATATTTTCCGCTATCTCGTACCGTTTTCCCGAAAAAAAAAAAAGCAAAAATTGTGTGAAAATGTGATTTATGAGCCTATTCACAGTTTTTCGGTCGTAACCTTCTTCTCTTTAAAGCTAGAAAGATAATTCAAATTGCAAAGTTATACAGAATTAAGCCCAACAAATAGCGATTTAGATGTTTTCAACTACCTGTTTATTGTTTTCCCGGAAAATGGCGGATATTCGATAATTCCAATACTACTATAAACTGATGATAAGAATAAAAATATAACTTACTTATAAGGATGAACCCACAGCGGCACACACTCCATTTCCCAAATTTTTTGAAACATCTGAAGTAACTGAGACGCCATCAGTTCTTGCCGTAAGTCATCCCCACACTTGACAATGACTGACAGGAGTTTCCAAGAGGACAGGTGCCCGTACGGCGAATGCTCTCGAACTCTCCGCTCCTTGTCCTTAAATAAGAGAAAATATGAAGAAAATTAATTATATTATATAAAAAAAATTATTATATAGAGCATAGGTTTCTAAACAATTTGGCCTACCGCCCACTTTTCGGCTAAAAAATTACTCAGCGCCCCCTGACTTTAGTTTTTATCTGGTATTGTGTGCATTTAATTGTAAAAAAATTTATAGCTCAGATAGTGAGTATGAACTCACTAGCTGAGCTACACTGATGAGATCTAATAAGATCGAAATCTAGATATGTAGATTGCTAAGAGGTGGATTCACACATATATCTTTTTTGAAATTTTTTTTTAGCATTTTTGTTTGTCTTGAATGAAGTATTGTACTTAAATATTTGCAAAGTAATGATACAAAAAATAATATCAAATTACTAATTTTGATTTTTCTTCACGTTGAATGACTAATATAGTCGATATAGACGCAAGTTTGTTTAGAATTGTTGTAAATCTTACCTTCCACAGTTCTTTCAGAGCGGCCGCACTAGGATCTTTGGGATCGTGCGTGAAAGACTTCGTTTTGTCCTCATGAAACCAGTCGGACAATCTCCGCCGAATGTCGCCAGCCTCGATAAAGTGGGGCTGCTCCCGCGAATCACTAGATTCCTGACTTAACTGCGAAATCGTATCCCGATCCACCGTTTTTCGCAATTGGCTATACTGCAAAATGACAAAAAAAAAACACTTTCAACACAATTTTCTTATTATTTAATTATTTATAAATCAGTAATATAATTAAATATCCGATATATTACAACCGCTCTAATAATGAACGCCCGATTTCACCAACGAATCTTAAAGCTCAGCTTATATAAACTCGTCTTATATATAACCACTTTATTTTTATTCTGTTGCACCAAACATATGTAGATCTTAAGGTCGTTTTAGACAAGACAATTTCTTGACTCAAAAGTTAGTCAAGATGCGAGACAATCTAAATTATCTCGTATCATACAGCAAATTATTTGAAATATTGAATTGGATGGTAGATTGAATGGAAAAATATAACGCCGTCTATTTGTCAAGCACAAATTGTATTGGAGGAGGATATATAAATTCATTTATTGAACAACTTTTGAGCTAAGAAATTGTCTTGTCTAAAACGACCTTTGCTTAGTCTTACAATGTAAGACCGTCTTATCGTTTTAAGATCCGATTTTTGTTTGGTGCAACGCTTTAAGGCAGTCTTATTATTAAAACGGTTTTAAACTAGTTAAGATTCGTTAGAGAAACCGGGCGTAAGATTATAAAAATAATAACAATAGTTACAATCTAATGTATTATTATATATAGAAATTGCCCCATAATACACTTTCTACAGCAACAATATCTAATTAAAAATTAACAATCTTACTAGCACATGCACATACACACATGTTCTTTCATTATCACGCGTTAGTAATTCACCAGCTGTTTACCATAACAGTATTCCAGCTAGACATTGAAAACGGACTTATTAAGGTCAACTGGATTTTACTTTTGCTAATTAATTTTACATTATCTCACGATTATTTGATTGAAAGTCATATAGTCCGGTTAAATCTAATCGCAAACAATCAAACTGCCCATGAACCCATGCGATATTATGTTTACCATATCAAGCAACTATGCACTACTTTAATTACAAAATCAGCTATTACTAAATTTACATCAAAACCAGGAGGTGACTACTGCTAAGTAAATATGTAAAATAATTATTACATTCTATAAATTTTAATTAAATTTCTAGTCATACTATATTTAAAAAACATTAATATGAATTGCGTACAATTTATAATTTATGACTAACCTGTAACGAAATCTCATCGTCCTCCTGGCTCCAGTCCGGATCGTTGTCGTCGCACATAATCCCGCACATGCTGAACGCGGATAACGACGTTGTGTCAGCCCCCAGATTTTCTTCCGATTTCGTGTGCCTCAGCGATGACGTCATAATTTTCGCTGGCGCCGGCGAGGAGTAAAGATCGTCTACTTCGAGCACTTCCACGTAAATTATATAAGGAGCCTATGAAATACAAATTTATTGTTTTATACAACTCAATATATAGCCCGCCACAGACGCGTACGCCCGGTTTCTCCAACGAATCTTAACTAGTTTAAGAGCGTTTTAATAATAAGGCGGTCGTAAAGCGTTGCGCCAAACAAAAATCGGATCTTAAAACGATAAGACCGTCGTACATTGTAAGACTAAAGGTCGTTTTAGACAAGACAATTTCTTGACTCAAAAGTTAGTCAAGATGATCTATATTGTCTTGTATCATACAGCAAATTATTTTAAATATTAAATTGGATGGTAGATGGAATGGAAACATATAACGCGTTCTATTTGTCAAGGACAAATTGTATATGAATTCATTTCTTGAACAACTTTTGAGCTAAGAATTTGTCCTGTCTAAAACGACCTTAAGTAAGATCTACATATGTTTGGTGCAACAGAATAATAATTTAAGGCGTGGTTATATATAAGACTCGTTTATATAAGGCGAGCTTATATAAGACGAGCTAATACAAGACGAGCTAATACAAGACGAGCTTTAAGATTCGTTGGAGAAACCGAGCGTTAGTTGTTTACTCAGGCCATGGCTAGTTTACACAATTTGACATTGATAATACATGAACTAAATCTAATTAAATTAACATATGTGATTTTGATAATAGCAACTGATATATAAAAATGACTTACTTTATCTTTGGAATTCAGTACTGCCGACACCTGTGGCGGTATTCTAACTATATGATGGGCGCCCTCGCTGTTGAGGGGCAGCCACACGCGCGCGGGTAGATTTAAATTAAGCATAGTCAGTTCGGCTCTCAGTCTTGTCGTTTTCGCCTCCTTGGTCGGTATGGAGCTCAGCAGTTTGCCTATCGTAATCAGTGCTTGCATGAACGCCTGCTGTGGAGCTAACCTAGGTGCCTGAAATTAACAAATAACAAGAAATAATTACAATAATATAATACCATACACATTCTGGCCCGAGTAGTCGGTACCATTTGTCATTGGGATACAATTAACGAGACTTTAGAAAACTCAGGGACGATTTTCTGAAGTAGTTCATAACACTCACATACAACTAAGCCAAGACAGAAGAACCCGATTGTCAATAGGCAGTTACAGAATTGTAACTTGTGGTCCCCACCAACCAAACTATGCCCATCCACTATTACAAATGCCTTGAACTCTACACTACACTGTATCCATTACTTTCTATGATTCAATTAATTTCATTTATTAATTTACGCTTGATTCGTAAAAATATGTGAGAAATGATGTAGTGCATAGTTCAAGTCGCTTGAAATAGTGGGTGGGCATAGTGTGGTTGGTAGGGACCACCCGCCCACCCCAGCTTTGTTCGCATAGGTTTTTCATAGGATAACACTCTTCTTGGCATTGTTTAAACAATATAAAATGTCTGTATCCATTATGAAAACTATGCGAGCAAAGGTGGGGTGGGCGGTTGTTCCCTACCAACCAAACTATGCCCATCCACTATTACAAATTACTTGAACTCTACACAACACTGTATCCATTACTTTCTATGATTCAATTAATTTCATTTATTAATTTACGCTTGATTCGTAAAAATATCTGAGAAATGATGTAGTGCATAGTTCAAGTCGTTTGAAATAGTGGATGGGCATGGTCTGGTTGGTAGGGACCACCCGCCCACCCCACCTTTATTCGCATAGTATTTTCATAGGATAACACTCTTCTTGGCATTGTTTAAACAATATAAAACGTCTGTATCCATTGGAAAAACTATGCGAGCAAAGGTGGGGTGGGCGGGTTGTCCCCACCAACCAAACTATGCCCATCCACTATTACAAATGACTTGAACTCTACACTACCCTGTTATCCATTACTTTCTATGATTCAATTAATTTCATTTATTAATTTACGCTTGATTCGTAAAAATATGTGAGAAATGATGTAGTGCCTAGTTCAAGTCGCTTGAAATAGTGGGTGGGCATAGTCTGGTTGGTAGGGACCACCCGCCCACCCCACCTTTGTTCGCATAGTTTTTTCGTAGGATAACACTCTTCTTGGCATTATTTAAACAATATAAAACGTCTGTGTCCATTGCAAAAACTATGCAAAGAAAGGTGGGGTGGGCGGGTGTTCCCCACCAACCAAACTATGCCCATCCACTATTACAAATTACTTGAACTCTACACTACACTGTATCCATTACTTTCTATGATTCAATTAATTTCATTTATTAATTTACGCCTGATTTGTAAAAATAATCAATAATAATAAAAAAAAAGTGATTCTCTCTGCAGGAACTCGGAGGATGCCCCTCTTGATCCTGGTATCGAGAGATGCAGTTGGTCGTGGTATGGTGGTAGTTGGGGATTTAGATGTCTGTGTTATTTATCTCTTATTTTTATTATATCTTTCTTCAGATTTTCCCTGAATACTACTACTTTAATTTCGTATTTCGATATTTTAATCTCGGATGCCGGGTATCATGGTATTTAATTAATAATAATAAGTGTTGCAGACAACAGACTGCTTAAAAGCTTTCTATTATAACACATTAATTGCTGTGTGTATGATTTTGAATACACACAATAAAAACGTTTTATTTTGATCCGTATTACATATTTGCGGCCCTGATTTTCTTGATTTTATTAATAACATATCTTACGCCGCATTTATGTAATAGCGTTGAGTGAAGGAATAATTAAAAACATTCCTTATTCAATAGTAATAGCCACAAGGAAGTAATAGGAGGAAGAATTAATAAAATCCCCAAAATGACCGCGGCATGTGTTAAACAAATTGCTCTACTTTTATGACGCTATTTCATGATTTGTTATGCGAGTATTAGCGATTCAAATGTCAACGGTTTTCGTCGAACTTGTGGGTAAACAGCTGATCTTTGTTATTGTTTGATCAGCTAATTAGATAGAAATTACACAATTTTGATCACTTGGACAGTAATGCGTGGTTGTTAATAAACTTTTAACATATAACTAGACAAACGTTGCACATATTGTCACATATATGATGAGAAAATACTTTTTTTGCGTAGAGATTACCTACTAGATTCTAGTTCATTTTCTGCCACCAGATAGAGCACCGACTAGCATGAATTGCCCATATACTACTGCTAGTCCCAATTTGTCAAACCGGTTTCTTCAACGAATCTTAAAGCTCATCTTTATTATAAGACGAGCTTTAAGATTCGTTGAAGAAACCGGGCGTTTGTGTGTTTGACAAATTGGGACTAGCTCGTCTTATTTATAACAACGTCTTAAATTTTTAAATATTTTTTAGGAATATATGCAAACACATAATGTTTCAATTGACACTATGTTAGAATTCGAATCTTAAGACCGCGGTGTCTTACAATTTAAGACCGTTTTGTCGTTTTAAGATTCGATTTTTGTTTGGTGCAACGCTTTAAGACCGTCTTATTATTAAAACGTTCTTATACTAGATTCGTTGGAGAAACCGGGTGAAAGAGCTCTATTAATATCAAATATTACAGCTGCTTGTTTAATAAAACCGGGGTGAGACAGGTCGACCTTTTTGCTAGCGTTATCAGAAATAATGTTTGGTTCCATAACAATAATTTAACAGAAACTGTGATTCACGTTTCTTAGTCATACTATTATTGTCAACAAAATATGCTAATTAATATGACTCAATAACAACTATTACAACACTAACAGCCATAATCATAAAGGGACAGCAAATCAATAAATAATTATAAAGCATATAAGGTAATTAATTACATTCGTTCAATTTTATAAAGGGAAATTAATATGGACCTATATGATAGCCCTATAAATATAGAAGATTTTCTAATATAATAGTGGAAATCATGATAGCCCTATAAAGATACATGTTTTTCTAAAATAATAGTGAAAAACCTAATTAAAGATCAAATACGCGTTGAATATAAGATTTTATAAAAATGTATGTATGTATGTCCTATATTCTATCTAGCATCATAGAAGCCATATGTTGCTAGATAGAATATAGGACATACATACATACATTTTTATAAAATCTTATATTTAACGCGTATTTGGACTTTAATTAGGTTTTCCACTATTATTTTAGAAAAACTTCTATCTTTATGGGGATATCATTTTAGAAAAATTTTAATCTTTATAGGGGCCCGGAGGCTTTTCCGTCGGCCAAGGCAAAAGCTCAGAGGAGTTTTAATCACCCGGTATTTACCTTAACTTCACAGAAAACTTATTAAAAAGTGTGAAAGGTTATCGCAAAAATTCGTCCTGATAGGGTTCGAACTCAGGCCCCTAATGCTCAGTACGAGACGGACGACGACTCTAACCACTCGGCCACTGAGTTGGGTAATTAATATTATTATGTCCCATATCCGACTTTTACACATTTCCACTTTTCTACTATTCTACTGCTCCATATTATTTAAATGACATTTAATTCCACTTATCCATATTACTACATTTCCATATTTCTTTAATTTTTACGTATCTAAATTACTAAAAAAAAAGACCTTTATTTGGCATATCAGCCCAACCCTTCCCCTTTACACAAATTCCAGCCGAAAAAAATCAATACTTTCACAGAAAGAAATAAAAAAGAAACCAAAAAAATACAAATTAACATAAAATACATCATTTTTCTAACCGCTAAAATAAACCCACTCTGCCCTCGCCAATTTCCTTTCCAACGTCAGCCTTCTGCAGATTTTCACGCCTTTCCCATCCTCTCCTAACCATTCGTGCACTCTCCAACCCACTCTGCTTTCACTCCCTCACATTCTCTGCTAAGGTGCCACCACGTGTCACTCTCCTTCCTACACAGCGTACACGCGGTGTACCCCAGCCCCATCCACACTTTTCTTCCTCGCTCTTCTGACCCACACCTCGCTCTTGCCATGCATACTTTGTCCTCTCTGCTCCACTCTCCCTTGGCTAAGTAGCTCGGGAGTTTCCCCTGTACTTGCCACTCTACGTAGCCCGGGTTGTATGAGCTCTCAGCCATTCTCACTTGCCTTTCTTGCCACTCAATATCCCTCAATCTCTCCTTTATCTCAGTTCCTAGGCTACCCCTTTCTCTCAGCTTTTCCTCTACCCACACCTCAGACATACCTACTCTTTCATACATCCTTTCTCTATCCTTCCTCCATCTACTCTCTGTTCTACTCTTACACCTCATCCATAACTCCCGTACCAGTCTTTCCTCACCAAAATCCTGCAGTCGTGTGTAAGGGTTGTGAAGTTTGAGTTCACAACCCTTACACACGACTCCCACCACATACTCATACGACTTGTCTCCTGCAACAGCACTGCCCTTGGTGTCGACCTTTCGAGCCCTAGCAGATTCTTCAGGGACCAACCTTGCTCCCTTTCTATTACCTCCCATTCACGCAATCCCCACACTTCCACTCCATACAACAATATAGGTTTTATACACGCATCCCAGATCTTGCATGCCATTACGAGGTTACCATCCCACAAACTTCCTCATTTTCTGCACGCAATCCCCCAAGCCATTCTTGCTTTCGCCTGCATATACTCCACATGCATCCTCCTCCACAGTCAAACCAAAAGCCCAAATATTTAAAGCCATTCACTCTCTCAATCCAGCCTTTCCTTCCATTTCTCCACCACACACTCCCTCAACCTCTTTTGCACTTTCTGCAACTCCTCTATTTTTTCCTCTCGCACGTACTCTCGAACTCCCTCTTCGCCTGATTAACCCTTTCGACTGCACATCTGCCGTACCTCCAATTCGTCAGTTCCCTCCGCCACCCCGTCTTCTTCATCTTACACTCTTCGTGGAACCAACACTCCCTCTGGCCTCCACTCTTCTTCCTCACCACCAACGCAGCCGCCATCACTCTCTCCAACTGGAGCATCGACTGTACCTCCTCCCACTTCACGCCCTTTAGGTTTTTCTCATACACCGCCATTTCTAGTTTGCTCCATCCAAACCCTTGCTGCCCCTTTTTCTCCTCCCTCTTCAAACCTTTTGTCATTCTCAAGACCACCTCCACATGCACATGGTCCGACCCCCCCCCCACATTTTCCACCTTGAAGCACTTCAACTCCTCCTTCCGATACCTTTGACCACCACATAGTCCAAAAGCGAACCTCCTCCGTGTCCACAGAAAGTTTCTCACCCGTCACATAAATCCATTCTCTACCCTCCTGGTTGGTCACTTTATCCTGCGATCGTCTTTCTCTCCATTCACCGCCCTCTCCGATCCCTCCTTCCAGCTCCCCCACCCTCACATTCGAGTCCCCCAGACGATCCATTCATCTGCCTCTGTCTCGAGCCCGTCCAGTATCTCCGTTAGTTCTAAACGGTTTTTGTTACAGTACACGGCCCCTACCCACACCGACCTCCTATCCATTTCCACCTTCCCTATTACCAATCCCGCCACTTTCCTCGAAGACTCTCTGATCCATTGTCCCACTGACTTCCTCACTGCTAACAAGATTCCTCCTTTGGCTCTTCCCATCCTCGCTTATTTCGTTGCACCTTGCATCACCCAGTCCCACCCTGTCGGCATGCAGATTTCTACCTGCTTCTCCACTCTTCTTCTGTCATCCACGTCTCCAGTAGCCCCACTATGTTCTTTGAGATGAACCACTTCTCCAGCTCCTTTTCCCACACTCCCCCCAGCACTTTTTCCTTAGACCCGCAACGTTCCAGAAACCCACCCTGCACTTGCTCCACTCATACTCCCGCCATATCTAAATTACTGTATTTCCAAATATTCACATTTCCATATATGCAAATATCTACATATCCACATATCGTACATTTCCGACTTTCACACATTTACACCTCTCCACTATTTTCGAATGTTTCACCTTATATACATTACCCTTATCTCCACATATCCACATTACTATATTACCACATGTCAACATATCCAAATTTACTACACTTCCGTATGACCACATTTCCACATATCACACAAATCTTATATTTTCAGCTCTCTACCTTTCTAGTATTCGACATTTTCAACCTTACCCTTATTTCCACATTTGTTCATTTCAACATTATGCAATATCAAGTAACTAACTTCGTATATTTTAGATGTTGTATTACAAAAAAAGGCCCGTAGACCGATTAGCGATAATGAAATAATTGGGCACATACAATTTCCATATTTTCAAATAACTTAATTATTATATTTAGACATTTCTTCCACTTTATATTATACACACTGTTTCTATAGTAAAGGTGGTTATAAAATAACAAATAGGACAAGAAATGAAGATTATTGTGAAGTGTTTATGGTCAAGATAAAGGCAATGTATTATGGGCCATTCACAATAAGCGTGCTAGTGGTAACGTATCGGTAAGCGAAATTGCACACATGTATAAAAATGCGGGCGTTTACAGCAGCGTAGTAAAA
Source organism: Lordithon lunulatus (assembly GCA_963942505.1). NCBI lineage: Eukaryota > Metazoa > Arthropoda > Insecta > Coleoptera > Staphylinidae > Lordithon > Lordithon lunulatus. Next base: position 52,370,091 of record OZ012669.1, read on the forward strand.
TTAGGACAGGACATGGATAATTATCTCTACTAAATTTATCGCATAGCATTACTGTCCAATCCTGAACGTCTGATTTTTTTATAGCCATGCAAAATATTGCTTACCGCTACCTTACTATTACCGCGCTTATTGTGAATGGCTCATTAGTGCTCAGTGACCAAGGTAATAATAATAAGCTTTCGAGATGAAGAAGACAACAGATGAAAATCAGTCTCTATATGATGCAAGTTTCTCGCGATGAGGAGAAGCTGCAAAAATATGACTTGCTAAGAAAGCGAGAAACAATGCATGTTTTGTGTAAGAAATATTTGTAAGATGCACACTAGATTACTCTGGGATGAATGTTACTTTCACGGGGACACTAATGCTGAAGAAAACCAAATCTAATATGACGAGATGAACACAGTCAAATGATAAAAATAGAAAGTTTTTTAGGTTTTAGATTCTCAAAATATTGCACGTGGGCGAAGATATTTCGATTCGCAAAGATGCATTAATTTGTGATACTTATGAATTAATTTTAAAAAAAATTAATACAAAAATTGAAAAAGTAATTCCTAATAACCTTTATAATTTACTTTAACTTTACACACACAAAAATGTGATCAAATTCCTACATTTGAATGATCTCTAAATCGAAACTAAAATTGCATATTTGTGCAACTATTTTCAGCCGTCAGAACTCCGCCTTAACAATCCAATATTTGAACGTATGTTATTTTCTTTAAAAAAATAAGATGTAATTCTCTCCAAAATAAGATGGAAAGTGTCATTAATTCTTATTTAGTGGAAAATATTATATCGTAATTTCTATTTATTTGTATTTTATAGCTTGTCGCAAATAAAGTTGTTGTTATTAAATCAAATATTTTTACTCACCGAGCATGAGCATTCAGTCCGTTCTCCCCTGAGATCATTGACAACACTCTGGCAGCTTTCATAGCAGATGCACCCGTTATCAAAAGCCCGCCCCGTGCTCAAGTCGCCCAAACTGAGTTTATTCGTGGACGTCGCCCGCTTCATGCCGGTGATAAGGGCCGAAGCGTCGCTCTGCGACCGCTGGTGCGTTTTCTTGACGGCGGCGAGCGCCGGCACCGTCAGCTTATCGGCGGGCGTGCCCGCCAACGCCATCGGCGGCGGCGGCGGGGGCGGCATTTTCAGCGTCGCCGCACTGACGCCCGAGCGCAGCTCGTCGGAGAGGATGCGGTCGCGCAACTTGATGCCCAGCGGCTTCTTCTTGGAAGGCACGGATACTTCAGAGCTGTACGCGTCCAGCAGCCACGCACACTTCAGAGAGAAGTCGGCCGATTGGCGACATCTGTAACAAACAAAAATCGAAATGTTTAACAAAATAAAAATGAAATAATAATAAAGCTGCATTAATTATCAACGGTGAACTAATTTGAACTTCAAATATTGGCAGTTAGCTCTATGAACTATGGAATCCGAACCTCAGCATCAAAGCTCGAATTGAAATAGCCAGACGCATCTTTCAAAAACTGCGATCCTTAGTATGTAACAGCGTTGATTGAAGTATTTATAATAGTTCAATCAACGGTAACAGGGATCTATTACTCAACATCAGGTGGAGAACCATTGAATGGTACGTCTTCTCAGTTTTATTGTATGGAGTCGAGACACTGAAAGTATCCTCCAAGAACAAACTTGAAGCCTTTGAAATGTGGTTATATCGGAAGATGTTGATGTTGATGTTGTTCCCGTGGGCGGATAAAGTAACAAACACAGAGGTACTCAAGCGAATGGACAAGGATACAAAACTACTCACGACGGTGAAGCGCAGAAAATCAGGATATTCCTCGTTTGCCTCCTATTTTCATTTCCATGATTAATTGCAGGAATTTATATTTGTCATTTGTGTTCGGACACAACTTTCGAAATAACAAATACCAATTCCTGCAATTAATCATTGAAGTGAAAATAGAAGGCGAACGAGGAATCGGAAGGTTCTCCTGGTTACAAAACCTTCAATGGTTTGGAATCTAGGATGCTCCGGCATTAATACGACTCGCACAAGATTGGGACGAGTTCAAACATATGGTCGCCAACCTCCTCTGAGGAGAAGGCACTAGAAGAAGAAGTCTTGCTAGGAAACCAGGACTTTAGTCCACTTTTACGCCCAATCTCTCATTTATTCAGTACAATTTGAATAAATGTCTAATAAGTTTTTGATTTCGGATTGATCTTTGTTTTACCAACTAATTCCAGCAATTCAATTTATAAGTCGTGCCTTAACTATTTAGAAACGTATTTAGGGTTTAGTGCGTATAATTACACAGTTAGAAAATATATTATAATACATCATACAATTAATTACAAGTCTGAAAGAAATTACCAACAACAACGAACCGTTAAGTGCCCATACACGTGAACACGTGCATGCTTTTTTTCTCTATTAATAATAAACGGTGAATGCCTCTCTCTACTGCATTGTGCGGCGCCCATAAGTGACATTAAAGCGCATTTCCCATGAAGCCAAACAACATATAAATAAGCTGGCAAAACGTGCGCCTGTTTGAAAGGAGCCGAGTTCACATCACATCACATCACATCACCGGCCTTATAGAAAGTAATTTGTGTGACAATTTGCAGAAAGCGATTATTAAAAGCGCCGTCGCTATGCCGTTTTAATTAGAAAAAATAATAACGCTAGGAGACGCAAATGATTTAATGCAACACACCGAAATATATGTGTCAAATTTAAGGTGCGTGCGTTTAAAAACTTTCTTTCCGCGAATATGCATGTTAAGTATTTGAAAGTCTCAGGAAAGCGTGTGTGTGTAAATGTGTAAATTCTCATAAAATAATATAATAAGGCATTTTATATAGAGAAGTGATGCCATATGGCTGATTAAGACATTTAGAAGTTGTACTAATTGCTATATAAATACAGAATGTTCAGCTGGTTTTAATTATGAACAATTCAAAACAACATGTTTGTTAATTTATAGCTACATCTAGAGAAGAAGTTGAGTTTCTTGTATTTGTTTTCAACATTTCTATGCAAATTGTTGAATGTATGGGAATAAAGTGTAAATGACTAAAAAAATAATGGGGTAATTTAATTTTATGGTATGTACATTTACCAAACGTACAAAATCTCAACTTAACATTGCGAGTCCGAATGGTGCGCTGCGACTCTATTGTCGCGGATGGTTCAAAAAGCAATATAGACAAGTTTGAGTTTTTCGAAATGTGGATATACCGCCGCATGCTGAAGATACCATGGACCTTCTAAGTAATGAAGAGATTATTCATAGAATGGGTTAACAGAACAACTTATCAGCATAATAAAATGACGAAAGTTAGAATATTCGGGGCATATCGTTCGAGGAGAGACGGTGATGATGATTGCCAACCTCTCTACTCTAAAAATGAAGACTATTAGAATATTTTATTAGATTCCTGATTCTAGATCATTCTATTACTTTAAAAATTAAAACGATCAGAATATTCTATTAGATGCCTGATTCTAGACCATTCTATTCCGGTGTAGATTCTACAAAGTATTGGAACTATTACAATATTATATCACTATATAATTGTGCAAACATCAGTGATATAATATTGTAATAGTTCGAATACTTTGTAGAATCTACACCGGAATAGAATGATCTAGAATCAAGCATCTAATAGAATATTCTAAACGTTTTAATTTTTAGAGTAATAGAATGATCTAGAATCAGGAATCTAATAAAATATTCTAATAGTCTTCATTTTTAGAGTAGAGAGGTTGGCAATCATCATCACCTTTGATTCCGCAGCCATGTTCTGCCCTACCATACTCGCAGGTTCCCATTAATTTGCACCTGCGAGTATGGTAGGGCAGAACATGGCTGCGGAATCAAAGGTGATGATGATTGTCAACCTCTCTACTCTAAACATGAAGACTATTAGAATATTCTATTAGATTCCTGATTATAGAACATTCTAATCCGATGTAGATTCTACAAAATATTGGAACTATTACAATATTATATCACTGATGTTTGGGCAAAAGGGCTTAAGTCAGGAAATGTAAAGTTTGTAATCGTTTGTACCAATGGAAAGAGCAGAATTTGTTGGTTAAAAAGACATAAAAACCTTATTTTCGTAAAAATTATGACTTAAGTCCTTTTGCCGAAACACCAGTGATATTATATTCTAAGTTTTAGAACCTTTAAATCCATTAGAATTTTCTACTACATTATATATTCTAGAATCTATAAGAACTTTTAGGATATTCTATTAGATTCTAGATTCGAAACACTATTAAAATATGCTATTAGATTCAAGAACCAATTAGTACTATTAAAATACTCTTATACTCTATTCAGTAATATATTCTAGATTCTAGAAAGTTTCAGAATTACTGAAATATTATATTTGATTAGATAATATATTCTATTAGAACTACTAGAAGAATATTCCAGCTTCCAGAACTATTAGATCTATTACAATATTTTATTAGATTTTATATTCTGCAAAGTATTAGCACTATAGGAATAATATATTAGATTCTAGATACTGTTAGAACTAATAGACTATTTAATTAGATTCTAGATTCAAGATAATAGTTACATGAACTATTAAAATTATTAGAAGAATATTATAATAAATTATAGTTACTAAATTATAGATTATAGAACTATTTGAATATAAAATTTAATAGAATATTATATTAGATTCTATTAGTACTGTTATGATATTCTCTTAGATTATAGATTCGAAATACTATTAGAACTAATCGACTTTTAGATTCTAGATACTATTAGAATTATTAGAATCGTTAGAAGAAAATTCGAATAAATTATAGTTTCTAAATTCTAGATTATAAAACTATTAAAATACAAAATTTATTAGAATATTGTGATATTCTATTAGATTTATATCCTAGAAACGGTTAGCGCTGTACGAATATTCTATTAGATTCTAGAATCTGAAAACTATTACAACTATAATTCGAATATTCTAATATATTCTAGATATAAACTATTAAAATAAATATTAGTTTCCAGATTTCAGAACTATTAGAATATTCTATTCGATTTAATATTCTAGATAATATTAGCAAAATTAGATTTTCTATTAGATTCTATATTCTAAAAATTATTATAATTATAATTATATCTATTCGATTTTAGATTATAGAAATGATTACACCTATTAGAAGACTATTAGATTCTAGATTCTAGACATTATAGGAACCATTAGATTTAAGATTCTAGTTTCTAGCACTTTTAAAACCTATGGAATATTCTATTAGATTCTAGTAATTATTAGAACTATTAGAATAATAAACTCTGGATTCTGGAGACTATTAGAATTATAAGAAGAATATTCTAATAGATTCTAATTCTAATAAGCTCTAGATTGTAGAACTATTCGAATATAAAATCTACTAGGATATTATATTTATTCTATTAGCACTGTTATGATATTTTATTCGATTCTAGATTCCAGACAGTATTAGAACTAATAGATTATTCTATTAGATTCTAGATACCATTAGAACTATTACAATCATTAGAAGAAAGTTGAATAAATTAATGTTTCTAAATTCTAGATTTTAGAACTATTAGAATATAAAATCTAGTAGAATATTGTGATATTCTATTAGATTTTATATCCTGAAAAATTTATTAGCTCTAGATTATAGAATTATTCGAATATAAAATCTAATAGGATATTATATTTATTCCATTCTAATTCTAGTACAGTGCTAATTGTAATAGAATAAATATAATATCCTATTAGATTTTATATTCGAATAGTTTTATAATCTAGAGCTTAGAAACTAGAATCTATTAGAATATTCTTCTAATAATTCTAATAGTCTCCAGAATCCAGATTTTCTCACTCTAATCGTTCTAATAATTTCTATAATCTAGAATCTAATAGAATATTCCATCGATTTCCAAGTTCTAGAAACTAGAATGTTATGATATTTTATTCGATTCTAGATTCCAGACAGTATTAGAACTAATAGGCCATTCTATTAGATTCTATATACCATTAGAACTATAACAATCATTAGAAGAAAGTAGAATAAATTAATGTTTCTAAATTCTAGATTATAGAAGAATAGAATAGAAGAAAATTCTAATAGATTCTAGTTTCTAAGCTCTAGATTATAGAACTATTCGATTATAAAATCTAATATGATATTATATTTATTCTATTAGCACTGTTATGATATTTTATTCGATTCTAGATTCCAGACAGTATTAGAACTAATAGATTATTCTATTAGATTCTAGATACCATTAGAACTATTACAATTAGAAGAAAGTTGAATAAATTAATGTTTCTATATTCTAGAACTATTAGAATATAAAATCTAGTAGAATATTGTGATATTCTATTAGATTTTATATCCTGAAAACGTTTAGTACGAATATTCTATTAGATTCTAGAATCTGAAAATAATTACATCTATTATTAGAATATTCCAGAATAAGAAACTCTGGATTCTGAAGACTATTAAAATTATTAGAAGAATATTCTAATAGATTCTAGTTTCTAAGCTCTAGATTATAGAACTATTCTATTATAAAATCTAATAGGATATTATATTTATTCTATTAGCTAACAGTGCTGATATTTTATTCGATTCGAGATTCCAGACAGTATTAGAACTAATAGATTATTCTATTAGATTCTAGATACCATTAGAATTATTACAATCATAAGAAGAAAGTCGAATAAATTAATGTTTCTAAATTCTAGATTTTAGAACTATTAGAATAAAAAATCTAGTAGAATATTGTGATATTCTATTAGATTTTATATCCTGAAAACGTTTAGCACTGTACGAATATTCTATTAGATTCTAGAATCTGAAATTTATTACAACTATTATTAGAATATTCTAATATATTCTAATATTTTAAAAATAGAATATAGAACTATATGAAAATTATCTTTAATTCTAGACACTATAAGAGCCATTAGAAAGATCTTCTAATAGATTGAAGATTCTAGTTTCTAGAACCTTTAGAACTAATAGAATATTCTATTAGGTTCTAGAAAATATTAGAATTAGAATAATATATATGATTGAGGAGTCTAGAGGCTATTAGACTCATTAGAAGAATATTCTAATAGATTCTAGTATCTAAATTCAATATTATAGAACCACTAGAATATAAAATGTAGTAGAATATTATGATATTCTATTAGATCTAGAATCTAGAAAAAATTAGAATATTCTATTATATTGGTGACTCTAGAATAGTCTTTTAGAGTCTATATTCCAAAAAAGATTGAAACTATTAAATTATTATATTAGATTCTAGGTTTTAGATACCTTTATCTTTATTAGAATATTATACTAGATTCTATATTCTAGAAACTATAAGAACTTTTATAATATTTTATTAGATGCTAGTTTCTAGACACTATTAGAATTTGAATATGCTATTAGATTCTTGAACCTATTAGAACTATTAGAATACTCTAATATATTCTATATTCTAGAAACTCAGAAGATTTAAGATTCAATTTCCTGAACTTTTAAAACCGATGGAATATTCTATTGGATTCTAGATTCTAGATTCTAGAAATTATTAGGACTATTAGAGTAAGAAACTCTGGAATCTGGATACTATTAGAATTATTAGAAGAATATTGTAATAGATTCTAGCTTCTAAGCTCTAGATTCTAGAACTATTCGAATATAAAATCTAATAGGATATTATATTTATTCTTGATACCATTAGAACTATTACAATCATTAAAAGAAAGTCGAATAAATTAATGTTTCTAAATTCTAGATTATAGAACTATTAGAATATAAAATCTAGTAGAATATTGTGATATTCTATTAGGTTTTATATCGTGAAAACGTTTAGCACTGTACGAATATTCTATTAGATTCTAGAATCTGAAATTTATTACAACTATTATTAGAATATTCTAATATATTCTAATATTTTAATAGATTCTAGATTCCAGAACTATTAGAATATTTTATTCGATTTTATATTAGCACAATAGAATATTCTATTAGATTCTATATTCTACTTGTAATAACAACTAATAGAATAGTCAATTTGATTATAGATTCTAGTAATTAGACTGTTAGAATCTAGGTTCTACAACGTATTAGTACTATCATAAAATTTTCCAGTAGATTCTAGATATGAACTATTATAAAGTATTTTAAAATAGAATATAGAACTATATGAAAATTATCTTTGATTCTAGACACTATAAGAGCCGTTAGAAAAATCTTCTAATGGATTGAAAATTCTAGTTTCTAGAACCTTTAGAACTAATAGAATATTCTATTAGATTCTAGAAAATATTAAAACTATTTGAATAATATATATGATTCTATATAAATATTCTAATAAATTCTAGTTTCTAAATTCTAGATTATAGAACTACTAGAATATAAAATGTAGTAGAATATTATAATATTAGATTTTATATATTCTAGAATCTAGAAAAAAAATAGAATATTCTATTATATTCCTGATTCTAGATTAGTCTATTAGAATCTATATTCTAAAAAAGATTGAAACTATTAAAATATTATATTAGATTCTAGGTTTTAGAACCTTTACCTTCATTAGAATATTCTACTAGATTCTATATTCTAGAAACTATAAAAACTTTTATAATATTTTATTAGATGCTAGTTTCTAGACGCTATTAGAATAGAATATGTTATTAGATTCTTGAACCTATTAGAATACTCTAATATATTCTAGATTCTATAAACTATTAGAACTTTTGAAATATTATATTTGATTAAAGAATCTATTCTATTAAAACCACTTGAAGATTATTCCAGACTCCAGAACTATCAGATCTATTACAATATTTTATTAGATTTTATATTCTACACAGTATTAGCACTACAAGAATATATTATAAAAACTATTATAAATAAATATATCTATTGTATTTTAGATTATAGAAATTATTACACTTATTAGAAGACTATTAGATTCTAGATTCTAGACACTATAGGAACCATTAGATTTAAAATTCTAGTTTCTAGAACTTATAAAACCGATGGAATATTCTATTAGATTCTAGATTCTAGAAATTATTAGAACTATTAGAGTAAGAAACTCTGTATTCTGGAGACTATTAGAATTATTAGAATAATATTCTAATAGATTCTAGTTTCTACGCTCTAGATTATAGAACTATTCGATTATAAAATCTAATAGGATATTATATTTACTCTATTACCACTGTTATATTTTATTTGATTCTAGATACCATTAGAACTATTACAATCATAAGAAGAAAGTTGAATAAATGAATGTTTCGAAATTCTAGATTATAGAACTATTAGAATATTAAATCCAGTAGAATATTGTGATATTCTATTAGATTTTATATCCTGAAAATGTTTAGCACTGTACGAATATTCTATTAGATTCTAGAATCTGATAATTATTACAACTATTATTAGAATATTCTAGAATAAGAAACTCTGGATTCTGAAGACGATTAGAATTATTAGAAGAATATTGTAATAGATTCTAGTTTCTAAGTTCTAGATTATAGAACTATTCGAATATAAAATCTCATAGGATATTATATTTATTCTATTAGCACTGTTATGATATTTTATTCGATTCTAGATTCCAGACAGTATTAGAACTAATAGATTATTCTATTAGATTCTAGATACCATTAGAACTATTAAAATCATTAGAAGAAAGTCGAATAAATTAATGTTTCTAAACTCTAGATTATAGAACTATTAGAATATAAAATCTAGTAGAATATTGTGATATTCTATTAGATTTTATATCCTGAAAACGTTTAGCACTGTACGAATATTCTATTAGATTCTAGAATCTGAAAATTATTACAACTATTATTAGAATATTCTAAAATATTCTAATATTTTAATAGATTCTAGATTCCAGAACTATTAGAATATTTTATTCGATTTTATATTAGCAAAATATAATATTCTATTAGATTCTATATTCTAGTTGTAATAACAACTAATAGAATCGTCAATTTGATTATAGATTCTAGTAATTAGACTATTAGAATCTAGGTTCTACAACGTATTACTACTATCATAAAATGTTCTAATAGATTCTAGATTGGAACTATTATAAAGTAATTAAAAAATAGAATATAGAATATAGAATATATATATATATATATATATATATATATATATATATATATATGATAGATTCTAGTTTCTAGAACCTTTAGAACTAATAGAATATTATAATACATTCTAGAAAATATTTGAATTATTAGAATAATATATATGATTCAGGTGTCTACAGGCTATTAGACTCATTAGAAGCATATTCTAATAAATTCTAGTTTGTAAATACTAGATTATAGAACTAGTAGAATATAAAATGTAGTAGAATATTATGATATTCTATTAGATTTTATATTCTAGAATCTAGAAAAAATTAGAATATTCTATTATATTCCTAATTCTAGATTAGTCTATTAGAATCTATATTCTAAAAAATGACATGTGTTATTCGGGGACATAATAGAAATTCTGAATTCCCTAAATGCTAGTTACATTAATTAGTATTCATAAACATATTTTACTTGACAGACCCCCCATCAATTTGTCATGTCGTCGCAATTAGCAAGGACGAAGGACTTTCGAGCGCAAAATCCTGCTAATCTAAAATCCGCAGCTATTTATAGTCGCTACCACAAAAGTTTCCAATTTAGGCGGTCGCATTATCCATTTAAATCCCTCGCCGAGCGGCGTCGCTTCTCTAAATTAATGTAAATTGGAGGCAAACAAATCGGCTGGACCTTTCCACAGCAGCATCAGCATTTATAGAAATAAATACATCGCTCGACGCACCACATAAATATTATTTAATCTATTTTATCGTGCTGCCGGCGCTTCCTGTCATCTCAATTTGAGAGCGGATAAGAAAAATATTTATAGAGAGTGACGGATGCACCATGTGTGACAGCAGAATTGATTCAGTTTATAACGGATATTATTAAAATAATAATCTGCTTTATCATATGAGTATAATGATAATTATTTTATCATGCAAAGTATGGAAAGTATTGTGATCATTTATTTACCCTCAATATTTTAGTGGAAATATACATATACTACATATATTATTTTATTATATAGATTCACTGCAACTATATTTTGTCTTTCCGTTGTTGGCTGTATCAGATTTTTAATATAATTTAAGGAATTTAGTGACACATTCTTTATCTCAATATTTTAGTGGAAATATACATCTACTGCATATATTTTATTATATAATATGTAATAATAGATTTATTGCAACAATATTTTGTCTTTATGTTGTTGGCTGTATCAGATTTTTAATATAATTTAAGGAATTTAGAGACCAATCCTTTATCAGCACAATAAAACGACGAAAGCTACAATATTTGGGGCATATCATTCGAGAAGATATATATGCAACCCTCCAAATAATTAAGCAGGGCAAATTAATGGGCAACAAATCTGTGGAGCGACGCAGAACATCTTAGTAGAGGAACCTGCGAGTATGGTATGGCAGAAGATTTTTAATATAATTTAAGGAATTTAGAGACAAATCTTTTATTAGTTAAAAGTTATTAATATTATTTTAAATTTTTATACCTATTTTTCAAAAATTCGGTATAAAAATTAAAAATAATATTGACGCAGTCATTCAATAGATAAAATAAAATATATCTTTGTACAATTTAGGCATAAAATTTGCACACACACACAGAATAAATTACATCGTTGGAAATGTGAATTGTATTAATGAATACATGTTAATTGTAGATTTTTAAGCGGAATTTATTCCGCAAATTAGATATCTTTGCGCAATAAAGAATATTGTTTAATTTGATATTATTTTTGCACATATAAAAATAAACAGGACACAGCTAACATATTTTGCATATTTTAGAAAACTAAAAAAAAACTTCTATATTTATCAGCCGTGAGGCTTTTCCGCCGGTCAAGAGAGAAGCTCAGAGGAGTTTAATCACCCGGTATTTACCATAACTTCACAGAAAACCTCTGAAACACTGTGAAAGGTGATTCGCGAAAATTCGTTCCCTGCTGGGGATCGAATTAGAAAACTATAAATCCACACTTTGCGGTTTTAGTATTTCATATGGGTTTGCGAACTATTAAAAGATTTACTATAAATTCTTATGGCAGGTGCATCCAACCACCTGCTGTGCTCATAGTCGGTTTCACTTTTTATTCGCGACTCGCTAAAAAAAAAAACTCGATATTAATTTGCTGCTAACGGCAGATGTTGTTTAATTAGAAATTAATGTTATCAAATTAATTTCGAAACCCGATAAAATAGTTGGATTGAAACTCTGAAGCGCTGTTTAATTGAAATACTCTGCCTGTTATGTACATGTTGGTTTTGCAATGGCATAAGCAATCATTCGCTATGCAGCAAACGGATGAAATATGTTTCCTGTATTGCAGCGTTTATAATATTAATAAGACACGGGTTTGTGCATGGACGATAATATTATGCGGTTGCACTCTGGTGGGTGTGTAATCATTATGAATTTTTATTTAGTACTGCGACTTCCTTCTTGTTAAAAGTTGAAATTATATAATAATAATAATAATAATACACAGCTCAGTGATCAGACAAAACCCACTCGTTCAGACCGGTGTGAAGTTAAACTCTAAGATCTCAGCCTCTATACCACTTTACTTTTTGTCCGCCATTTTGATTATTGAAAATAGGATATCCGATTTGTAATCAGGGACCTCAAAACTCCCCTTGCAAGTAATTTGGAATCAATTATTTGCAAAATATTATTTTTCTCCGCAATTCTGGATCCGCCATTTTAAATTTTTTAAATCTGACATCAGGTTTGTATTCAGTTACCTCAAAACCCCCCGTGTACGTTATTTCGAGCTACATAATTTCTATTTTTCTCGCCATGTTGAATTTTTGAAATCGGACATCGGATTCGTAATCAACGACATCGAAAACCCCCGAGGAACACAATTTGGTCTTCTAAGTGAAGGTTTAGTAATAGTGGCTACGTTTTCGGGAATCGGCCCCAGTGTGCGACGGTCATTGTAAAGGACCTTGAAATGGCTACACAACAGGAGGTAGTGGCGAGAGGTAGTAGTTAGAAGGATTACCAGTAGTAGTGGTCTTAGTAGTTAGAAATAGTAGCAATAGTAGTAGTTATTGTGGTTCTAGTAGTAGTATAGTAGTAGTTATTGTGGTTCTAGTAGTAGTTATTGTGGTTCTAGTAGTAGTATAGTAGTAGTTATTGTGGTTCTAGTAGTAGTATAGTAGTAGTTATTGTGGTTCTAGTAGTAGTATAGTAGTAGTTATTGTGGTTCTAGTAGTAGTATAGTAGTAGTTATTGTGGTTCTAGTAGTAGTATAGTAGTAGTTATTGTGGTTCTAGTAGTAGTATAAACTCAGTGTTTCCAGGCGACGGTAAAGAGACCAAGGGCGGCCTTCATTATAAAGGACCTTGACGTGGCTAAACAACAGGAGGAAGTGGCGAGAGGTAGTAGTTAGAAGAATTACTAGTAGTAGTGATTTTAGTAGTTACAAATAGTATCACCAGTAGTAGTGATTGTGGTTGTATTAGTAGTATAGCGCAGTTTTATTTTTGTGAATCTAGTATCTAGCTAAAAAATTAGTAATAATTGTTTAATCTACTTCTTTGTGTTAATACAAAAAAACTTTCTACGCTTTAGATTCTTTTCCATTATTGTTTACAACGATGCCGAAACTTTTACTTGGTGAATAATGCACAATCTAAACCTCTAACGATCGCAGTAATTGCCATAAATACGATGCTTTTATCTACTGCGTCTATTATTTCGCTAATTGGCATGTGCGCGCGTGCAATTTATTTTCTATTTATGTAATTGCTGCGTTTCATTCAATTCGTGCACCAGTTGGAAAAAAAAAATGGAAAGTTTCGCTCTAAAACGCTTTTCGATTAAATTCGCATATACAAAAATGCATACGTAGATACGACATACATATATTTCAATGTATTTTTGAACATATATACATAATTTTTTTTTTCATGTAACACTATATGTTCTTACATTTCTTGTAATGTGTAAATAACTTCAAAAGCAGTCGCTGTTATCGACACCGCTTCATGGAAAACCACTTTTTACGACTCAAACATTATTTTTCTCGCCATCATCTGCAATATCTTCCATTATTCTAATATCTTTCATCTCTAACATATGTCTGCAAAAGATATTCATTTATTCTTTGTTTTCTTTTTTCTAGGACTTGGCAAAATATTCAATAGCAACAGAAATCTGGTCATAATAAAATAATTTTACAATTACATTTACGTTGGAAATTCAATTATGAATAAGCATGCGAGTACAAATACGTCCAACTCGTTATTGTCATCACTAATTCACGTTGCCAGTAGAGCAATTCCGAGGAAAACACGCTTTCGCGCGCATGGTAGCTACCGAGAAAGGGGAAAATCGATGTTTAAATAGAATAGATTATTTCAAATCCGGCGAATGGTCGTTGGAACGAAAGCTATTTTCGGTGAATGTACGTAGTTAAAGTCCCCGACACTGTCGTTGCGAATATACTAAGATAAGTGTTACGCTGCCTTATCGCCTAGAAGATAAATCGTCGGGTTGGAAAGTCGTATTCGATTTCCATAGCTCATTCATGATTATACATTGCATTTGAATTGATGTTTTGTAATTTCCATTAACTTGTTATTTATAATAATAATAGTAACATTTATTTCCTAATAAAACCATTGGAAATAAACGTACGAATAAGACAAATATGGGCAACATATGTAAAATTAAAAGATCCCCCTAACAATAAAAATCGAATTATTGGTAACTGGTACGATGCACTGGTTCTACCAGTTACCAACAACTTGGGCATTCATAAAATCGATTCCAGAAGCTATAGACAGACGAATACTAGGCATATGCCTAAATGATTCTAAAATTATACAATTAATCCCCTAGTAGGAAAGTTAAACGCCATCTGGCGACACCACATCAATTAGTAATGAACACCCATATGGTAGTAACCGTCAACATGCTCATGCATATGTTCATATATATGTTTTACTAAATGATTCTATAACAAATATCAGGATCAGGGAAAGGCGCAGGTTCAAGACGTGGTCAAACGCATTCCCACCACAAAATTAAATTGGGCAGGACATGTAGCAAGAGAGCAGGATAAATGAAAAAGTAAGCTGATTATAGATGGAGGCCATGGACAAAAAAAGAAGCGCCGCCCCGCCCCAGATGAGGTGAAGCGACGATTTGAAATGTAGTGCAGGGCTAAATTGGTATCAACTAGCCCCACTAGCCCCAGATGAGGTGAAGCGACGATTACAAACGTACCGCATGGCTAAATTGGTATCAATTGGCCCCAGATGAGGTGAAGTGACGATTTGTAATGTACCAATTTAGCTAAATTATAATATCAACTGGCTACAGATAAGGTGAAGCGACGATTTGAAACGTACATCAGGGGTAAATTAGTATTAACTGGCCCTAGATGAGGTGAAGCGACGATTTTAAACGTACTGCAGGGCTAAATTGGTATCAGTTAGCCCCAGATGAGGTGAAGTAACGATTTTAAATGTACCGCAAGGCTAAATTGGTACCAACTGGCTCCAGATGAGGTGAAGCGACGATTTGAAACGTACTGCAGGACTAAATTGGTATCTACTGCCCCCAGATGAGGTGAAGCGACGATTTGAACGTACATCAGGGGTAAATTAGTATCAACTGGCCCCAGATGAGCTGAAGCGACGATTTGAAACGTACTGCAGGGCTAAATTGGTATCAGTTGGCCCCATATGAGGTGAAGTAACGATTTTAAATGTACCGCAGGGCTAAATTGGTACCAACTGGCTCCAGATGAGGTGAAGCGACGATTTGAAACGTACTGCAGGACTAAATTGGTATCAACTGCCCCCAGATGAGGTGAAGCGACGATTTGAAACGTACATCAGGGGTAAATTAGTATCAACTGGCCCCAGATGAGGTGAAGCGACGATTTGAAACGTACTGCAGGGCCAAATTGGTATCCACTGGCCCCAGATGAGGTGAAGCAACGATTTGAAACGTACTGCAGGGCTAAATTGGTAAATTGGTATTAACTGACCCCAGATGAGATAAAGCGACGATTTGAAACGTAGCGCAGGGCATCAACTATCCCAAAACCGAGATAGGCAGAAATTGTTAATGAATGCCTATATCTGGGGTAAAAAACGGCAAAATAATCCAATAAACAGTTGGTCATTTACAGGAACATATACATTGAATATATACTAGATCGCTCAAGAAAATCGTAGAGTGAACTCAGATAAGAGTCAATCTGAAACAGAGGTGACATAAAGCGGGATCAATCAAACTGGATACAGTTAGCCGAAATGCGAGAAGTTTGGAAGGGCTAGAGGGAGTCCAATGTTCAGCAATGGACGAAAGTGGGCTGATTGATGATACGCGGAAAATTTCAAAATAATAATAGTACATCCCAATAGTATAAAAACGAAGACAATGTTTTGAAGCTGACCGACCTGTCATTTATGACTTTTGAGCCCCACGCGGGCTCAGTAGTGTTAAACATATATTAACATTTATTATCTAAATGAAGATTGCAGGGGTCTCCTCACAAGAATGGATTATATTGTTATAAATTCGAGATATATCAAAAACCGTACAGTTTAGTTTACTTCGCTCAAATACAATTAAAATCACCATCATAATATGTTCGCTAATACAATTATCTCAATACTCAGTATTATTTTTCAAATATAATTAATTCAATAAAAAAAAACCTTATCTAACACAACTATGCTAATTGCAGGCCCACTTGATTGATAACACCGGGCCATAATAAAGATAACGCTGGAATGTTTTTGTGATAAGAATGATGAACAATTATGTATAGACTGACGCCGTCTATTAATTTTTGTATCTGCTTTGACATTTTGAACTCTTGGCGGAGAGTTAAAAAAAGATTATTTTCCGCAACTTGCAGTTGCAGTGGGCAACAAGAGGTTTTGCAGCATTTACAGAATTGCAATTGGTTACACCAAGTTTTAGATACAATTATAAATTCGAATTATTCAATAGCATTATTTTTGCAGATAAACAGGCAGTTGTTCAAAACGTGGTCAAACTAATTGCCACCACAAAATGAAATTGGGCGGGACATAGAAGGAAGAGAGCAGGATAAATGGAGCAGTAAGCATCATCGTCGCTTCACCTGATCTGTGGCGGGACAGATGAGGTGAAGCGATATTGGGGGTGGCAGAAAAAATAATTATACATCATTCAGGATGTTTGTCTACAAATACCCATTCTTCAGGGGTTACTTTGATATTTTTAAATGCAAAAGCGGGTCCAAAAGTTTTGAGAAACACTGGTATAGAGAATGAAACCTAGTCTAGTCGAGACGTAGAATGTCTGCATGACATGTTTGGTTTAATATTTAATGATTTCGCGAGTGGTTGCAACTCGACCAGAAATCGATATCAACCCCGCCGTCTGGGGGGTCTTCAGTCGTAAAGCAAAGTCGTTCGTTCCGATGGCAAAAGAGATTTATTCTGTTTGCCCGCTGCGACTTCACTTTTATGCCGACCAATGCACAAGCTTTATGAATTTTAATATCAAATCACTGGGATGATTGAATTGCAAAAAAATTGCACAGAAAAATTAGTTATAAATTAGTCGCAAAAAAAATTGCTCAGTAAAGTTAGTTATAAATGAGTTGCAATCACATTTAAACTCTAAATTATATAATAAATGTTTACAATACCTATGTACGAGATAGGGATGTATAACCTCCGCGACGTCATGCATCTGAATATACATGCAGACCAGCTGGGGCAGATAGAAGTCCGTGTCGACGTGGTCGAAGTTAAACATCTTGTTCGCGATATACGACTGCACCCCCGGCTCCTTGCTGTTAAACAGGTAGTGCATCGCCATGTGCACGTTGAACACCTCACACTCGAACATCCTTAACAACCCGCTCTGTTTCGGATTCGACGGAGTCACCACCGCACCATCACCACCCTCACAATCACCATCGTCACACTGAATCCGATCCAAGCACTGCACTATCTCCTTCTCGTCGGCCGCGGCGTCCAGGCTCTCCTGGCTCTGGTTGTTCGAGAGGAACTCCACGCTGGACTCGCGCGTCGTGTTGCTGTCGCTGGTGGAGCCGCTGTCCGAGCCGCAGAGGATGCCGCTGTCGTCCGAGCCGAGGCTGGCGAGCTCATCGCGCTGGGTTTTCGCAACGGCCGCGGCGATTTTGCAGGTCTCCACGGGAAGGATGGAGACGGTTACGACGGTCTCGCATTCGGGGCTCGGCGTCACGTCCACCTCGGGGATGCGCTGCAGCGCCGAGTCCAGGCTGCGGTTGCGGTGGTGCAGCGTTAGATGGGTGCTCGTCACCGTCGTCACCTGGTTCACCGGAGGCAAGGGGATACCCATGGATCTGAAACAAAAGAACGATTAAAAACACCTGCAAATGTAGAAATTTGAAATTTCTATGCAATAAAACATCAAAACCGTCATTGATTAGAAGTAGATTTGAATCAATTTCGATAGGAAACACTTTGTATTGTAACAGCATAATGGTTCATTATATTTGAAGATTATAAGACAGAAAGAACCTGTAACCGTAGAAAACTAAATTTCATGTTTAAGCCCATTTCTATACACAAAACCCCATTTCTATTCAATTAATGTAAAATAAAGTAATTTTGCTTAATGCTGACTTACTTGGTCAAACTTGATGTAAACAAATGTTGGTGGAAATAGGTCAAATGGGGAAAAAATTAGACTAAATGGAAAAAAATGAGGATAATAGGCAAACTGAGGTAAAATAGGACAACAAGAGAGAGAAAAAGGGCAAATAAGATGACTAAATGAGGTAACATGAGACTAAATCAGGCTAAATGAGACAGAATAGGGCAAACTGATGCAACATGAGACAAAATAAGGCCCATTTAGGGTCAAAATAAGAGGACTAAATGAGAGAAACAGAGGTAAAATGAAAAAAAATTGCCAAAATAAGGCAAGCTGAGACAAAATTAGAAAAAATGGGGCAACACGAGGTAAAATGAGGCTAAATCAGGCAACCCGAGGCAAAACAAGGCTAAATCAGGCAACCTGAGGCTAAATCTGGAAGCCTGAGGCAAAATGAAACAAAATAAGGATAAATAAGATAACTAAATGACGTAAAGTGAGAAAATGAAAATGACAAAATAAGACGAAATAAGACAAAATGAAGCAAGTTAGATAAAATTAGACAAAATGAGGATAAATAGAGCAAACTGAGGCTGGATAGGACAAACTGAGGCTGGATAGGACAAACTGAGGCAAAATAAGGCTAACTAAGACGACTACATGAGGTAAATGAGACAATGAAAATGACAAAATAAGACTAAATGAAGTTAAATGAGACAAAACGAGGCAATATTAGGCAATCGGAGGAAAATGAGGCAACCGGGGGCAAAATGAGGCAACCGGAGGCAACATGAGACAACCGGAGGCAAAATGAGGCAACCGGAGGCAAAATGAGGCAACCGGAGGCAAAATGAGGCAACCGGAGGCAAAATGAGGCAACCGGAGGCAAAATGAGGCAACCGGAGGCAAAATGAGGCAACCGGAGGCAATATGAGGCAACCGGAGGCAAAATGAGGCAACCGGATACAAAATGAGACTAATTAATACAAAATAAGTGTAAATAAGACGACTAAATGAGGTTAAATGAGAAAATGAAAATGACAAAATGGGGCTAGACGAAATAAAATACAGACAAAATGAGACTAAAGGGGGCAAAATTGGACTAATTGAGGCAAAATGGGGCAAAATGAAAATAAGGCTGAATAAGACGACTAAATGAAGTAAAATTAGGCTAAATGGGGTTAAATAAGACAAATTCATGCAACATGAGACACAATAAGGCAAACTGAGGCTAAATAAGACGACCACATGAGGTAAAATGAGACTAAATTGGGCGAACCAAGGCAAATTTAACAAAATGAGACTAAATGAGGTTATTAAATAAGACGGCTGGGGTAAAATGAATATGACAAAATAAGACAAAATGAGAAAAAATAGGCAAGCTGAGATAAAATTAGCAAATTGGGGCAAAGTTTGGCTAAATGTGGCGAACTGATGTTAAATAGGGTAAACTGAGGAAGAATAGGGTAAATTAAGAGAAAATAAGACAACATAATGCTAAATAAGACAACAAATGAGGTAAAATGAGAAAATAAAAAATGACAAAATAAGCCGAAATAAGGTAAATTGAGATACAATTAGACACAATGAGCGTAATGACATAAAACGGGGTAAAATGAGGCTAAATGATGTAACCTGAGGCAAAATGAGACAAATTGAGTTAAATAAGATGACTAAATGAGGTAACATGGGACTAAATCAGGCTAAATGGGGCAAAATAGGGCAAACTGATGCAACATGAGACAAAATAAGGCCCATTTAGGATCAAAATAAGACGACTAAATGAGGTAAACAAAGGTAAAATGAAACAAATTTGTCAAAATAAGGCAAGATGAAACAAAATTACACAAAATGGGACAAAACAGTGCAAAATGAGGCTAAATCAGGCAACCTGAGGCAAAATGAGACGAAATAAGACTAAATAAGAAGTAAATGACGTAAAATAAGAAAATTAAAATGACAAAATAAGACAAAATGAGGCACGTTAGATAAAATTAGACAAAATAAGGCTACATGGGCAAAATGAGGCTAAATAGGATAAACTGAGGCTGGATAGGACCAAATGAGGTAAATGAGAAAATTAAAATGACAAAATAAGACTAAATGAGGCAAGATGAGATAAAATTAGACAAAATGAAGCTAAATGAGACGAAACGAGGCAAAATGAGGTAACCGGGGGCAAAATGAGGTAACCGGAGGCAAAATGAGGTAACCGGAGGCAAAATGAGACTAATTAATACAAAATAAGTCTAAATAAGACGACTAAATAAGGTTAAATGAGATAATGAAAATGAAAAATGGGGCTAGACGAAATAAAATTAGACAAAATGAGGCTAAAAGGGGCAAAATCAGGCTAAATGGGTCAAAATGAGGCTATATAGGGCATACTGTAGCAAAATAAGGCTGAATAAGACGACTAAATGGGGCTAAATAAGGCAAATTCATGCAAAATTAGACACAATATGGCTAATCGAGGCTAAATAAGACGACCACACGAGGTAAAATGAGGCTAAATGAGGCGAACCAAGGCAAACTATGATAAAATGAGGCTAAATGAGGTTATTAAATAAGACGACTGGGGTAAAATAAGAAAATAATAATGACAAAATAAGACAAAATGAGAAAAAAAAGGCAAGCTGAGAGGAAACTAGCAAAATGTGGCTAAATGTGGCTGACTAATGTTGAATAGGGTAAACTGAGACAGAATAGGGCAAATTAAGAGAAAATAAGTCTACATAATGCTAAATAAGATTAATTAAACTAAATGAGGTAAAATGAGAAAATGAAAATGATAAAAATAACAACATAATGCTAAATAAGACTACAAATGAGGTAAAATGAGAAAATAAAAAATGACAAAATAAGCCGAAATAACGCAAAATGAGATATTATTAGACACAATGAGCCTAATGAGACAAAACGGGGTAAAATGAGGCTAAATGAGGTAACCTGAGGTACAATGAGACAAGAATTAGGAAAAAATAAGGCTAAATAAGATGACTAAATGAAGTGAAATGAGAAAAGATGAGACAAAAGGAGACAAAATAATGCTTAGTGATAAATAATACAACTAAATAAGGTAAAATTAGGCTAAATAGGGTAAACTGAGGCAAGCTGAGACAAAATAAGGTATAATGAGGCTAAATAATTCCAAATGTCACCCAAAATATAAATATATTTCTACACAGACGCCTTGTGACAACATTACCACTACTGTAAGACTTTAAAATTATAGTTTACCAACAATTTTGCAATATAAATTAGTCTAATTTTAATATAATATGATACGAAAAACGGTATAAAACAGCGTTCAATATATTTGGTTACATAAATTTGGACTTTATAAGGGATGTAAAGCAAAAACGATTTGAAAATATTTGAATGCGTTTTTAAAATTATAGTTTTCCAAATAGTTTTCAATATAGATTAGTCCAATTTTTATCAATTTTGATACGAAAAACGCTGTAAAACAACATTCAACAAACAACAAAACAACAAAAATTCAATGTTTCATTATATTTGATTACATCAATTTTAACTTTCAACGGCTACAATGCAAAAATTAGACAAAATGGGGCAAAATGAGGCTAAATCAGGCAACCTGAGGCAAAATGAGACAAAATAAGGCTAAATAAGACAACTAAATGAGGTAAATGAGAAAATAAAAATGACAAAATAAGACGAAATAAGACTAAATGAGGCAAGATGAGATCAAATTAGACAAAATGAAACTAAATGAGACAAAACGAGGCAAAATGAGGCAACCGGAGGCAAAATGAGGCAACCGGACGCAAACTGAGAAGATTAATAAGACAAAATGAGGCAAGGTAGATAAAATTAGAGAAAATAAGGCTAAATAGGGAAAAAATACGTTAAATAGAAGAAACTGAGGCTGGATAGGACAAACTGAGACAAAATGAGGCTAACTAAGACGACTAAATGAGGTAAATGAGAAAATAAAAATGACAAAATAAGACGAAATAAGACTAAATGAGGCAAGATGAGATCAAATTAGACAAAATGAAACTAAATGAGACAAAACGAGGCAAAATGAGGCAACCGGAGGCAAAATGAGACTAATTAATATAAAATAAGTCTAAATAATCGACTAAATGAGGTAAAATGAGAAAATGAAGATGACAAAATAAGACAAAATGGTGCAAATTGAGGCTAAATGGTGCAAAATGAGGCTATATGGGGCAAAATGAGGCTAAATAGGGCATACTGTGGTAAAATAAGGCTGAATAAGTCGACTAAATGATGTAATATTAGGCTAAATGGGGCTAAATAAGACAAATTCATGCAAAATGAGACAAAACAGCTAAATAAGACGACTATATGAGGTAAAATGAGACTAAATGAGGCGAACCAAGGCAAAATTTGACTAAATGAGGCTAAATATGGTTATTAAATACGACGACTAGGGTAAAATGAGAAAATGAATATGACAAAATAAGACAAAATGAGAACAAAATAGGCAAGCTGAAATAAAATTAGCAAAATGTGGCAAAATTTGGCTAATTGTGGCGAACTAATGTTGAATAGGGTGAACTGAGGCAGAATAGGGCAAATTAAGAGAAAATAAGGCTATATAATGCTAAATAGTACCTAAACTTCATTGTGTTGTTTTATTAATTAACCCTCTAATGCCCAAGTGTTTTTATTATCGCGAAAAATGTTTCCTCATATAATTGAAGACTGCTGATGTATATATATATATATGAATGAATCTGTATGTAAATATTGGCTATGGGTACATCGTCACACCTGCTAAAGGTATGCCCGCCTTGAGACGTTGGGCATAGAAGCTATAAAATATTTAAATGCATTGTTATATGCGATTAAGGATGGTCCGCCTTGAGGAGTTGGATATTAGAGGGTTAATAATTTTTTTTAAATGCGCTCGAATTATATTAAAAGGTGTATTTGAATTAGAAAAATATAAAATAAGAGTGTAATAGCATGGCCGTAAATGGCTTAATATAATCTTTAAGTATGGTTATTTATTTTAGTCCTTTTTTATTTTAAGTAAGCTTTTAATTTTCGTAGTGATAAAAGTTAATATTTTTTCTCTTATTGTTATTAAAGGATGTCGTTAGGTTTTCCCCACTAATTCATTCCGCCGGAACAAACGCGCTATTAAATCCCGCCGATATAATTTTCAACTGACGCGGGATGATAAAAGATTTCCGGCTTCCTCCCCTAAGACCGGCAACGATATAATCGATACCAGTCATAGCGCTAATGCGACAACATAAAAATAAATATCGATTACAATTTCTCGACAGCCAGACGATAAACACTACTTGAACTTGCACGTGACGTACAGAAATAAAGTCGATTAGCCTCATTATGCCCCTAAAAAAGTCGATCGACTATTTATTAATACCCTTGCGAGACCGTGACATTTATATGTAACGAAATTTTACTCTATATTAGTTATGAAATTGCGGCCATGCAATTACATAATCCATTATTATTTCGTATGTGGTATGTGGTATGTGTGTGAAATTCGATATTTTTCTGTTGTTTACACGCGCCACGGACGCCTTTGTGTGTCGGCTGCTATTTCCATTTAAATTGCAGTTGTTTGGGAGTACGATGTGCCACGTATACACGACAGTTAGAGAGTTGTGGACGTTTATTTTTGTCTAAACGTGCGGCTTTATGATGCATAGGGTTTTATGCACGGCGAGGGCAGTCCTTTATTCATTTTACACGCTTTTACTGTGAAAGTCGATACAGCCGAACTATATATTTAGTTCGGTTTTATATGCCATAAATAGTGATAGGGCTGTCATATACACTGTAATGGATACTTCCAAAGTTATAGTAGTAATAAATATTAGTTATTTATGTGCATTGCGTTTTTTAATTAAAATGGAACTCGATTTAGAAATGCATAGGACAAACAGTGCTAGAATTTGGGAATTCCTATGTATTGCAGCTGTAACTAATTACTTTAATCGAGAAGAGAAACTTACAGTCATAGGAATGACCCTAAAAGCACTAAATCTAATGGGCCATTCACAATAAGCGCGGTAATGGTAAGGTAGCGATAAGCAATGTTTTGTATGGCTATACAAATTCAGACGTTCAGAATTGGGCAGTAATGCCAGTAATGCTATGCAATAATTATGGTAGATATAATTACCCATGTTCTGTCATAGTTTCACTGCGCTGCTGGAAACACCCGCATTTTTATACGTGTGCGCAATTTCGCTTACCGCTACGTTACCCCTGCCACGCTTATTGTGAATGGTCCTCTCAGGCAGACAATAAGTTACATAAGCGAACCTAAGTATGCCGAATATGTACTACCTCAAGAAAGAAATCTTATATGACTATAAGCTCGCCAGCAACCGAAAAAAATGAATGTTTCAGACAAATCCTTTTAGTACTTTTAGCTATAGAATGCGAAACCGCAATAAAAAAATAGGGGTTCCCCATTAAAGAATTTAAAAATTAAGAATTTATGATTACAACTAAATGACCAACGAAATTCATATATTTCATAAATTTGCACATAATTACATATGCGTACGTATCATTAATATGCAAGGTAGGTTATGCATCAACTGAAATACCTTTTAAAAGATCATCATTAAAGTCTGTTTAAAATAATGATTGTTTATGTGAATATAAAGTCAACAAGAGAATTTAAATGAAGCCATACTTTATGAAAATTATTTCTCTCCTACATTCCATTTCTCTAGTTGTATTCAATTCTTACTGTAGATGCTTTAAGTGGTTGCAGTACCATCATATAGGTCACAGCAATTAATTCCACAATGCACGATTAAGTGCTCGTTGTGAAAATTCCACAACAATGCGGTAATGAACGGCCATAAAATTGCTGCGTTTTTCGTCTACCGTGGGGGAGTTTATTGAATATAGTATGCACACCGCTGGGCAAATTCGGTCACGGTTTGAAGGTGAACGGATAGCGAAGGTCGTATTAATAATTATGACGAGGTTGTAAATTAGAACAGCGACGTGTGAATAATTGAGGGGGTGGCTTTGACAACTGTACACATACAGAGAGCGAACCGATTGGCTAATGATGTTGATGTTAGACATGCAAAGTGGGCTTGATATGGTGTAATGGATTTGTTTATATAGAAAATATGTGTGATATTATTTTTAACTGTAGTTTAGAAAACAAACTATTTTTGTGGTACAGACAGAAATTGTTTCTTAAACTGCCCTACAGAATAATTCAATAATATGCTGTAACTGCATGGCGTACCATACGCGGCTATTATTTGTGAAATAAATATGTTGCCATAATTCCTATGTTAAAATACATTGAATTTATTTTTTCACAAAGTTTGCAAAAATCATACAAAAAGCTTTTAACTTTCTGTTACTTGTCGCTGTAATTAATATTACAGCTTTTTCTTCTTCAGTTCAGCTGTATGGATATTACTGATGATGTTTTAATAAAAAAAACGAGACTAAATCAGGCTAAATGGGGCAAATTAGGGCAAACTGATGCAACATGAAACTTTACTTATTTATATTTATTTTTTCACAAAGTTTGCAAAAATCATACAGAAAGCTTTTAACTTTCTGTTACCTGTCGCTGTAATTAATATTACAGCTTTTTGTTCTTCAGTTCAGCTGTATGGATATTACTGATGATGATGTTTTAATAAAAAAACTTCTATCTTTCTAGGGTTATCAGCCGTGAGGCTTTTCCGCCGGTCAAGAGAGAAGCTCAAAGGAGTTTAATCACCCGGTATTTACCTTAACTTAACAGAAAACCTCTGAAAAACTGTTAGAGGTGATTCGCCCAATTGAACTCAGGCGGAATATTAAAACATTACCCAGCTCAGTGGTCGAGTGGTTAGAGGCGTCGTCCGTCTCGTACTGAGCATTGGGAAATGCTCAGTACGAGACGGACGACGCCTCTAACCACTCGACCACTGAGCTGGGTGATGTTTTAATATTTCCTGTTACTTTTTTATATATTATTTTTGTAACCATACACATTGGTAAAGAAACCTTATTAACGCTCTCTTGCCCTATCTCAATCAGCCTTGAACATATGCATCCAAAATTCGATATCTTTTTTATATAAAAAAGCATCCTACATACTTTGTTTGCAGCCCGTGGGCCAGGTGTGGGCCGGCTGCTGCGACCACCTGGCCCAACCTTTTTTATTTCACCACCGCTATTCAATTTTAAAAGATACGCAGGTATAAATTCGATCCCGCGATATTTTATCGTAAACACTGATGAACGAGTGACATTCGCAATTAATGCATTGAAAGTGGCTTGATTTAATTAAACCGCTTGGGGATTTAGTTGCGGTAATTGGATGTGTGCGGATATTATGATGTATGTGTCTGAAAGAGCGTGTCTGCGCTGATGATTTCCCCGGGGCATGATTGATCAAGTGATTTTGATTGATAAATATTTTGCGGACAGACTCGCGTCTAGTAGGGTTGGCTAGAAAAGTTGTAATTGAATTATTTGTTGGCAATATTTACTGAATCACTGTTGATTCATTTATTCACATTCCACTGCAAAATGTAATTAAACAATCATTGGAATACAAACAAGCTACCAAAATATATTAAAGACATCAAGGACATCAAAAAATTTAAAAGTGAGTGCAAAGAACATATAAACGACGTAACAATTGACCATCTAACCAAACATCCAAGACAACGGACAATGGAAGCAGTTTTCTAAACCAAGTAGACGGACCCTTCACCGAGGAAGCTATGGTCCATTTGCTTGCAGGAAACATGATTTTTTTTTTAAATCTGTATTACTATTTGTATATATTATTATATTTTAGTCTTATTAAATAAATAACAAAGGGAAAAAAACAAGACGAAAAAACCTGGCTTTGCAGCTTTTGTTAAAAGTAAATCGCCAATAACTAGCTCTATAAATACCGAGTACCGAGAATATAAATGATGTTACTGCTTGAAACTTGGCATCTTCATTAGAATCAATGTTCTTACACCATTTTATAGAGTTTTCAAAACGAATCGAGCATCACATGGCTAATTGCATTAGTTTAATCACAGCATTAGATACAAGGGCAAATGAACTCGAGGCTGAAAACAAGCAACTAAGGGAAAATATTGCGCACATATAGAACCCTATTAACAGCCCTACTACTATGAATATACTAATTTTGCTTCAAGGTGGAAAACGTAGGAGGGTCGGATCATGTACCGGTGGAGGTGGTCGTTAGGGTGAGGAACGTTGGGAAGGGAGAACAGAGGAAGGGGCAGCAGAGGTTTGGATGGAGCGAGCCGGATTTGGATGCATATGAGAAAAAGCTAAAACGCGTCAAGTGGGAGGATGTGCATTCGATGCTCCAGTTGGAGAGAGTGATGGTGGCTGCATTGGAGAAGAAGAAGAGTGGGGGGCAGAGGGAGAGTTGGTTTGACGAGGAATGTAGGGTGAAGAAGTCGAGCTGGCGAAGAGCAATGGCGAAGTGGAGAAATGGGAGAGGTGAAGTGGAAAGGGCCAATCAGGCGAAGAGGGAGTTCCAGAGAACCTGCGAGAGGAAGAAGATAGAGGAGTTGCAGAAGGTAGAAACGAGGTTGAGGGAGTGTGTGACAGAGAAAGGGTTGTGGGAAATTCTGAGGGGAAGCGTAAAAAAGGGCAAAGTTAGCATAGAGCTGGCAGAGTGGGAGAAGAGCTGTAGAGAGATGGCGGGGTCAGAGGTGGATTTAGGGAGTCCGAGACCGGTGGTAGGAAAGGAGGCGTTTTCGCGGGAAGAGGTCGACGTGGCCATAGGGCAGCTGAAACTGGGAAAGGCGACGGGGGAAGATGGGCTGAAGGCAGAGGCCTTCAAAAGATTAACAGAGGAAGGAAAAGATAAGTTACTGTAGGTTTTGAATAGAGTCTGGAGCGGTGAGGAAGAACTGCCGGAAGAGTGGCGTGTGGGGGTGGTGGTCCCGGTACACAAAGGGGGAGCAGCATCGGTCGTAGATAATTATAGGGGTATTACCGTTATGAATGCGGGGTACAAAGCGATGATGACAATGGTGAAAAATAGACTAACGAGGGAAGTGGATAGAAAAGGGCTGCTGCCGGAATGCCAGGGGGGGTTCAGAAAGGGAAGAGGGACGAGGGAGCAGATTTTCACGCTTGCGAGAATGGTGCAAAGGAAGAGTGTATGCGGTGTTTGTGGATTTGAAAGCGGCGTATGATTCAGTTCCTAGAGGAAAGCTCGTGGAGTGTATGGATAGATTGGGGATGGAAGATGAAAGTGTGGAGTGAGTGAGAAGTATATATAAACAGACGTGAGCAAAATCGAGAGTGAATAAAGAAGTGTCTGAGAAGAGCCCCCTCCTGTTCAATATACACAACCGAGTTGGAGGCGGTGTTGAGGAGAGGACAGGCTGGAGGGGTCGTGGTGGGGAGAACCAAGGTGTGGATGCTGGCATATGCGGATGACATAGTATTAGTAGCCAAGTGAGTGGAAGAGATGCAAGAGATGTTGGAAAGAATGGGAAGGTACATGGATAGGAGAGGGCTAGTAGTGAATGTGGAGAAGACTAAATGGATGATGTTTAGGAATAGGGGTAGAGTGGAAGAGCTGAAATGGAAGGGAAGGATGATTGAGAGAGTGAATGTCCTTAAATATTTGGGTTTCTGGTTTGACAGTGGAGGAGGATTTAGGGTGCATGTGGAAAGTATGCAAGCGAAAGCGAGAATGGCTTGGGGAATAGCGAGAAGGAAATGGGAGAGGTTGTGGGGCGGTAACCTCGTAATGGCGTGCAAGATCTGGGATGCCGTGTGTAAAACCTATTCTGTTGTATGGAGTGGAAGTGTGGGGATTGCGTGAGTTGGATGTGAGAGAGAGAGAGCAAGGTGTGCTCCGGAAGAGTCTGCTGGGTCTCGAAAGGTCGACACCGAGAGCAGTGCTGTTGCAGGAGACGAATCGTATGAGTATGTGGTGGGAGTCGTGTGTAAGGGTTGTGAAGTTTGAAGAAAGATTGCAGGAATTGGGTGAGGAAAGACTGGTGCGGGAGGTATGGATGAGGTGTAAGAGTAGGACGGAGAGTGGTTGGAGAAAGGATAGAGGAAGCATGTATAAAAGAGTGGGTATGTCTGAGGTGTGGGTAGAGGAGAAGCTGAGAGAAATGGGAAGCCTAGGAACTGAGGTAAGAGAGAGATTGAGAGATATTGAGTGGCAAGAACGGCAGACTAGAATGAATGAGAGCTCTTACAACCCTGGCTACGTAGAGTGGCAAGTGAGTGGGAGACTCCCGAGTTACTTAGCCAGGGGCGAGTGGAGCAGGTAAGACAAGGTATGCATGGCAAGAGCGAGGTGTGGGTCAGACGAGAGAGGGAGGAAAGTGTGAATGGGTCTAGGGTACACCGCGTGTGCGCTCTGTAGTAAGGGAAGCGACACGTGGTGGCACCTTAGCGAAGAATGTGAGGGTGTGAAAGCAGAATGGGTGGGAGACTGCAGAAAGCTGAATGAACGGTTATGCGAGGATGGGAAAGGCGTGAAAATCTGCAGGAGGCTGACGTGGGAGAAGAAAGTGGCAAGGGCAAAGGGAGCGGCGATAGATGGGGGTAATTTGTAATTTTTGGCGGAGTAGTACTTTTATTTATATTGTATTTTTATTTTTATTTTTGTATATTTTTGTTGAGGTTTGTGATGTGGAGGGGCAGTGAGGGAAATGCCAATAAAGGTCTTATTTTTACTATGAATGTGGAAATAATGCTAAAAGAAATTGCTGGAAGAGGTGCTGAGGAAAGGACAGGCAGGAGGGGTCGTGGTGGGTAGATTCAAGCTGTGGATGTTGGCGTATGCAGATGACGTGGTGCTGGTGGCCAAGAGAGTGCAAGAGATGTTGGAAAGAATGGGTAGGTACTTGAATAAGAGGGGGCTAGTGGTGAATGTGGAAAAGACTAAATGGGTGTTGTTTAGGAATAGGGGCAGGAGGGAGTGATTGAGAGAGTGAATGGCTTTAAATATTTGGCCTTTTGGTTTGACTGTGGAGGAAAGCTTAGGATGCATGTGGAGTGTATGCAGCAAAGCAAGAATGGCTTGGGGGATCGCGTGCAGAAAATGGGGGAGCTTGTGGGGTGGTAACCTCGTAATGGCGTGAAAGATCTGGGATGCGTGTGTAAAACCTATATTGTTGTGTGGAGTGGAAGTGTGGGGATTGCGTGAATGGGAGGTAATAGAAAGGGAACAAGGTTGGTTTCTGAAGAATCTGCTAGGGCTCGAAAGGTCGACACCGAGAGCAGTGCTGTTGCAGGAGACAAGTCGTATGTGGTGGGAGTCGTGTGTGAGGGTTGTGAAGTTTGAGGAAAGATTGCAGGATTTGGGCGAGAAAAGACTGGTACGGGAGGTATGGATGAGGTGTAAGAGTAGAACAGAGAGTAGATGGAGGAAGGATAGAGAAAGGATGTATGAAAGAGTGGGTATGTCTGAGGTGTGGGCAGAGGAGAAGCTGAGAGAAAGGGGTAGCCTAGGAACTGAGATAAGGGAGAGACTGAGGGATATTGAGTGGCAAGAAAGGCAAGTGAGAATGGCTGAGAGCTCATACAACCCTGGCTACGTAGAGTGGCAAGTGCAGGGGAAACTCCCGAGCTACTTAGCCAGGGGAGAGTAGAGCAGAGAGGACAAAGTATGCATGGCAAGAGCGAGGTGTGGGTCAGAAGAGCGAGGAAGAAAAGTGTGGGTGGGGCTGGGGTACACCGCGTGTTCGCTGTGTAGGAAGGGGAGTGACACATGGTGGCACCTTAGCAAAGAATGTGAGGGAGTGAACGCAGAGTGGGTAGGAGAGTGCAGAAAGCTGAACGAATGGTTAGGAGAGGATGGGAAGGCGTGAAAATCTGCAGGAGGCTTACGTGGGAAAGGAAATTGGCGAGGGCAGAGGGGGTTTAGTTTATTTTAGTGGGTAGAAAATGTTAATTTGTATTCTTTTTTATTTATTTTTTAGTTCTTTCTGCGAAAGTATTGTTTTTTTTTGCGGCTGAAATTTGTAAAGGGAAGGGTTGGGCTGATATGCCAAATAAAGGTCTTTTTTTTGCTAAAAGAGGAGATCTGGAAACTTAATGATTTATAACATTCCAGAATCGGGTAATCCAAGACCCGAAGAACGCATACAAAATGATCTAAACTAAAATTAAAGAGTACGTAGGTGAGCCGATAGTAGATATTTGTGGGACTAGTAACGATAATATAAAAGTTCTTAGATTAAATATTGGATTGCTAAGGCGTCTACTTTGTGATAATTCATTTTAAAGGATAAATAAAACGATTTTTTACTTTGTTTTTTATCACACTTCAGTTACACTTTGCAACTAGTTTCGGCTAAGCTCGAAAATGGATAGAGCTTAGCCGAAACTAGTTGCAAAGTGTAACTGAAGTGTGATAAAAAACAAAGTAAAAAATCGTTTTATTTGTTCTTAGATTAGGTCGAAAATCTCCTCGATACCGTTAGCCCGAGATGGGAAATCACCCATAAATCCCGCGGCGAGGACAGAGGGAAAAAACATCAATCATATCTAAACAACTTCACATATTTTGTATATTTGTATTTATATAGAATATGTAACTTTGTTTGAATAAATGCAAATTTAAAAATTTAAAAAAAAAATTCAGAAAGAGCAAGACCGACCAAATTGATCATAAACAATCCGAAAGCTGTGTCGACTATTCTGAAAAAATGCCATAGAAGAGGCTACGAATTGGACCGGATAATTCTCCAATACAAATCCAATACCTAAATACCATTCGTTCTGAATTAGAGCACAGGAAACGTGCTGGTGAAGAAAATATCACAATAAGGTACATAAAGGGCACTCCGGCTATAGTACCGGATTTTGTTTAGCACAGGACAACAATAAACTACGTAAACAAGCACAAAACCTGTTACTACCAGAATGTCAGAGGCTTCAGAGCAAAAAGGCATTCACTGTTGCAATTAGTGATTGTGAGTATGATATAGTAGCTCTTAATGGCACCTTACACGGTCAATAATACGGTCAGTATTTTAGAATTATGACAGTAAACATATTTTGATTATTTTTTTTTACTGATCTTAGTGCAAAACATATCAGTGCACGAGATGTCCAAAGGAAATTGGAAAATTTTGAATAAAAGTATTTTTTTTCGGCAACCAAGTCGAACAAATTTCATTATTATTATATTTGAACATGGATCCGTCATACAATTGATTTGAAAAAATTACACAATGTTTATAACAAAATGTCAATGGAAAATGGAAAGTCTCTACCTTGACATATTTTTCTTTCTATTTATTTTGTAATTTTAATTTTTATGCTCCTCGATGAGCCGATTTTTTAGAGGCTGGGTCGATAAAATAATTATGGAAGATATTTTGTTATATTTTTTACTGACGTTAGTGCAAAACATATCAGTACACCAGATGCCCAAAGAAAATTTTGATTATATTTTTTTACGACGGTTCCATGGTCAAAAATAATAATAATGAAATTTGTTCGATTTGGTTGCCGAAAAAAAAATACTTATAATCAAAATTTTCCAATTTCCTTCGGGCATCTGGTGCACTGATATGTTCTGCATCAAGAGCAGTAAAAAAATTAAACAAAATATAATGCATAAGTTTTTTATCGACCCAGCCTCTAAAATCGGCAGAACAAGATAGGAGCGTAAAAGTTTAAAATAAAAAATAAAAAATAAATAGAAGGAAAAATATGTCAAGATAGAGACTTTCCATTTTCTATTGTCATTTTGTTATAAACACTTTGTAATTTTTTCAAATCAATCGTATGACGGATTCATGATCAAAAATTATAATTTACGTTACAACATATATTATACAAGAACGCCTATGAAAATTATTAATAAAAATATATAAATATATATTATAGTTGGCAAGACATAAACAAAAGATTCCTCAAAATTTGAATTTTATTGGTCATCCCAATTGATCAGTACAGACCCGCAAACGCTCGGTACCGCGACGCCGCACGGTATAGAGGCTGGGATCTTAAGGACCTTTTAGACAAGACAATTTCTTGACTCAAACGGTAGTCAAGATGCGAGACAATCTAAATTGTCTCGTATCATACAGCAACTTATTTGAAATATTAAATTGGATGGTAGATCGAATGGAAAAATATAACGCCTTCTATTTGTCAAGGACAAATTGTATGGGAGGAGGATATACGAATTCATTTCTTGAACAACTTTTGAGCTAAGACACCTTACACGATTAATATTACTGTCAATATTTTAGAATAATTACAGTATCACTGTACGATAATATGTTTAAAATGTTTATTATTCTAACATATTGCCAGAATTACTCATCGTGTAAGGTATAGTAATGATGTAATGAAGAGAAGACTAATCTTATTGCGGATAATTGATTACTAAATAAATATAAAAGGAGGATTGAAGCAAATATTGTCAGTACTAGGATTGACAGTATTATTGACCGTGTAAGCAGGCTAGGGCCATGAACGCGCGGCACCTTTGAAGTGGCGGGGAATAGTAGTTCGGCGCGCAGCTTCCTTGAGTGGCTTGCCACCGCTCACATTACGCGCGCGAATTTGTAATAGTGGGCGCTCGGATTCAAAATTGTTACCGCGCTTATATTATTATATCTCAACAATGTGTTGGATTCTTTCAATTTAATAATGCAAGTATATATTTACAACCAAATAAAATGATATTTATGCATTAACAGATATGTGGCGTGGAAAAAAGATAAAAAATAATAAATTGGAGACGTATTTTATGATGCAATTTAACAAATATATTATAGTACGAAAATATAAGCTCTGGTTGTTCCGTTTTAATACACTATTGAAATTTAAATGTGGAAATTTTTAACATAAAACGGTTTCTCCCAATTATAATACACGAATTCCTAAAAATTCCTGTCTTAAAAATTGATACTTTGCCAAGTTTTATGACAGGAATTTTTAAACTGTTTTATGTTAAAAATTTACACAATTAAATTTAAATTGTGTATTAAAAAGTACAGTTTTAAAAATTAAATACTCCCGATGTTTGCGAAAACGTTCTTAATTTTTATTTCTGATGCATTATCTATATTAATATTACTGCAATAATATTAATTATCGAAATGATAGTATTTGAAAAGTATTTCGCGCGAACAAGCGCTGGAATTATTCACAGTGCCAAGGAAGGCGCAAACAACCGTGGCATGTGTGGCGTAGCGCGCGCGGCGCAGGGGGACTACTCCTGGAAGCTTGTCCGTGCGCACATTTCCGACACGATTTCACGCAGATGGACTCTCCCTCCCTGGTGTAAGGTGCCTTTAAAAGGCTGAATATTACTGTCAATATTTTAGAATAATGACAGGATTGTATGATAATATGTTTAATATGTTCATTATTCTAAAATATTGCCAGTATTACTCATCGTGTAAGGTATATTAATGATGTAATGAAGAGAATACTGATTTTTATCTGGATAATTGATTACTTGATAAATATAAAAGGAAGATTGAAGCAAATATTGACAGTACTAGTATTGACAGTATTATTGACCGTGTAAGATGCCTTTATAACGACCTTTAGAAGTTAACTTCACACCGGTCCTGAATTGTACATCACAATACAATCTCATCTTATATAAATACTTTAAAAACTAATGCTACGCGCATTATTTTTTAAGGTGTTGATATAAGATGTAGATTAAATAGTGAATCTGCTTATCAACTGATTATTACATCAAACACATTAAAACCTTGGAACATTATTACCATCCATTATCCGTTTTAAAATACTATTAGATGGCGCAAACATAATCACCCCGTAAATAATAAAAATGGGATGGAGTCATAAATAATTTATGCGTTCGTAGCAATTTTATTATCGCCCAGCGAGATTGGAGCCCGTGCAGCATTTTATTTTTTTTTGCCCACATTTTGTTGCTGGCGCGCAGCCAATTTAGTGGCGCTGCGTTATACCGTTGTGTTTTTTTTTGTGCACAATTTCAGATGGTTTATGTTGCGCAGCTGGTATCATTCCGGTAACGGCTATAATTACGGACCTCGCATTGCACTGACGTATAAAATAGAATATTAATAATGGGGGGAAATCCTGTGCGAATAGCAATTTTAAATATTCCATACAAATATGATAAAGTCGTGGCTGGAATGACAAAAAAACAGCACAAGTAAAAATTATGTCCTTGCTGAATGCTACACATAAAATTGTTTTTTACTGTATGTATTTTAGTTAGTATACATTTGTAAAAAAAAAAATAGTAACTCTACTTCATGTTAGGACCAGATCTATTATCTTCTTATAAAGTTGTTTTTAAGTCTATATTTTGACAGTTTTCCACTAATATCATAGGAGCTTTCGTTGGAGCATGGTTTAGCATTACTAGTCGCCCCGTGGCGCGCAGTATCACGGTCGTGCGCCGCCGGTTGTAAGGGTCGAGGTAGAATTATGCGCATCGGAAGTGGCAAATAGAACAAAAAACAATAAGCCCGTACCAGCCCAGAGTGATAAACGAAAGGCACTATAAGTAGATATGTAGATTGCTAAGAAGTGGGTTCACTATATCTTTGATATACATTTTTGAGATATATAGGAAATATTTACTATATTTGTGTATTTACGATTTGTACACTTCGTGTGCATGTTTGATCCTGCACGAAAGGCACTATTATCATCAAAATTGTATGGGAAATTTAAGCCGATCGATAC
Organism: Lordithon lunulatus; assembly: GCA_963942505.1. Taxonomy (NCBI): domain Eukaryota; kingdom Metazoa; phylum Arthropoda; class Insecta; order Coleoptera; family Staphylinidae; genus Lordithon; species Lordithon lunulatus. Next base: position 52,406,472 of record OZ012669.1, read on the forward strand.
ACTATCTGGTTGCAGATTATCAACTAAAAACTTGTAGGTGATCCATACGCATACAATGTATTGTATTGCGGGACTCTCAATCGGCATAGCCATTTTAAATGCTTGCTAACACACGTAATCACGGACCAGTGTTGCCGTAATTGCGTCTCAACCTTGCCAATAGATGCAGGTACACATCGCGCATGCGCGGAATACCGACGGCAGCGCTGAATCGGCGGAATATCAAAACGGTACTTAATTAAAAAACACGCCTCGTATATTAAAAGTTTATTAACAACCACGCATTATCGTCCAAATGATTTATATCTAATCAGCTGATCAAACAATACCAAAGATCAGCTGTTTACCCACTAGTTCGATGAAAACCGTTGACATTTGAATCGCGAATAGATCATAAACTGTTCCTCTCCAAACGGTTTCAACATTAGTACCCTTCATGTGTAATCTCCATCTCCGTTTCCATAATCTAAAGCCCTTGCGACTCTAAACTCAACTGCAAACAGCACAAAATCTAGCTTTATTAATGACTCCCGTGTGGCAAAACTTATAATCGTACGAGAACCATTAATTTAACTTGCCTGACGCAAGCATATCACATGCACTAGTCACGTGCTGTCCACAGCACGTGGAAACCACCGGCTCCACTTTATCCTAGCCGATGTGTAATTGGAATAATGCAACGGGTTCTTATTTATTTATAGCAGGGATTACGTGCCGCGATAAATGAGCTCGCCCCCGTTAAAAATACGAACCGTACCTGGAATTTTTTTGATGAAGCATGTGGCTTTTAATGGTGTTTACTTATGGTAATCAGTTTTAAGCCTGCGTGAAATATTGCGGAGAGGTGAGATTATGTTATTAGTGGCAGTATGCGGACACCCACACTGCAACGACGAAGTGCGTTGAACTTCTTTCAGAAAATAATTATTCGGTTCATAAGTTCAGCTGTATGTTTACTGTTAAAAGCTATATTTTAGTTTTTAATACTACATACAAATAATACATGTCGGCGCTTGATTATAATAATCATTTTCAAGACATAACTGCTATCGTTAAGGCGAATCTTCGAGGATTCCAGCTGAAAATCTATCCCAAAAACGCATTGTGAGACTAAAGGAACTGCTGCTACTTTTTTGTGGAGTGTACAAGCCGTCGCCCCTGGAAAAACTGCAGGGTTGCGCATCGGGAAATAAATTTATTTTGAAATAATAGAGCATTTTGTGATAAATTGCACGAATGACTATAAATTATACTACTGCACTTAAGCATTATCAAATTGTATTTATCAAAACTTGAAATATGAAAGTCTTATGTTTTATGTCCGTTTGCACCGCAGCCAGTTAAAATTTTAATCGTCAGTTAGTCGCTAATCGGTTTGCACCGCCCTTTAACTATTGGTTAAGGTCCAGTTAAACGCCAAATATTTAAACGCGAACTCGAGCAGTTAAGGCGGAGTTCTGACGGCTGAAAATAGATGCACAAATATGCAATTTTAGTTTCGTTTTAGAGATCATTCAATTGTAGGAATTTGATCAAATTTTTGTGTGTGTAAAGTTAAAGTAAATTATAAAAGTTATTAGGAAGTACTTTTTCAATTTTTGTATTAATTTATTTTTAAATTAATTCATAAGTATTACAAATTAATGCATCTTCGCGATTCGAAATATCTTCGTCCACGTGCAATATTTTGAGAATCTAAAACCTAAAAAACTTTCTATTAGGTTTATTTTACCTATACTTAAAATTTGAACATTGTACGATAAATAATAAGAATATAATTGCAATAATAAAACACTCATGTTTGTCATCACTCACGCGTAATATTATCGAGGCCGCGAGTTGCCCTCCGTTCTCGTTAATTCCCACTACTTTTACTTACGCACCACCCCCTTTTATGCTTCGGCACGTTCAATTGTCTTCGTGTCGCATGTTTTGAATTCAAAGTTGCGGCAGGGATGTTGCGGATTCCTTTTACCATTTCAATACTACTTGTGTGATTTGTTCTTTTACATCATTGATAAGAATATTTAATTGCGATTTTTTATTTGTTGCCTTTGATAATGCCGAGACAATAAAAACGGAAAGCTTTTCTTGTCAGCTAGACGCAGAAAGAATAGAGGTGCAAATTTTAGGCTGTAAGTATATTAATTATAGGAATTATCGCAAATGCCACTCTAAACTAGCGGCCATATTGAAAAATAATGGAGTAACGATGATAATTGTGTTAATTCCCCTTGTGTGCTACTGTCAGGAGATAATATAAACATAAATAAATCACCTTATTTAAATAATATTGCACATTTTTAAATCATAGGCTCTACTAACATATTTAAAGCATATTCATTTTGTCCTGTTCATATAATTCACTTTTCGCTACGGCCTATGCAATTCGCACAATGACCGTGTTGGGATGGTATAAATCCCCAAGTATAAGATGGGATGGGCATGTATACAACCTCGCGAAACTGAAACGCCTATTTGGTTGATATGATTCTAGCAATCACCCCACTATTTGTTCCCCTACATTCTTTCTACTCCTGACCCCACTACGCAAAGGGCGCGAATTCGGGGATTTTCAAACACCAGAGCTCCACCTTAAGACCCCGGTTGGATGGATTTTGATATAAACCGTGAAATATTAGTTTTTATGTATATAACAATGTCTAATGGCGGAAAAACCAGTAAACAACCCTTAAAAATTTAAATAAAACCTAACATTTACCAACCGTACGTTACTCACCAGTTAACTAATCGGGCAGCGGTGCAAACGAAGGGGCGGGTTAAGCTTAACTCCCGGTTTAGTTACTGATGATTTTAACCGGGTGCGGTGCAAACGGGCATTAGAGAAATTTCTTTTGAATTTTGATTACAAATCAGAGTAAATATATACTTTTCTGAAGCAAATATTGACTACTAACTATTTCGAGACAAAATATGAACTTTTTCGTCCTAACAAACTATCAAATCATCCTTAGGCCCAATTCACACATAAGCGGCATCGGGCGCAGGCGCGGCGTAGACGAGGCGCAGGCGCAACGTTGCACAGACGATTGTGATGTCCGTATACAGTGAAGGGGTGGACATTGCACCTATGTTTACATAGAGGCGGCGTGAAAGAGATTCGCCTCTTCGCCTACCGTGTCTTAGGCGAAGACGCGGTGCCGGCGCGGCGAGAGGCACGCGGCAATTACCCGCGCCTCGTCACCTAAGTGGACATTGCACCATATGTTTATATAAAGGGGGCTAGAAGTGTCGTGCCTCTCGCAGCGCCGGCACCGCGTCTTCGCCTAAGACACGGTAGACGAAGAGGCGAAAGGCATAACCGGCATGGTGCGCAGAAGTAGCGGAGGCCAGGAGGAACGCAAATAGAGCAAGAAGACAGATCCAGAGGGCAAGAGCAACGGGGGCTCCACACGACCACCTCCAGAATAGGTACCGGGAACGGCGGAGGGAATAAAGGCGGGCCATTGAGCGAAGTCAGAATGCCTGCCGGCGCAACCTCTGTAGGGAGGTCGACAATGGCCCCGAGGCCTTCCCTACAAGTTGGTAATGGGGAAGGAGCTCGCCCGCCTGGACCGGCCGCCACGGTACCTGGCGCAGCGAAAGAGGTGGCACTAAAAAAAAGGAACTTTATTGGCATTTTCTTCACCAAAAAACTTTTCAATATACCCAACCACAACGAAAATACATAAAAATAAAAAGAGTGAAAGAGGTGGCACTAGTAGTGCAGTTTCCACCGGGCCCAAGCTCAGATGTGGAGCCACTGGCTGAGAGAGCCCCAACCGAGTGCAAATGGAAGGAGGACGTATTGGCAGTAATTGGCAGGCTACCGGGCAAAAAGAAGCCAGGACCTGATGGGCTGCCAAACGAGCTGATAAAGCCGGCGGTTCCGGTAATAGCTAACAATTGCATGAAGGAGGTCTGGTTCCCAAAACCTTGGAAGCCGCCCGCGGATCTGGGTTGTTATCGTCCGCTGTGCCTGCTAGATGGAGTTGCCAAGGTATTTGAGAGGATGATAGCGGACCGCCTAACTGTAGCCCTAGAGACTGCCGAAGGTTTGCACAACCGGCAGTTTGGTTTCAGGAAAGAACGATCAACCACCGACGCTATCCTGGCGGTACGAGACTTGGCCTCTGAGGCGAACACGGGGACATGGACTAGGAGGCACTGCAGGATGGCCACCCTGGATGTTGCTAATGCATCCAACACAATACCGTGGCCAGCCATCATACAGGAGCTGAAGAAGAAGGGAGTGCCGGAGGCCCTCATAAGGCTAATCGGTGGTTACCTCAGTGAGGGCGCTGCGGACCAGTGCTCTGCGGATCATCTGCGCTTATAGAACCGTATCTAAGGACGCGAGAAGCATTAGCCCAAGCAGCACCAGCTGACGTACTGGTGGAGGAAAAAGTCACTGGGTACAGAAGAATTAAAAAGGGAGCATGGAAGCGAAGATGGAAGCCAGAACCCAAATAATGACGAAGATGGAAGCCAGAACCCAAATAATGACGAAGATGGAAGCCAGAACCCAAATAATGACGAAGATGGAAGCCAGAACACAAATAATGATAAAGATGGAAGCCAGAACCCAAATAATGACGAAGATGGAAGCCAGAACCCAAATAATGACGAAGATGGAAGCCAGAACCCAAATAATGACGAAGATGGAAGCCAGAACCCAAATAATGACGAAGATGGAAGCCAGAACCCAAATAATGACGAAGTGGCAGGACAGATGGGACATAACGACTGACGCGACGTGGATTGGACTGTTCTTTCCCCAGTTAGAACCCCAGGTGGAGAGAGAGCACGGGAAGATAGACCACTGGTTGACGCAAGTGTTGACTGGGTACGGCGTCTTCCAGTCCTACCTGTACCGCATCGGCAAGGCAGCGACTCCCAGGTGTCGCTACTGCACCAAGACCGATGAACATGCCCATACACTACGGGAGTGTAGTAGATGGTACCGGATGAGAGCCATCCTATGGAACCAACTGGAGGACCAGACACCGCGACGAATGGGATTGCTTATACTGAAAGCGGAAGCCAACCGGGCCGCTGTAGCGGAATTTTCTAAGCAACTTATTGGGTGGAAGTACAAAGACGACCTACAGCAGGGACTCTAACCAATGACAACCAGGGCAAGACAAGAGACAAGAACAACAGTCTGAGGTGAGGCGCTACTAGGGGCTTAGAGTGCCTCTAAAGCCCAATTCACACATAAGCGGCGTCGGGCGCAGGCGCGGTGTAGACGAGGCGCAGGCGCGACGTCGCACAGGCGTTTGTGAAATCCATATGCAGGTAAGGGGTGGACATTGCACCTTATGTTTACATAGAGGCGCCGTAGAAGAATTATGCCTTTCGCCTCTTCGCCTACCGTGTCTTAGGCGAAGAGACGAAGACGCGGTGCCGGCGCTGAGAGGCACGACCCTCTATATAAACATGTGGTGCAATGCCCACTTAGGTGACGAGGCGCGGGCACCCACTAAACTATGCCCGTCCACTATTTCAAATGACTTGAACTCTGCACTACACTGCTATCCATTACTGTCTATGGTTCAATTATTTTCATTTATTAATTAACGCCTAATTTGCTAAAAAATAATTTAGAAACACTGTAGTGCATAGTTCAAGTCATTTGGAATAGTGGATGGGCATAGTTTGGTTGGTGGGGGCAACCCGCCCACCCCACCTTTGTTCGCATAGTTGTTCCATTGGATAACACTCTTTTTGGAATAGTTTAAACAATATAAAACGTCTGTATCCATTGAAAAAACTATACGAGCGAAGGTGGGGTGGGCGGGAACCTTGGTTCGCATTGTATTTTCCATGGGATAACACTCTTTTTGGAATAGTTTAAACAAAGTAAAACATTTGCATCTAATAAAAAAAACGAATTACGATCGAGATTGTTTTATCTCAACTCTTTCAAACGACTTGAACTGTATAGATAAGTAAAGGATGACTTGTAATGCCAGATACTTATGCATTGTACTTTATTTATGTTTCTATTCATTTGTGGTTTAGTTCTTAAGGTCGTTTTAGACAAGACAATTTCTTAGCTGAAAAGTTGTTCAAGAAATTAATTCATATATACTCCGCCCATAAAATTTGCCCTTGCCAATAGAACACGTTATACTTTTCCATTCGATCTACTATCCAATTCAATATTTCAAATAATTTGCTGTATGATACGAGACAATTTAACTTGTCTCGCATCTTGACTAACTTTTCAGTCAAGAAATTGTCTTGTCTAAAACGACCTTTAGTTCTTGGAAAAGCGCACTCGCATGTATTTGCACTTTTTCGTTAAACATCTAAATATCGCTTCTCTAAATATTACGTTATTACACACTTATTATTATATGCGTTTGTTGGGACATAACAATATTAACAGGGGGTACAATTATTAAAGTCGTTTTTAGTAGACATGGGTGTCTTTCAAAGATTTCGTCCTTATAGGAGAAAAAAGACTGATAGGGTGCGTCGGTATGGAAATACCGAGCGTTGGCGTCGGACAGGACTGCTTTCTCAAGATAATTTTCAGTTATTGTATTTAGTGCTTTAAGTTCTTTACCCAGTTGTTAATAACATGAGTTAGATGATTGTGGCGAAGGACTTATTATTGAGTGTGTGTTGAATACTATCCTCCAGAGAGCATGCTTTGGATTTACCGGACCAAGTACATAACCATACTAATTGTTATTAGTGATTACTTCGCTGAATAATATCATCTAGTAATACGATATTATTCAGCGAAGTAATCACTTCGTACTCAATGACTTTCTGCCATCATGTAATCAAGAACTATTTGTAATATTTTTTTTATACAAAACCGCACGAACTTTTTTGGTTACCTGATTGAGCTATTAAAGTTTTTGTATTCCTGATTGTCAAAATAAATAAAAATTTGAAAAATCCAGGCTTTAACGTATAAATTAGTACATCACTTTCAATTTCTAGTATGTTGGCTGGAAATAATATGCAAATTGGTTGGATGATTATTATGGGGAACGAGTTGGCTGTTAAAATTAACGACGCTCGCCTGTTGTGGGAGGAAGTGCTGCGATAAACAACGCCCGGCGTCATGTTTTCGGATGAGCGGAGTGGAATGTGTCTGTATATTCCGCCGGATCAAGTCCTGTGAGACTGCAGGCCATTTGTTTGCGGAGTATGGAGGACAAATTGTCACGGTGTTACTGCGGCGAACAGATTTCAGAAAACAAGAGCTAAAGTGTTTGAATATAAAAGCAATGAGCATATAACAAAGAAAGAGGGGTACGTTCTGTAACGTAGTGCGTTTAGTCCGGCCTGGTTTGGACTAATTCTATTGTGTAATACTGACTAAGTAAAATCACACAAACTTGTTACACAAGTAGATACTATGTAATAATTGTAGAGTAGCAGAGCAATATTATTAGCCATTTAATTAGTAAGTAACAAAGCATTTTTGTAGTAATAATCTATTTCAATATGTTAATCTCAGTCTTGACACAATTTGACATAAATCAGTATCACATAATATTTTTTTAATATAATGCGAATTTTGTTTATCTATCTGTGGCCTTTCTGGGGTTCCCTTCCGCTTGAGCCCCTGTTGCCACTGCCTAATTACGGCCCTGCCTGTATGTATAATCAAGCCATTCCAGAATCCTTCAATATTCTCCAAACAGATTTAGCTCAATGTTTACACAATAACATACAAAAACAAAAAATGGTGGTAAATATTTATTAAACGAAACGTAAACGAGTGCTGGGTGAAATCGCGCGAGCATGAAGGCTGTGATTCTATTAATGTGGGTTTTTTTGGGAATAAACAATTAAGACATAATCGTGTTGTATAATAATCAACGCTGGCTGTTAAAACGTTGGCACCTTGTGCCCGTTTTTTGATTGTCGTTAAACACGCGTGCTCGCCAACTGGTAATGGCTTGCACTCATACAATTGTTTTCTCATGGATAAGATTTTACTACAATGAGTGAAACAATAAACGCGAACTTGTTGAAAATATTATTTATCTACTGATATGCGACTTTGTAATAATAATAATAGATTTATTGCTATACAAACTTACAGCCATACAAAATAAGAAGAGTAGTACATATCAATATCGAAATCGAAGAAAGACGCGCTCTGATAGCAATAAATTGTGATTTTGTTGTTGTTGCAATTATTTCGTACTTTCTTCAAAGCACAGATTATTTTTAGAAACTTAACACTTCTGCACAAAAAAAGGTCTAAGGCAGGGTTGCAGTCTATAGCCAGCATTGTGTACGATCTGTACAGGAAAGTTTGAAAAAGAAATGTGAGATACGGAAAAGTCTGTAGGAATCTCGCCACATAAATACAATACTAATCTGTCACCCTGTAAATAATAAGCATTGCAATACAAGCTCTTCCAAAACTTAGAACATTTTAGGGGACGAATGTTTTTGTCTTTATTTCTGTCTAAAACTTCCAGTAGTCAAATAACTAAAACGTTCGCTGGAGATTAGTTCATAACAGCAGGATATCAAAACACACACATACTAATTTTCAATTATTATAACTAGCAAATGCACGCTTTCTGCGGATTCCACGCTTCACCTGTCGCAATTAAACTTCCTCCTAGGCTAATCCGCCGCGACGCCCGAACAAAACGTGCCACTCAAGCAGGCAAGAACTCCTGCGGGCCTCAACTCTTGCCTTACAATAATTGCCGCCACGCACTTCAAGCTCCGCTGACAAAGGGGCTGCTCTTTTATTGTGCCGGCGAAGAGAGTAGTGAAATTAATACGCGTAATAATGAGGATTATTATCTGCTTGAGGGCGAATTCACGAGTGTTCGCAACGGGGAGAGATTATAATTGTAATTGCGGAATCGATTTGAAAATGAAAGTGGAGGAGCAGAGCTCTGATATCAAAGGAAATAATATGGTATAATAAGCTACATCAAGCAGGAATTGTAGAATAAATGGATAAACCTACCGAACTTGAGAGATACTTTATGTAATTTAATTTTTAAGAGTGATAAAATCTTCGATTTAGACTGGGAGTAATAATTTTCAATTCAGAGTGATATAAGGAGAATGATTATTATATTATAGTAATACCAATAAAAGATATTTATCACACACCTAATATTAGCACTGAAGGTAATATAATAATGATATACAAGACTCGCCTAAAATCCAAATATAAATCAAAGTGATAAATGCTTCGATTCAGACTGTGAGAGTAATAATTTTCAATTCAGAGTGTTATAAGGATTATTATTTTATAGTAATACCAATAAAATACATTAATAATACACCTAATATTACCACTGAAGGTAATATAATAATGATATAAAAGACTCACCTAAAATCCAAGCTGAGGTTTCTCTGATGGTTACTGAGGCGGTTGCGACCGCCGAGTGCGGCGGCGCCAGTGCTCGGCTTCCCGTGCACGGCGGGAACATCCCGAAAAACGCTCAGCTTCTGCCGCTCCATGCAACCCAGCTCAGGCATGGCGGCGACGTGTGTCGGTGGCGGCGGAGCCACCTCCTTTAGCATCCGGACTCCTACGCTTTAACGCATTTGGGCGACGGCCGCGACGCTAATCCACGATAAGTCTGAAAAACGAAAACGAACATTAAAAAAAACCGTTGGAGTTACCATTTATTATGTATTGACTAGCTCTAATCTCACAAATTTGACAACACTAGTGTCAACACAAATGTCAAACAATGCTACAATTGAAATTTAGACAGAACGAGGGTTATAGAAATCAGAGAATTTCAGCAAAAAATATAGGGAAACAAGTCTTTAATTTAAAGAGAATATTCTTCGAATTTGAGAAAATGAGAATTTTCTTTAAACCGGAGAATAAAGGGAGACAGAAAAATAATTCTATTTCGTGTAAAAGAAAATGAGGGAAACATTAATTTATTCATAGAAAGACAGTGAGATTAAGTTGAGAGAGAAAATCTTCATTTCAGGGTGAGAATAAATACATCATCACTTCAGAGTGACAAAAAATATATCATCACTTCAGAGTGACAAAACAAATTTTACTTAAAAGTGTGAGAAACACAAAATCTTCATTTCAGAATAAGAAAAAATATATCCTCACTTCAAAATGAGAAGAAACATATATCTTCACATCAGAATGAGAAGAAACATATATCTTCACTTCAGAATGAGAAGAAAAAATATCTTCACTTCAGAAAGAGAAAACAAAAGTTACATCAACGTGTGAGAAATACTTTAGAATGAGAAAACAAAAATTACATCAAAGTGTGAGAAACACTTCAGACTGCCAAAAAATATATCTTCACTTCAGTGAGAAAAGAAATTTCACAGTGTGAGAAACACAAAATCTTCATTTCAGAATAAGAAAAAAATATATCTTCACTTCAGAATGAGAAGAAAAATCTATCTTAACTTCAGAATGAGAAGAAAAAATATCTTCACTTCAGAGTGAGAAAAAAAAATTACTTCAAAGTGTGAGAAAAAATCACTGTATTTTCTCACACTTTGAAGTGATTTTTTTTTCTTACACTTTAAAATGAAGATATGTTTTCACACACTTTTAAGCGAAGTTTTATGTAGTCATTTTTTGTATTTCTCACATTATGTAGTCAGTTTTTGTATTTCTCACATTATGTAGTCAGTTTTTGTATTTCTCACACTTTGAAGTGAAGTTAAATTTGTGAGAAACAAAAAATCTTCATTTCAAAGTGTGAGAAACAAAAAAGTCACTACATAGTGTCAGAAACAAAACACTTCAAAGTGTGTGAAACAAAAAATCTTCAATTCAGTATGAAAAGAAAAATATATCTTCACTTCAGAACGAGAAAAAAAAATCTTCACATCAGAATGAGAAAACAAATTTACTACAAACTGTGAGACACAAAACATTTTCACTTGAAAGTGTGAGAGAGAAAAAAACTCTACTTCAAAGTGTGTAAAAATATCTTTAGGTAAAAAAAATATTTCAGGTCAAAAAAAATATCTTCAGGTCAAAAAAAACATCTTCAGTTCAAAGTGTGAGACAAAAATCTTCAATATTCAGTGTTACAAACAAAAAATCTGCAGTTCAAAGTGTGAGAAACAAAAATTCTTCACTTCAAAGTATGATAAATTCACTTCAAGTGTGAGAAACAATACACCTTTTTTTTCTCAAATTTTAAAATGAAGATATTTTTTCATACACTTTGAAACGAAGTTGTTTATTTCTCATATTATGTAGTCAGTTTTTGTGTTTCTCACACTTTGAAGTGAAGTTTAATTTGTGAGATACAAAAAATCTTCACTTCAAAGTGTGAGAAACAAAGAAGTAACTACATAGTGTCAGAAGCAAAACACTTCACTTCAAAGTGTGTGAAACAAAAAATCTTCAATTCAAAATTAAAAGAAAAATATATCTTCACTTCAGAATGAGAAGAAAAAATATCTTCAAATCAGAATGAGAAAACAAATGTACTACAAAGTGTGAGAAACAAAACATTTTCAATTGAAGGTGTGAGAGGAAAAAACTCTTTACTTCAAAGTGTGAAAAAAATATCTTTAGGTCAAAAAAATATCTTCAGGTCAAAAAAACATCTTCAGTTCAAAGTGTGAGACAAACATCTTCAATTCAAAGTGTTACACACAAAAAATCTGCAGTTCAAAGTGTGAGAAACAAAAAATCTTCACTTCAAAGTATGATAAATTCACATCAAGTGTGAGAAACAATACACCTATTTTTCTCTCACTCTTTAAAATGAAGATATGTTTTCATACACTTTGAAGTTTTTTATTTCTCACATTATGTAGTCATTTTTTTGTGTTTCTCACACTTTGAAGTGAAGTTTTTTTTTGTGAGAAACAAAAAATCTTCACTTCAAAGTGTGAGAAACAAAAAAGTCACTACATAGTATCAGAAACAAAACACTTTACTTCAACACTTAAGAATGAGAAGAAAAAATATCTGCACATCAGAATGAGAAAAAAGTGTGAGAAACAAAACATTTTCACTTGAAAGTGTGAGAGAAAAAAACTATTATAAGTGTGAAAAAAATATCTTTAGGTCAAAAAAACATCTTCACTTGAAATGTGAGACAAACATTTTCAGTTCAAAGTGTGAGACAAAAATCTTCAATTTAAAGTGTTACAAACAAAAAATCTGCCGTTCAAAGTGTGAGAAACAAAAAATCTTCTGTTCAAAGTGTGTGAAACAGAAAATATTCACTTCAAAGTGTGAGAAACAAAAAATCTTCACATCAAAGTATGATAAACAAAAATTCTTCAATACAAGTGTGAGTAACAAAAAGCTTTATTTCAAAGTGAGAAAAAAAAATACGTCACTTTCAAGTGTGAGAATAAAAAATATCCACTTCAAAATATGAGAGAAAAAACTACACTTCAAAGCGTGCAAAAAAATCTCTCAAGTGTGAGAAACAAAAAATCTTCAGTTCAAAGTGTAGGGGAAAAAATCTTCACGTCAAAGTGTGAGAAACAAAAAATCATCAGTTCAAAGAGTGAGAGACAAAAGTCACTTCATAGTGTCAGAAACAAAAAACTTGACTTCAAAGTATGTGAAACAAAAAATCTTCACTTAAGAATGAGAAGAAAAAATATTTTCACTTCAGAATTAGAAGAAAAAAAATCTTCACTTCAGAATGAGAAGAAAAATATCTTCACTTCAGAATGAGAAAAAAAAAATACTTCAAAGTGTGAGAAACAAAAAGTTTCATTTCAAAATGTAAAAAAAAAATACATCACTTCAAAGCGTGAAAAAAAATCTCCACTTCAAAGTGTGAGAAAACATAAATCTTCAGTTCAAGTGTGGGGAAAATCAAGTTCAAAGAGTGAAAAACAAGAAAGTCACTTCATAGTGTCAGAAACAAAAAACTTGACTTCAAAGTGTGTGAAACAAAAAATCTTCACTTCAGAATGAGAAGAAAAAATATCTTCACTTCAAAATGAGCAAAAAAAATTATTTCAATGTGTGAGAAACAAAACATTTTCACTTAAAAGTGTGAGAAACAAAAACTCTTCACTTCAAAGGGTGAGAAACAAAATATCTTCACATCAAAGTGTGAGAAACAAAAAACTTCACTTCAAAGTGTGAAAAGAATATCTTCAGGTAAAAAAAATCTTCAGTTCAAAGTGTGAGACAAAAATCTTCAATTCAAAGTGTGAAAAACAAAAAATCTCCACTTCAAAGTGTGAGAAACAAAAAATCTTCAGTTCAAATTGTGGAGGAAAAAATATTCACTTCAAAGTGTGAGAAACAAAAAATCTTCACTTCAAAGTGTGAGACAAAAAAATATCTTCACTTCCAAGTGTAAGAAACAAAATCTTCACTTCAAAGTGTGTGGGGGAAAAATTCACTTCAAAGTGTGCTAGAGAAAAATTCTTCACTTCAAAGTGTATCAAACAAAGATCTACACTTCAGAGTGTGAGAAACAAAAAACTTAACTTCAAAGTGTGTGAAACAAACAAAAATTACTTCAAAGTGTGAGAAACAAAATCTTCACTTCAAAGTGTGAGAAACAAAAGCTTCACTTCAAAGTGTGAGGAACAAAAATTTTTACTTCAAAGTGTGTGAAATAAACAATCTTTACTTCAACGTGTGAGAAACAAAAAACTTCACTACAAAGTGTATGAAACAAATAATTTTCACTTCAAAGTGTGAGAAACAAAAAATCCCCATTTCAAAATGTCAGAAGAAAAAACTTTACTACAAAGTATAAGATACAAAAAACTTCACTCAAAACAAAAAATCTTCACTTACAAATGTGAGAAAAATATCTTCACTTTAAAGTGCGATGAAAAAAATCACTTCAAAGTATGTGGGGAAAAATATCACTTCAAAGTGTGTGAAAGAAAAAATGTTCACTTCAAAGTGTGTCAAACAAAGATCTTCACTTCAGAGTATGAGAAACAAACAAAACTTTACTTCATAGTGTGAACAAAATTCTTCACTTTAAAGTGTGAGAAAAAAAGTCTCCACTTTAAAGTGTGAGAAACAGAAAATCTTCAGCTGAAAGTGTAAGAAACAAAAAATCTTCACTTCAAAGTATGAGAAACAAAAAATATTCACTGCAAAGTGTATGAAACAAACAATCTTCACATCAAAGTGTGAGAAACAAAAAATCTTAATTTCAAAGTGTGAGAAACAAAATATTATCACGTTAAAGTGCGATAAAAAATATTCACTTCAAAGTGCGAGAAAAGAAATATCTTCTCTTCAAGGTGTGAGAAAAAAATATCTTCATTTCCAAAGTGTGAGAAACAAATCTTCATTTCAGAGCGTATAAGAATAAACATCTTCATTTCAGAGTGTGTGAGAAAAATAAATCTTCATTTTAGAGTGTGAGAAAAAGTCCTGTTTCAGGGAAAGAAATTATTTAATTCAGAGGGGGAAAGGGGAATTCTTAAATTTCGAATTAGGGCTAGAAAATCATAAATTCAAAGTGAAATAGAGAGAAATATTTCATTCAGATCGATTGTGAAATTCTTCATACGACTCGGAGGGAAATTGTTCGATTCGAAGTGAGAAAGTAAAATTGTTCGATCGGAGTGAGGGAGAAATGTTTCAATTCAGATGAGAATAATTCTTCAATTCAGAGTGACAATAATTCTTCAATTCAGAGTGACAATAATTCTTCAATTCAGAGTGAGAATAATTCTTCAATTCAGAGTGAGAATAATTCTTCAATTCAGAGTGAGAATAATTCTTCAATTCAGAGTGAGAATAATTCTTCAATTCAGAGTGAGAATAATTCTTCAATTCAGAGTGAGAATAATTCTTCAATTCAGAGTGAGAATAATTCTTCAATTCAAAGTGAGAATAATTCTTCATTTCAGAGTGAGAATAATTCTTCTATTCAGAGTGAGAATAATTCTTCAATTCAGAATGAGAATAATACTTCAATTCAGAGTGAGAATAATTCTTCAATTCAAAGTGAGAATAATTCTTCAATAAGCGTGAATTCTACCTTCTGTTCGCCATGATAGAAGAAAAATGTTTAGACTTTTCCCAATTCAGATGAGAATAAATGTCTTGTCCAAGAACATAACATATAAATTAAATAAATATAAAATATTGGATGAATTCAACATAACTAGACTCAGGAAATATATCCTTAAGCGACTTGCAAAACAGTAGCTTTATATAAACTTAATCATAATATCAAATCAAAATTATTTAAAATACCAACAAGCAACCTTTGCGACATATAAAAATTTACTTTTACTCATATTATTGCACGCTTCAACAATATTGGGTGCAGAGAAACCGATTTAATTTCATCCGGTCTAATATCGTTTCTGCTCTTATGGTAAATCGATTGGTCGCAGCATTTCCCCGCTAAACACTATTGTGCGCCGCCGTGTCAGCAACAGAACTGTTCATTCCATTGTGCATTATATGCAAGGTGGATTAGAACATGCATAAATTAATTTGAATATCACCATTGTTTCGACGCAAGTACAAGATCATTAGTTACGAGAAGACATTGCCGCATTGGTATCATGTGTATTAACAAGGATATTTAGACAATAATAAGGAAGACAATAATTATAATAGTTATAATAGGGACGATAAATATAATAATTATAATAATGTTGGCCACCAGCAATGTGTAAAGCATTAAATACAATAGTGTAAAGCCCGTATGACATTATCTAGTTTCTTATATCGTGTTCGATGCAGACACAAACTAGTGTCATACATACATGTAGAAAATTATATAACGGCGGAATAATAAGAAATTTACTTAACAATAACAACACCGTAATACACAATGTTAATTTTCCATTTAGAAATAGTTATACAGTTTAATATATCAATTCTTATATATAAAACGATATAGGAAACTAGATTATGTCATACGGGCATAATAGTAATTTACATTATTAGTGCAGGAAGGTAAGTTCAGAGAGATGTTTTTAAATTCAAGATGAGGGGTATACATATTTGAAATGAAGAAATAATTCGACAGAATTCAGAGTGAAGACAGAGAAATTCTTGAAGTCGGAGTGAGGAAATCAATTCTTCAATTCAGAGAGAAAGATTATTTTATTACGATTAAAGAAACAAATATTTCATGCATATTACATTTCTCTATTATCAATCGCCCCAATGAAAAATAAAATATGCGAATAATTTTCTAATGGTGCATTTATATAAATATAGATTCTTCTTAAGTTCAAACCTTGAACACCAGACATTTTTATTTCAAATATTTTAAGCTAAATCCTTGACCTGTACTAATACTGGCATCATCATTCGATCGATACTTGACTGTGTACGTGACTTGATCAGTAATTTGATAGTTGGACCAGATACTCGACTGAATAACAATATTAACGCAGCTGCTCGTGCAAATCAATAGTCCTGCTATCTGAATTGGACAAAAACTAAAATGTACGTTCTAAACTTTTATATATAGAGTACTATCTCTTAAAGGACATCCTTCAGAAATAGACATCTCTATTAATATTAATAATAGTATTCAAAGTAGTCTGTACCATTTGTCGCTGGCATATTTATTAATTGTATTGCCATTAGGGGACGATTTTCTGAATTAGCAAGACTCACATACATATATAAGGTGCTTTCGTTTAACATTACTAATCGACCCGAGGCGTGCTGTATCGCTCCAAATTTTGAGGTTGTAAGGTGTACGGGGTAGAATTGTGTGCATCTAGCTTATTGTCTCTTGTTCTATTTGTCGTGCAAGCCGCTCCCGATGCGCACTACCTTGTACACATTACCACCGGCGCACGAACGTAAAACTTGGAGCGATACAGCACGCCACATGAGACTAGTAATGTTAAACGTAATCACCTTATGCTTTGTCTAATACAAACATTATAGAATTTAGATTTTTAGTCCTGAATTTTATAATAATATAAATCCTATTTAATTTAAGTAATCATCAGTAGATTTATTATATCTCACCAGACATTCATTGTGATATAATACCACAACAATACAGCTATATAAAAATCACCCGTTCACATTACATTACTGGAAATTAATTTATGATTAAAAGCGAAAACGCTTATCTCTCCAACTCGGGAGAGCATTTTCATCAGCGATTATTGCGGTGACGCCGTGGCTCACTCGCGCTGGAATTTCACAGCCCGTTCATTATCATGTTTATTAAAGATGATTATGGCACTTTTTATGCATATCAGTGTTTCTCAGAATTCAGTCGCCGATAATAACTGCGTCTGCGAGCCATCGGTTAATCGCATGCGCATCGTTTATTAGATAACGGCTGTGGGTTTATGCCTTTTTAAACGACACATACTTTGAATACTTGGAAGGATATTACATACTAGCAAATTGCCGGCGAGAGGATTAAATAGTGAACGCACATTTTTAATGGAAAAATAAATTTAGAATTATATATAAAGTTTGTAATATGTCCTGATAGTAAATATTCATTCATAATAAATGTAAGGATTTGAATCAAAAATCATACACGAATGGCGGGAGATACAAGTTCAAAATCGTCCTATATAACATGTAAAATCACTATTATTCAAATTTAATGAAAAGAACCCACAAATAAAATCACCTTTACGTGCTTGTTTTTTGTGTTAAACTTGATTATTTTCCACGCTGGAGATTAATGCTAATCGTGTTTTCACCCTAATCCCCACGAAAGAGATCAATCGAGAATTTAAGGCCTCCATTAGCGCTGCCCAGCGCAAATAAAACGATTACCAAAAGCGGAAAACGTGGGGTATTCATTTTGCAGATCCTTTGTGCACCCGTGTTTTTGCCAACCCTTCTCCGGGAACGCATAAATAACAGTTTTTTTTCAGAGTAATTAGAAGTAATTGTTCTGGACTATAAATTCTTATAGTTGATTATTCCGCCAACAAAAATTGTGACTAAGCTTGACATTCTATATTCTAACAGATATTTACGGTGCTAATAAATAATAATTACAATTATTTATCAGCACCATAAATATTTCGTCCTGTCTGTTGCTAACTATAATAAATTTTATTGACTATGATTTTGGCCTTAGGTCTCAATTTACGAGTGGAAACGCGAATCCGGCCTCCCGACTCAATTATATCGAATTTCGCATAACGTGTTGCAAAACCCGTTCTAGTTTCTAGTATGCGAGGAGCGAACGCTCACCGGACATGTTAATTGTTGCACGTTTCATAACGACCACGCCAGCCATCCACTACAATTTATTTATCGAAATTGCTAACACTACGGCTTTATAATTACAAATATTACCCTGGACTAGAGAAAAACGTAATAATAATAATACAATAATACTAGCTAGTCGTGAAACTATTTTGTGCATGCAATTACTTGGAAACCGTTTTAATCTCTAAATTGGTTTTACAGAAATGTATGAATTGCATACTTTAGTGGATTGTGTATATATCTATAGCAAGAATCATTAATATTTCTTGAAACCGTCCAAGATATAGAAAGATATCTCTGCATTTGCTAGAATTGTGTTCTTGTATTATATCTACTGCAAGAATCATCAATATTTCTTGAATTATCCAAGATAACGAAAAGATATCTCTGCATTTGCTAAAATTGTGTTTCTTATTATTCTACTGCTAGAATCAATATTTCTTGAAACCGTCCAAGATAATAGAAAGATATCTCTCCATTTGCTAAAATTGTGTTCATTTATTATATCTACTACAAGAATCATCAATATTTCTTGAACCATTCAAGATAATGAAAAGATATCTCTGCATTTGCTAAAATTGTGTTTCTTATTATTCTACTGCAAGAATCATCAATATTTCTTGAAGTCGTCCAAGATAATAGAAAGATATCTCAGCATTTGCTAAAATTGTGTTCATTTATTATAACTACTACAAGAATCATCAATATTTCTTGAACCATCCAAGACAATGAAAAGATATCTCTGCATTTGCTAAAATTGTGTTTCTTATTATTCTACTGCAAGAATCATCAATATTTCTTGAACCATCCAAGATAACGAAAAGATATCTCTGCATTTGCTAAAATTGTGTTTCTTATTATTCTACTGCAAGAATCATCAATATTTCTTGAAGTCGTCCAAGATAATAGAAAGATATCTCAGCATTTGCTAAAATTGTGTTCATTTATTATATCTACTACAAGAATCATTAATATTTCTTGAACCATCCAAGATAATGAAAAGATATCTCTGCATTTGCTAAAATTGTATTTCTTATTATTCTACTGCAAGAATCATCAATATTTCTTGAAACCGTTCAAGATAATAGAAAGATATTTCTGCATTTGCTAAAATTGTGTTAATTTATTATATCTACTACAAGAATCATCAATATTTCTTGAACCATCCAAGATAATGAAAAGATATCTCTGCATTTGCTAAAATTGTGTTCATTTATTATAACTACTACAAGAATCATCAATATTTCTTGAAGTCGTCCAAGATAATAGAAAGATATCTCAGCATTTGCTAAAATTGTGTTCATTTATTATATCTACTACAAGAATCATTAATATTTCTTGAACCATCCAAGATAATGAAAAGATATCTCTGCATTTGCTAAAATTGTGTTTCTTATTATTCTACTGCAAGAATCATCAATATTTCTTGAAACCGTCCAAGATAATAGAAAGATATCTCTGCATTTGCTAAATTTGTGTTCATTTATTATAACTACTACAAGAATCATCAATATTTCTTGAACCATCCAAGACAATGAAAAGATATCTCTGCATTTGCTAAAATTGTGTTTCTTATTATTCTACTGCAAGAATCATCAATATTTCTTGAAACCGTTCAAGATAATAGAAAGATATTTCTGCATTTGCTAAAATTGTGTTAATTTATTATATCTACTACAAGAATCATCAATATTTCTTGAACCATCCAAGATAATGAAAAGATATCTCTGCATTTGCTAAAATTGTGTTTCTTATTATTCTACTGCAAGAATCATCAATATTTCTTGAAGTCGTCCAAGATAATAGAAAGATATCTCAGCATTTGCTAAAATTGTGTTCATTTATTATATCTACTACAAGAATCATTAATATTTCTTGAACCATCCAAGATAATGAAAAGATATCTCTGCATTTGCTAAAATTGTGTTTCTTATTATTCTACTGCAAGAATCATCAATATTTCTTGAACCATCCAAGATAACGAAAAGATATCTCTGCATTTGCTAAAATTGTGTTTCTTATTATTCTACTGCAAGAATCATCAATATTTCTTGAAGTCGTCCAAGATAATAGAAAGATATCTCAGCATTTGCTAAAATTGTGTTCATTTATTATATCTACTACAAGAATCATTAATATTTCTTGAACCATCCAAGATAATGAAAAGATATCTCTGCATTTGCTAAAATTGTATTTCTTATTATTCTACTGCAAGAATCATCAATATTTCTTGAAACCGTTCAAGATAATAGAAAGATATTTCTGCATTTGCTAAAATTGTGTTAATTTATTATATCTACTACAAGAATCATCAATATTTCTTGAACCATCCAAGATAATGAAAAGATATCTCTGCATTTGCTAAAATTGTGTTTCTTATTATTCTACTGCAAGAATCATCAATATTTCTTGAAGTCGTCCAAGATAATAGAAAGATATCTCAGCATTTGCTAAAATTGTGTTCATTTATTATATCTACTACAAGAATCATTAATATTTCTTGAACCATCCAAGATAATGAAAAGATATCTCTGCATTTGCTAAAATTGTATTTCTTATTATTCTACTGCAAGAATCATCAATATTTCTTGAAACCGTCCAAGATAATAGAAAGATATCTCTGCATTTGCTAAATTTGTGTTCATTTATTATAACTACTACAAGAATCATCAATATTTCTTGAACCATCCAAGACAATGAAAAGATATCTCTGCATTTGCTAAAATTGTGTTTCTTATTATTCTACTGCAAGAATCATCAATATTTCTTGAAACCGTTCAAGATAATAGAAAGATATTTCTGCATTTGCTAAAATTGTGTTAATTTATTATATCTACTACAAGAATCATCAATATTTCTTGAACCATCGAAGATAATGAAAAGATATCTCTGCATTTGCTAAAATTGTGTTTCTTATTATTCTACTGCAAGAATCATCAATATTTCTTGAAACCATCCAAGATAATGAAAAGATATCTCTGCATTTGCTAAAATTGTGTTCATTTATTATATCTACTACAAGAATCAACAATATTTCTTTAACCATCCAAGATAATGAAAAGATATCTCTGCATTTGCTAAAATTGTGTTTCTTATTATTCTACTACAAGAATCATCAATATTTCTTGAAACCGTCCAAGATAATAGAAAGATATTTCTGCATTTGCTAAAATTGTGTTAATTTATTATATCTACTACAGGAATCATCAATATTTCTTGAACCATCCAAGATAATGAAAAGATATTTCTGCATTTGCTAAAATTTTGTTTCTTATTATTCTACTGCACGAATCATCTATATTTCTTGAAGCCGTCCAAGATAATAGAAAGATATATCTGCATTTGCTAAAATTGTGTTCATTTAATATATCTACTACAAGAATCATCAATATTTCTTGAACCATCCAAGATAATGAAAAGATCTCTCTGCATTTGCTAAAATTGTGTTTCTTATTATTCTACTGCAAGAATCATCAATATTTCTTGAAGCCGTCCAAGATAATAGAAAGATATCTCTGCATTTGCTAAAATTGTGTTCCTTATTATATCTACTGCAAGAATCATAAATATTTCTTGAACCATCCAAGATAACGAAAAGATATCTCTGCATTTGCTAAAATTGTGTTCCTTATTATATCTACTGCAAGAATCATAAATATTTCTTGAACCATCCAAGATAACGAAAAGATATCTCTGCATTTGCTAAAATTGTGTTTCTTATTATTCTACTGCAAGAATCATCAATATTTCTTGAAGCCGTCCAAGATAATAGAAAGATATCTCTGCATTTGCTAAAATTGTGTTCCTTATTATATCTACTGCAAGAATCATAAATATTTCTTGAACCATCCAAGATAACGAAAAGATATCTCTGCATTTGCTAAAATTGTGTTTCTTATTATTCTACTGCAAGAATCATCAATATTTCTTGAAGCCGTCCAAGATAATAGAAATATATCTCTGCATTTGCTAAAATTGTGTTCATTTATTATATCTACTACAAGAATCATCAATATTTCTTGAACCATCCAAGATAATGAAAAGATATCTCTGCATTTGATAAAATTTTGTTCATTATTATATCTACTGCAAGAATCATCAATATTTCTTGAACCGTCCAAGATAATGAAGAGATATCTCTGCATTTGCTAAAATTGTTTTCATTTATTATATCTACTACAAGAATCATCAATATTTCTTAAACCATCCAAGATAATGAAAAGATATCTCTGCATTTGCTAAAATTATGTTTCTTATTATTCTACTGCAAGAATAATCAATATTTCTTGAATCGCCCAAGATAATAAAAAGATATCTCTGCATTTGCTAAAATTGTGTTCATTTATTATAACTACTACAAGAATCATCAATATTTCTTGAACCGTTCAAGATAATGAAAAGATATCTCTGCATTTGCTAAAATTGTGTTTCTTATTATTCTACTGCAAGAATCATCAATATTTCTTGAAGCCGTCCAAGATAATAGAAAGATATCTCTGCATTTGCTAAAATTGTGTTCATTTATTATATCTACTATAAGAATCATCAATATTTCTTGAACCATCCAAGATAATGAAAAGATATCTCTGCATTTGCTAAAATTGTTTCTTATTATTCTACTGCAAGAATCATCAATATTTCTTGAAACCGTCCAAGATAATAGAAAGATATCTCTGCATTTGGTAAAATTGTGTTCATTTATTATATCTACTACAAGAATCATCAATATTTCTTGAACCATCCAAGATAACGAAAAGATATCTCTGCATTTGCTAAAATTTCTTATTATTCTACTGCTAGAATCATCAATTTTTTTGAAACCGTCCAAGATAATAGAAAGATATCTCTGCATTTGCTAAAATTGTGTTCATTTATTATATCTACTACAAGAATCATCAATATTTCTTGAACCATCCAAGATAATGAAAAGATATCTCTGCATTTGCTAAAATTGTGTTTCTTTTTATTCTACTGCAAGAATCATCAATATTTCTTAAAACCGTCCAAGATAATAGAAAGATATCTCTGCATTTGCTAAAATTGTGTTCATTTATTACATCTACTACAAGAATCATCAATATTTCTTGAACCGTCCAAGATAATGAAAATATATCTCTGCATTTGCTAAAATTGTGTTCCTTTTTATTCTACTGCAAGAATCATCAATATTTCTTGAAACCGTCCAAGATAATAGAAAGATATCTCTGCATTTGCTAAAATTGTGTTCATTTATTATAACTACTACAAGAATCATCAATATTTCTTGAACCGTCCAAGATAATGCAAAGATATCTCTGCATTTATTAAAATTGTGTTCATTATTATATCTACTGCAAGAATCATCAATATTTCTTCAATATACATGTTTGGTGATCATTTTTGAAAGCTGAGATCAATATACAGAACTGTTTTCAAATTATATAAGTGTGAATTCACTTCATAGCAAACCACATATCTAGATTTCGATCTTGTTAGGTCTCATCAGTGTAGCTCAGCTAGTTAGGAGTAATTTACAAATCCTCACTACTTGCGTTACAAATTGTAATATAGTTTTACAATATGTTCATAAATTATTCGGAGTGAGAAAACGGTCTTTATTGTGTGGTCTTTCCGTCAAATTATTCAGAAATACATATATATATTTGAACAACAAAAAATATCAAAATTATAGTTTTTGAAGATCCTTTCAGTAACTTATTAAGGAACATAATTTTATAAAATTCAAATAAGTATCTTTTTTATTTTCTAAGGCAGTAGTAATGGTAGTGAATGTATATGTAATAATCAAATATGCGTTTAACCATTCCTCCTCGTGTGACAGTCAACGTGCAGAAATCAAAAGAAATCCCATTTGCGGAATTGAATCGACATGCGTCCCCCCAATCCTTTCTCTCATTGTCCGATGCCCCGCGGAAATTTGAATTCAATGCCCGCCCTAATAAATTATTTACGGCTGCTGATTGCGACGAAGTCGTAAAAAGAACGCACCGACACACAAAAGACCTCGATTTATCTTTCCATGGCGCGCCCCGTTTCCAATAATAAAAAAAAAACAAGCGAAGACAATGGGGTCGGACGTGTACGCAATGTGTTTGCGTTGCCTTATCGTCCATTGCTAATGATTGCGTGTTATAACAATAGCTGAACGATACCAATCATTCAGTTATTGAGGAAAATATCGAACGAACGTGGTGAAGGATTGTGTTGATCGTACATTTAACTCGCGCAATTGTCAAGGCTGAGAGGGGGAAAACTGCACGTTACTACCAAATGTATTAACTAAAAATGGTTGTGTAATTTCTTCATGAATTTTTTTACAATATAAAAGGTGTTTCATTTGAGGTATAGAACTTTGAATTTAAATAAAACACGGACAAATAATTTTAATGGCCACGAATATGGCTTTTTTGAAAGATAATTTTATGGCATTAATGTTTAAATATGATTTCGGACATGTGGTCATCCCGGCTGGCGCGTATATGGCGTAATCTGGAAGTCCAATTTGCGACCACTATTCGCATAATTTTTGGTCGTATTTCAGCAATAACTCGTGGAATTTTGGCTTGCAAGTCTTCAATATATTATATATTAGTGTTTTATTCATACCACTCATTAATTTAATTTGCACTGTGCAATCGTGATGTGATTGAGAATTTCATTATATTAATAGGTGATAAAATAACGTAGTTATAATCACAGACTTGACCAACAATTTTATTAGCTGCAATCCGTGTGAAAGCAGCACTAATAATTGTAACGTTATTATCTAATACCCACATGTAACATATTCAGCATGACTGTGAGGTCATATTGCACGCACATGGTTCGATCGCTTCCTTCTTCCTCGTTTTACAACAGCATATCGGTATGCCCGATTAAATGGCCGCAATTGCTGTTTGATGAAACTCGATTGACGCAATTATAGCGACCCATTGTAACATTTTAACATTTTAACATTTTAACATTAACGTAAGCATATGAAAAATATTTTAAATAAATATGAGCCTATACGGGTCTTATTGATATACAAATAAAGAGTAATTGTATTCAATTTGAATATATATTTCATGGTTTGAAAATCGTTTTTACTAGATATGAGCCTGTGAGAATGAAAGTGGCGTAAGTCACATTTTAATTGTTTTGAAAAGGAGAAGACTTGGCGTTTGGTATATATTGCTGTAAACAAAATCAAAACATATAATTCAGAATACAAGAATATTATCAGCAACCCCCTCTGTCAGATTGCATTCGGTTACAACGGGACCGGGCATGTTAAAGAGAACTTTAAACCGCAGAATGTACGGGAAAAGGCCAGTCGGGAAAACAATGCGAGGACGAAATGCATACGGATGCTCGTGACCATATGGGAATTCGAGTTTGGAGGAGAGTACCGACATACATATAGTGTTGTGTGGGCATAAGCTGAAAGGGACCAAAGCCCAACTTGGGCTGTAGCGCCATAGGAAGAAGATGAGGAATCTAAAGTTTTACCAAAATGAAAATTTTAAGGCTAAAATATTATTTTTACTTTAAAAAACATTATTGTTTTCAAAATGATACAACTGAGCCCCTAGAAGAAAAGTTAAACGCCATCTGGCGGCATCACATCAATGCACCATACGGTAATAACCGCTAACATGCTTATGCCATTTGGTTCACCAGGTAGGCCCTCTATGGAATAATATTCCAACAGAGTGCTTGAGACTGGAATGTGAGGGTGGGGGAGCTGGAAGGAGGAATCGGAGAGGGAGGGGAATGGAGAGAAAGACGATCGCAGGATAAAGTGACCAACCAGGAGGGTAGAGAATGGATCCAATGGGTGAGAATGTCGGGGTGGGATGTACTGAATGGCTGCTGCGAAAGGGACTGGGAAGGGAAGAAGACATTCTGTGGACACGGAGGAGGTTCGGTTTTGGACTATGTGGTGGTCAAAGGTATCGGAAGGGAGGAGTTGGAGTGCTTCAAGGTGGAAAATGTGGGGGGGTCGGACCATGTGCCGGTGGAAGTGGTCTTGAGAAGGACAAAAGGTTTGAAGAGGGAGGAGAAAAAAGGATAGCAAGGGTTTGAAGAGGGAGGAGAAAAAGGGATAGCAAGGGTTTGGATGGAGCGAAGAAGAAATTGCGGTGTATGAGAAAAACCTAGCGGGCGTGAAGTGGGAGGAGGTGCAGTCGATGTTACAGTTGGAGAGAGTGATGGCGGCTGCGTTGGTGGTGAGGAAGAAGAGTGGACGCCAGAGGGAATGTTGGTTCGACGAGGAGTGTAAGATAAAGAAGACGAGGTGGCGGAGGGAAATGGCGAATTGGAGGTACGGCAGATGTGCTGTCGAAAGTGTTAATCAGGCGAAAAGGGAGTTCGAGAGTACGTGCGAGAGGAAAAAAATAGAGGAGTTGCAGAAAGTGGAAAAGAGGTTGAGGGAGTGTGTGGTGGAGAAACGGATGTGGGTAATCTTAAAGGGAAGGGCGAATCAGGATAAAGTGAACATAGAGCTAGCAGAGTGGGAGAGGAGTTGTAAACAGATGGCGGTCTCTGAGGTGGAGCTGGGCAGTTCGAGTGCGAGACAGGTGGTACGAAGGGAGGCGTTTTCGCGGAAAGAGGTGGAGGTGGCCCTGGCGCAGTTAAAACTAGGAAAGGCAGCGGGGGAAGATGGGCTGAAGGCAGAGGCTTTCAAAAAGTTACCGGAGGAAGGAAGGGAGAAGGTGCGGCAGAGTATTAACAAGGTGTGGAGTGGAGAGGAGGAAGTGCCGGAAAAGTGGCGTGTGGGGTTGGTGGTTCCGGTGCACAAAGGAGGAGAGACCTCGGACGTAAAAAACTATAGGGGGATCACCATTATGAGTGCCGGCTATAAATTGATGATGACTATGGTGAAAAATAGAATGGATAGGGAAGTGGAGCAAAAAGGGCTGCTGCCGGAATGCCAGGGTGGGTTCAGAAGGGGAAGAGGGACAAGGTAGCAGATTTTTACGCTGGCGAGAATGGTGGAGGAAGCGCTGGAATGCAAAGGGAGAGTTTATGCGGTGTTTGTGGATTTAAAAGCTGCGTATGACTCAGTTCCTAGGGGAAAACTGGTGGAATGTATGGATAGATTGGGTATGGTAGAGGAAGGAGTGGAGTGGGTCAAAAGGGTGTATAAAGAGTCATGGGCGAAAGCAAGTGTGAATGGAGAAATATCTGAGAAATTTAGGGTGAATGTGGGAGTACGGCAGGGGTGCTGAGCCCCCTCCTGTTTAATCTGTACACGAGCGAGTTGGAAGAGGTGCTGAGGAGAGGACAGGCAGCAGGGGTCGTGTGGTGGGTAGATCCAAAGTGTGGATGTTGACGTATGCAGATGACGTGGTGCTGGTGGCCAAGAGAGTGGAAGAGATGCAAGAGATGTTGGATAGAATGGGTAGATACCTGGATAAGAGGGGACTAGTGGTGAATGTGGAAAAGACCAAATGGATGTTGTTTAGGAATAGGGGCAGGAGGGGTAAGGACGAAGGGCTGAAATGGAAGGAAAGGCTGATTGAGAGAGTGAATGGCTTTAATTATTTAGGCTTTTGGTTTGACTGTGGAGGAGGGCATAGGATGCATGTGGAGTGTATGCAGCCGAAAGCAAGAATGGCTTGGGCGATTGCGTGCAGAAAATGGGTGGTAACCTCGTAATGGCGTGCAAGATATGGGATGCGTGTGTAAAACCTATATTGTTGTATGGAGTGGAAGTGTGGGGATTGCGTGAATGGGAGGTAATAGAAAGGGAGCAAGGTTGGTTTCTGAAGAATCTGCTAGGGCTCGAAAAGTCGGCACCGAGGGCAGTGCTGTTGCAGGAGACAAATCGTATGAGTATGTGGTGGGAGTCGTGTGTGAGGGTTGTGAAGTTTGAGGAAAGATTGCAGGATTTGGGCGAGGAAAGACTGGTACGGGAGGTATGGATGAGGTGTAAGAGTAGAACAGAGAGTAGATGGAGGAAGGATAGAGAAAGGATGTATGATAGAGTGGGTATGTCTGAGGTGTGGGTAGAGAAGCTGAGAGAAAGTGGTAGCCTAAGAAGTGAGATAAGGGAGAGATTGAGGGATATTGAGTGACAAGAAAGGCAAGTGAGAATGGCTGAGAGCTCATACAACCCTGGCTACGTAGAGTGGCAAGTGAAGGGGAAACTCCCGAGGTACTTAGCCAGGGGAGAGTGGAGCAGAGAGGACAAAGTATGCATGGCAAGAGCGAGGTGTGGTTCAGAAGAGCGAGGAAGAAAAGTGTGGATGGGGCTGGGGTACACCGCGTGTGCGCTGTGTAGGAAGGGGAGTGATACGTGGTGGCACCTTAGCAAGGAATGTGAGGGAGTGAAAGAAGAGTGGGTTGGAGAGTGCAGAAAGCTGAACGAATGGTTAGGAGAGGATGGGAAAGGCGTGAAAATCTGCAGGAGGCTGACGTGGGAAATGAAATTGACGAGGGCAGAGGGGGTTTATTTTAATGCATAGAAAAATGTATTTTATGTTAATTTGTATTCTTTTTTTGTGTCTTTTTTTTATTTCTTTCTGTGAAAGTACGATTTGGGAATGTGTGTAAAAGGGAAGGGTTGGGCTGATATGCCAAATAAAGGTCTTTTTTTTGCTTGAGATATCAGCAGAAGGCCAATCTTATAAAACATTTATGTGAATTCACCATTACCATATGGATGTGCATTGCTAATTGAAGTAGTGCCGCCAGATGGCGATTAACATTTCTCTTAAGGGATCAGTTGTATCATTTTAAAAACAAAAATATTTTTTAAAGTAAAAATAATATTTTAGCCTTAAATTTTCATTTTGGTAAAACTTTGGATTGTTTTGATGTATGTTCCGGCGGGCTTTTCCGTCCGATTGTTGATCGAAGGTGGTAATTCGGAAACGACTATTACCACCAGATACAACAGTGTGCCACAGTTGTAAATTGTAACACACTTAAATTGATTCTATGTGCTGCAGGCGTAAATTGTAACACACTTAAATTGATTCTATGTGCTGCAGGCGTAAATTGCAACACACTTATAGTTTCACATGATATAAGACACGGAAGTTTCATGTAGCACAATTGCTAACCACTTTATTCGAGGGTTTAAAAAGAACTAATTTCGGTAACTAACATGTGCATGTGAGAACATGTGCATGTGAGAACATGTGCATGTGAGAACATGTTACATTTTGCTGCTGCTAAGAGATCTACTTTTTGTGAACATGCCAACATTAGAGGATCAAATTGCCTTCCCAATAGCCAATCTCCCTAGTTATGTTTTGAGCTACACTAATGATATCTAATAAGATCTAAATCTAGATATGTAGATTGCGAAGAGGTGGATTCAATATTTTTGTTTTAATTTATTTGATACACGAAAATTATATCAAAAATCTAATGTTGCCATTACTTTACAGGCGCTGTTGTGGAT
Source organism: Lordithon lunulatus (assembly GCA_963942505.1). Classification (NCBI taxonomy): domain Eukaryota; kingdom Metazoa; phylum Arthropoda; class Insecta; order Coleoptera; family Staphylinidae; genus Lordithon; species Lordithon lunulatus. Next base: position 52,435,997 of record OZ012669.1, read on the forward strand.
ATAAAAAATAGATTTCTCTATTTGTTATTTCTAAATAATATTATTTCTGATGCCACTAACAAGTATACACTCTACAGTTAACTGAGAGGGTGCAGCGCTTGTTATGAATTTCTAGGTGAAATTGGTTTTGACTATATACATCTGACAAAAGAAATAGAAATCCATAACAAGTGCTGCACCCTCTCAGTTAACTGAGAGGGTGCAGCGCTTGTTATGGATTTCTAGGTGAAATTGGTTTTGACTATATACATCTGACAAAATTTACATCCGTACTACTCTAAGACTTCAAAAGATCTGTTTATATTCACTTTGCACACCTAAAAACGATTGATTTTACTTATAGTCTTATCCCCGCGATCGTTACTGAAGAGTCGCGGGAATATGCAGGATGCATTCAGGAGGCAGGAAATGAATTACGTGTGCGCCGCCTCCCGCTATCTTCGCCGCCGTGCGAAAACGCTGCACGGAACGTCGTCGCGCTGAAATATATATCCGCACAAATGGGGATCGTTTATCTCTCGGATACAAAAACGGAATTGAAAAAAGTTTCCTTCGGCGCACGGCTGAGAGGGACTCGCAAATCTTTATTTGTAGTTTAGCATCAGCGTAGACGCTTCTGTTCAGTAGAATAAATTGTGTGCGGGGATTTGGACGGAAAGTTTAGTAGTATTTGTAAAATAAAAACTAGTGATGGCTTTAGACCTCCGTTTAGGTTTATAATTATTTTTATTTTTCTTCAAAACTTCTTCCCAAATGAGCCTTCTGCCTTCCTTATTGGTTCTACGTGTTTATCAACCCTATAAATAAGTTTGTAGCGAGTTAGAGATGGATGCATCAGGTTAGAAGAGAATTGGTGTGGATAAAAGAAGTATGCAACGAAAAATTTGTTTTTATTTTTACGTTGAGATCACATACTTTTTAAGCTAGTCTAAAGCTCCAGTGTGAATAACTCCAGAGTTGTCATAGAATGCGTTGAAGATCTGATGATACTGGGAGCCAGAAACAAAGTAACACTTGGTGGGCACCAGGACATCAGGGAATCAAAGGCAACGAAAAAACGGACAAATTGGCAAAAGAGGCTAGCGAATTAAAATTCATTGGCCCCGAACCAACCTGCGGGATACCATATAGGACCGCAAGGAATAGCTTGAGAAAGCACCAAAGAAACCGCCACAGCCGATACTGAGAAGCCCAAACTGGAATGAAACACTGAAGAGGTTCATGAAGGCTCCTAGTACGGAGGCGACGGAAGAAATCCTAAAACTAAATAGAAACCAATTAAGAAATGTCATAGGATTCCTAACAGGACACTGCACAATAAATAAACACCTGCACACTATGGGGATAGACAAATCACCAAAGTGCAGAGGCTGTGGGGAAGAAGAAGAAACCCCACTACATGTAATAACTAGCTGCGAGGCATTCAAGTCAGGCAGGAAAAAGCTCTTTGGTTCAACGCGAATGAACCTAAAAGAGCTCCAAGCTCACAAAGCTCATGAATGAGGAATAGTTATGGGGGAGCACGATAGGCCAACCGTGGCCGCAGTACAGTGGGACAGTGGTACAGCGAAACCAGACCCTTCAGGGAAAAAACATATGTAGATCTTACTTAGTCTTACAATGTAAAACCGTCTTATCGTTTTATGATCCGATTTTTGTTATTATTAAGACGGTTTTAAACTAGTTATGATTCGTTGGAGAAACCGGGCGTTACTGTCGAATTTGTAAATTCATTTGAATGTTTTAAATGTATTTTAGATAGAACATGAAAGAATTATTTTCTGTAAAAAAAACCTCCGTAAATCACTCCCTTTTGCACTGTACAAAGGCATACACTCATGCAACGCATAAATCTTTCACTCTCCAAAATTTGCGTAAATGCAGCAGTATTCACTGCTGCACGTGTGTGGGCTCTGCTGCAGCAAGATAAATCGCTTGATGTTTATTCAAAATCACCAGCGCGACTCTCGCAACAATTAGAATTTGCAATTCATCCTTATCACAGCGGAATGTTATTTATGACTGAGAGGGACTGGGAGGCTGAACATTTGCATTTTACATAGTGTATGGATTTTTAGACAATGAACGAACGTGACAGGTATGAATAAATTAATAGATTACTTTGGGTTTATGCTGTTAATGATAATGTACTGATACTTGCATCGTCCGTTATTCATATAGTATCTCACTAGTCACTTTATAGGATATCAATTGTTTACTTGTCTTCGTCACTTATTTATAAAGATTGTCGATATATTTTCATGTCATTAGAATATTATATTATTATCGATATTTGTACTTCATGTCCTTCAGTCGGTGCTGAAGACGCTTTTAACTATACGGTTGTGACAACGGGTTAAACTCGGTGGTCTCTATTTAATAGATAGTGGTAGATTAACAACCGTCTTATTAATATGATCGAGCTTAACTGGTTAAGATTCAAAGGATAAATAAAACGATTTTATACTTTGTTTTTTATCACACTTCAGTTACACTTTGCAACTAGTTTCGGCTAAGTTCTAGTCATTTTCAAGCTCCTACGATGAGTCATCGGAGCCACAGCCGAACTTTTCATATTGAAAAATAAGGCATGGAATTGCCACCTTTCATCCCTTATTTATCAATTATCACTAAAATATATTATTGATTATTATTATTAGATTATTTATTTTTAATTAAACTGCCCATTTTCGTGAACTTTTCATATTGATAAATATATTATTGATTATTATTATTAGATTATTTATTTTTAATTAAACTGCCCATTTTCGTGAACTTTTCATATTGATAAATATATTATTGATTATTATTATTAGATTATTTATTTTTAATTCAATTGCCCATTTTCGTGAACTTTTCATATTGATAAATATATTATTGATTATTATTATTAGATTATTTATTTTTAATTCAATTGCCCATTTTCGTGAACTTTTCATATTGATAAATATATTATTGATTATTATTATTAGATTATTTATTTTTAATTAAATTGCCCATTTTCGTGAACTTTTCATATTGATAAATATATTATTGATTATTATTATTAGATTATTCATTTTTAATTCAATTTCCCATTTTCGCGAACTTTTCATATTGATAAATAAGGGATGGAATTGAATTGAAAATAAATAATCTAATAATAATCATCAATAATATATTTTGGTGACAGAAAATGTATCCTGTACCAGCGTATGAGCAGTATAGAAACTCTTTTAAATATTTTTAATTAATTTTGACGAAAAAATAGTACCATTAAAATAAATAATACAATAATATGATAAAAATGAAAGTTAAATCCAACCTTCAAACCACTTTTCGTCATTCAACACTAAACTATGTGGGCATTTTAGCAATTGCCCAACAAACTCGCAACTCCAATTAAATTTACATGTAGCAGTTGCATATACAACAGCCATAAATTCCACCTTTACATTTTCCGGACATTCAAACCGAACCGACATTCGGTCGCAGTAAATTGACCAAATGGACTGAACTGGCTCTCTCCTGTGAGTAAATATTGATGTACGCTTGCTTTTAGCATGAGGTGAAACTACATTCGGAAACTCACCGGCAAGGGTTAAACCAACAAATTCAATAACCGCAACATTTTCAGGAATACAACCCTTGCGGTTGGCGAGGGATTAGTGTATTTACTTATAATTGTGAAGGGTTGTATTGTGTGCATTCATTGAAAACAATCAAAAGGTGTTTGAAAAGATGCGGTCAGGTACAATTTAGAAGGTTGTAATTCTCAATTGGCATCTTCGTATGTCATCTCTATTTTATAAATGCTATATTTGTGGTACTTAAAATTGATGACTTTTTGTATTAACAGATGACTAAAGGTCGTTTTAGACAAGTCAATTTCTTGACTCAAAAGTTAGTCAAGATGCGAGACAATCTAAATTGTCTCGTATCATACAGCAAATTATTTAAAATATTGAATTGGATAGTAAATCAAATGGAAAAATATAACGCATTCTATTTGTCAAGGACAAATTATATAGGAGGAGGATATATGAATTCATTTCTTAAACAACTTTTGAGCTAAGAAATTGTCTTACCTTTGACATAAAATATAGGTCGTTTTAGACAAGTCAATTTCTTGACTCAAAAGTTAGTCAAGATGCGAGACAATCTAAATTGTCTTGTATCATACAGCACATTATTTGAAATATTGAATTGGAATGTAGATCGAATGGAAAAATACACCGCGTTCTATTTGTCCAGGACAAATTGTATGGGAGGAGGATATATGAATTAATTTCTTGAACAACTTTTGAGCTAAAAAATTGTCTTGTCTAAAACGACCTTTATTTTATGTCAAAGGTAAGACAATTTCTTGACTCAAAAGTTAAGGTCGTTTTAGACAAGACAATTTCTTAGCTCATAAGTTGTTCGAGAAATGAATTCATATATCCTCCTCCTATATAATTTGTCCTTGACAAATAGAACGCGTTATATTTTTCCATTTGATTTACCATCCAATTCAATATTTCAAATAATTTGCTGTATGATGCGAGACAATTTAGATTGTCTCGCATCTTGACTAAAGTTCGTTTTAGACAAGACAATTTCTTGACTCAAAAGTTAGTCAAGATGCGAGACAATCTAAATTGTGTCGTATCATAAGCAAATTATTTGAAATATTGAATTAGATGGTACATCGAATGGAAAAATACAACGCGTTCTGTTCGGAAGGACAAATTGTATGGGAGAAGGATATATGAATTAATTTCTTATGAGCCAAGAAATTGTGTTGTCTAAAACGACCTTAACTTTTGAGTCAAGAAATTGTCTTGTCTAAAACGACCTTTATAGAGGACGTCACAACAATGTGAGTCAAATTGTTTATGTTTACATAAGAACGAATTTTCTGTAGATAGTAATTATATTTTTTAAAGATATTAAATAATTCGTGCACGGCTCGTTATAGTACAAAGTGAAAAAAATATGTCTGTATCAGTTATGCGAGGACATAGAAGGCGTGGAAAACCAGTTGTCGCACTCGGGTTTTCTTTTGCTCGTTTCACTGCACGGCCGGGTCACACCGCATTTCTTCACGGCAGTTTGTTTTTTCATTCTCTCGCATTACAAATACGTTTCTTAACAGATACATAACATGTATAAGCCGTTATTGTTGCATAATTTCAATTTAATTTAGATAATTACACTGAGCCGGTATTAAATTTAATTTATTTCTTCTTCTTATGATAACGATTCTACTAGATAGTTGTAGTTGCTTGAATTATATAATATTAATGAAATTTCCCATATATAACAAAAACATATAAATGAATCCCCAATTACAATTGAAGTATCACATTTCATCAACTGCATTTTTGACATTTTGAAAATACCATTAAAGAGTTTACATTTTTTATTACCAAAAAAAAGACATTTATTAGGCATAGTCAACACACACAATTCATACATCTTCCCTCTACAAAATTCCAGCAACTACAAAAAATTAAATATACCAATACATTTTTACCAAAAACTTTTAAGTTGCAGTGCTAAAAAAAGACCCTTATTTGGTATAACCCCTCCAAACAATACAAAATTGTCCCAATAAACAATACTCATAACAAAAAGTATAAGGAAAAAATAATAAAAATAAAAAGTAAGTAAGTATCAAAAAATACAAATTTAGAGAAAATACATAATCGCCTCCACACCTCAGTCCACGCCAATTTCCTCTCCCACGTCAGCCTCCTGCAGATTTTCACGCTTTTCCAATCCTCTCCTAAGAATTCATTCATCTTCCAACCACTCTGCTTGCACAGCCTCACATTCTTTGCTAAGGTGCCACCACGTGTCGCTCCCCTTACTACACAGCGCACGCGCGGACTACCCCAGACCCATCCACACTTTCCTGCCTCTCTCTTCTGACCCACACCTCGCTCTTTCCATGCACACTTTGTCCTCCCTCCACGCTTCCCTGGCTAAGGATCTTAGGAGTGTTCCATGCTCTTGCCACTCTGCGTAGTCATTCTCGCATGTCTTTCTTGCCACTCAATCTCTCCATTACCTCAGTTCCTAGGCTTAAGGTACTTTGTCCTCCACGCTTCCCTGGCTAAGGATCTTAGGAGTGTTCCATGCTCTTGCCACTCTACGTAGCCATTCTCGCCTGCATTTCTTGCCACTCAATCTCTACCTGACCTCAGTTCCTAGGCTTAAGGTAGTGGCTTGAGGTGTGGACAGCTTCTCCTCTGTCCACACTTCAGACATACCCACTCTTTCATACGTCGTTCCTCTATCCTTTTTCCATTCACTCTACGCCCTACTCTTACACCTCATCCATACCTCCCGCACCAGTCTTTCCTCACCCACATCCTACATTCTTTCTTCAAACTGCACAACCCTCACACATGACTCCCACCACACACTCATACGGTTCGTCTCTTGCAACAGCACTGCCATCGATGTTGACCTTCCGAGGCCTAGCAGACTCTTCAAGAATCAACCTTGCTCCCTCTCTATTACATCCCACTCACGCAACCCCCTCACTTCCACTCCATAAAACAGTATAGGTTTTACACAGTCATACCAGATCTTGCACGCCATAATGAGGCCCAGGGGGGCTGTTTTTGAGCGATCGCTATGAATATAGCGATCGACAGACCTTCACTATTATTGCGAATGGTGTCGATTTGTGGCCATTCGCGTCGTGATTGCTACCTTTGGTAGAACTAAAAACTTAACAGTTGTTATATTTTGTCATTAATTTTTGAACGAATGCTATTAGTCCATCACTATAAAACTAAACGTTTTATAGCGCATGGTGAGAATGATCGCTCAAAAATCGCACCCCAGACCTTGCACGCCATTACCCAGCTCAGTGGCCGAGTGGTTAGAGGCGTCGTCCGTCTCGTACTGAGCATTGGGGAGCCTGAGTTCAATCCCCAGCGGGGAACGAATTTTCGCGAATCACCTTTCACAGTTTTTCAGAGGTTTTCTGTGAAGTTAAGGTAAATACCGGGTGATTAAACTCCTCTGAGCTTCTCCCTTGACCGGCGGAAAAGCCTCACGGCTGACAGTCCTATAAAGATTTTTTTTGGCAACGTATATAAAATGCCGACCGCAGATAAGATGGAGCGACGGCATAAAACGTACGGCAGGACTTAATTGATACCAAGTGGCCCAGAACAGAGACAAGTCCAAAAACTTAAGGGAGACTTATACCCTGAGGGTAGGAAGCGACACGTGGTGGCACCTTAGCGAAGAATGTGAGGGTGTGAAAGCAGAGTGGGTGGGAAACTGCAGAAAGCTGAATGAATGGTTAAGCGAGGATGGGGAAAAACTACCGATGTTTATCCTAACTTTTGGAAATACAGAAGACATAAAGAAAATATATGAATTACAATACCTGTGCCACATGAAGGAAAAAATAGAAGCCATAAAAACTAGCAAACGAATACCTTAATGCAAAAAGTGCCAACGTTATAGTCACACGCCAAGTTTTAGCCAAAGAAGTCCATCGTGTGTCAAATGTGCTGGCAATCACATAACAGCTGAATGTATAAAACCAATCAATACTCCAGCTAAATGCTTTAACTGCGGGGAAGCACACCCTGCAAACTACAGAGGATGCATAATTGCAATAGAGCTACAAAATAGAAGGGAAACTGCTAACACAGATAAGAGGCAGAATCTTGAATCAAAATATTTTGTGTCTAATAGAACATGAACTGAAACATTTTATGCTGAGGCGATACAGAACGGATCTACAGGCGCCACTGCATCCGCAACATATCCAGAACCAAAACTAATGCAAATAATGCAAAATATGATGGCTATGCTAACTAATGTCGCAGATAGACTTAACTGACTAGAAGCCAGGAACACTGGCGCTATTCCTAAAGTACATTAATAATGAAAGATACCGAATTACGAATTGCCACCTGGAATGTCAATGGCATCCTCAACAAGAAAGGTTAACTAGAGGTGTTCCTAAATCTACAACACATTGATGTGTCCCTTATCTCTGAAACTCACCTAACAAACCAGTCTTTTGTAAAAATAAGAGGTTATAAAGTTTATCAACCACCCACCCGGAAAATCGAGCTAAAGGTGGTAGTGCTGTCATCATCAAAGAATCCATTAACCACAATGACCAATGTCATCTACAGCGTGAAGACATCCAGCTCACCGTCGTGTCTGTGAAGTCTACCAATCAGAACATAATAGTTGGTGCAGGCTACTGCCCTCCCAAGCATAATCTCAAGGTTGAGGAATTCAAAACACTCCTGTAACATCCCGGTGAAAGATTTATCATAGGCGGAGACTACAATGCTAAACATGTAGACTGGGGATCAAGGCTGACAACAACAAAAGATAGTCAATTAAGAAAAGCTATTCGTGCGACAGGATGCAACTTCCATTCGACAGAAAAGCCTACCTACTGGCCAACCGAGCCAAATAAAATCCCTGATATGCTTGATTTCTTCATCTCAAGAAAAGTGTCACCGAATTTCATAGAAATTGAAGAAAGTTTCGACCTAGACTCCGATCACTCAGCTGTCGTCTTAACGTTGAGTGAAAGAATCATTAAGAATGAAGCTCGCCTAATGCTTGTCAATAAAACCACCGATTGGGTGAGTTTTAAACTTGAACTTAAGGCGGAGTTCTGACGGCTGAAAATAGATGCACAAATATGCAATTTTAGTTTCGATTTAGAGATCATTCAATTGTAGGAATTTGATCAAATTTGTGTGTGTGTAAAGTTAAAGTAAATTATAAAAGTTATTAGGAATTACTTTTTCAATTTTTGTATTAATTTATTTTTAAATTAATTCATAAGTATTACAAATTAATGCATCTTCGCGATTCGAAATATCTTCGTCCACGTGCAATATTTTGAGAATCTAAAACCTAAACAACTTTCTATTAGGTTTATTTTACCTATACTTAAAATTTGAACATTGTAAGATAAATAATAAGAATATAATTGCAATAATAAAACACTCATGTTTGCCATCACTCACGCGTAAAATTATCGAGGCCGCGAGTTGCCCTCCGTTCTCGTTAATTCCCACTACTTTTACTTACGCACCACCCTCTTTTATGCTTCGGTCCGTTCATTTGTCTTCGTGTCGCATGTTTTGAATTCAAAGTTGCGGCAGGGATGTTGCGGATTCCTTTTACCATTTCAATACTACTTGTGTGATTTGTTCTTTTACATCATTGATAAGTATATTTAATTGCGATTTTTTATTTGTTGCCTTTGATAATGCCGAGACAATAAAAACGGAAAGCTTTTCTTGTCAGCTAGACGCAGAAAGAATAGAGGTGCAAATTTTAGGCTGTAAGTATATTAATTATAGGAATTATCGCAAATGCCACACTAAACCAGGACTAAACTAGCGGCCATATTGAAAAATAATGGAGTAACGATGATAATTGTGTTAATTCCCTTTGTGTGCTACTGTCAGGAGATAATATAAACATAAGTAAATCACCTTATTTAAATAATATTGCACATTTTTAAATCATAGGCTCTACTAACATATTTAGAGCATATTCATTTTGTCCTGTTCATATAATTCACTTTTCACAATTCGCACAATGACCGTGTTGGGATGGTATAAATCCCCCAGTATAAGATGGGATGGGCATGTATACAACCTCGCGAAACCGAAACGCCTATTTGGTTGATATGATTCTAGCAATCAGCCCACTATTTGTTCCCCTACATTCTTTCTACTCCTGACCCCACTACACAAAGGGCGCGAATTCGGGGATTTTCAAACACCAGAGCTCCACCTTAATGATCGATTTAAATGTTGCATTAAGGTCAAAGAAACAATTAGAAGATGAAGTGGAAAAATTCACAAAGTTACTACAAACAGTAGCTTATGATAACACTAAGAAAATGTCCCGAATCACTAAAGGGATAAACTACTCAGTCAAAATCAGAGAACTTGTCAGAGAGACAAGAGCGGCTCGACGAAGATGGCAACATACTAGAAAACCAGCCGACAAGGCGATACTAAACAACAAAAACACAAAAACTGAAATGAGACATCAAGAAAATCAAAGAGGAATCTATAAGTACTTATCTACAAAGCCTCGATTCTAATGAAGAATCCGATTATTCACTATGGAAGGCAACCAAGGAAATCAAACGACCTATAATATCAATTCTACCCATTAGAAAAGATCGAGAGCCGTGGGCTAGGAGTGACAAACAAAAGGCATGTTTGCAGAGTACCTAGCTAACATCATTACGCCAAATCAAGTGGAGGAAGAGTTCGTTCTTGAAACAACATATAACCCAATATCAGAAGAAATCACTCACGTTACACCAAAAGAAATAGCTGAAGAAATAGGAACAAATCTGAATCCAAAAAAAGCACCTGGCTTATCTTATAACCGGTGAAATCTTAAAACAATTACCAAGGAAAGGATTAGTCATGCTGGCCTACCTCCTTAATGCAGGCTTCCGCCTAAAACATGTACCTGATAGTTGGAAAGTGGCAGAGGTAATTATGTTACCAAAACCAGGAAAATCGCTAAACGACGTAAAATCATACAGGCCCATTTCATTGTTGCCAATTATATCCAAATTATTTGAAAAACTTCTTCTTAAAGGAATGAAAAAGATAATAGAAGACAGTAACTTGATTCCTGATGTTCAGTTCGGATTTCGAAACAACCACTCAACAATAGATCAAGTACACCGCATCACCGACGCTATAGAAAGAGCACTTGAAGGAAAGGAAGTATGTTCAACAATCTTCCTAGATGTGTCTCAGGCATTTGATAAGGTCTGGTATGATGCCTTAATACATAAATTAAATAAAATGCTCCCAAATCAATTTGTTGAGATCTTAAGATCGTATATAACAAATAGATTATTCAGAATAAAACAAGAAGATGAGTATTCTGAAATAAAAGCTGGTGTGCCTCAGGGAAGTGTACTGGGACCTATACTGTACCTACTAGACAAGTGACATACCTATCATGAATAATGTTAAAATTGCAGACGATACCGCCTAGTCGTTGTGGGAGAAAATGCCGAACAATCCACATCCAAGCTACAAAATGTTTGTGATAAGATAGCCAACTGGACAAAATGGAAAATAAAACTAAACGAACAAAAATCAATCCATGTTCATTTTACTAATAAAAAACTAGTGGATCCTCCGACTCTTTCTATCAATGGTACTATTGTCCCCTATGAAAATAACGCAAAATATCTTGGTATAACACTGGATGCCAAATTACTATGAAAAGAGCATGTAAAGAAAAAAGACTGAGCTAAACTTAAAATACAGACAGTATTATTGGCTGCTGGGCAGAAATTCCCGGCTGTCAATATAAAATAAAATTCTAATTTACAAGCAAATCTTCAAACCAGTTTGGCTGTATGGAGTCCAGTTAAGGGGCTGTGCTAAAGAGAGTATTATAAACTTCATACAAATATTCCAAAATAAAGTTCTACGCACTACGGTAAATACACCGTGGTACATACGCAACTCGCATATCCACAGGGACCTCGGTATTCCTTATGTCAAAGCAGAGATAAAGAGAATCATGAAAATAGGCTGCACCATCATGTCAAAGCGAAAATGATCCAACATTGACAACCAACATCATCCTAGAAGACTAAGAGAATGAAACCTTTCGATTTAGGAAAGTAATTGTGACAAAAATAGAGTAAAAGTGCGGGAGTTGGATAGTGTAGTAGCATATTTATTTTAAATTAGACATAAGCTTGGGGCATCACTGGATGAACCCAAGCACCTTCATTGTTAGCATTTAAGATTAAAGAGTAAAATTGATGGTTGGTCTGTTAGGCCAGTTTTAATAAAAATACAAAAGATAATAATAATTTCAAATTGCTATATGAGTTTTTTTATAAACCAGTTTTACTAAAAACGATACAAATTTAGTTGTAGTTAATATTGATGAAACTTGCAACATATATTAAAAACATGGTAATTAATTTAAAAACTCTTCAGATGCAGTTGTACTACTTGAAAATTGATGGAACTTAAACATCATTTAAATGTAATTAGTCAGACAGAAGGATTCGAAGGTCAGTTACAAAATTGTAATACAGTAACTATTATTATAATTTGTTCCAGTTTGTATTGATCAATTGAAACAACAGTCTTCAGCTGTTTTAAAAGATTGAAACAATGCCCTATAAATGCTCTATTTTCTAATTATCATTTAAGGCTTATTATGATATGAATTGTCAAATATACCACAAATTGCTGAATTTATAATTGACAACTGGCATACAACTTTACCGGGATAGTTTGACATATATTTAATCAATAATAATAACAATTAATTAATTAAATAATTTAATAAAAGCAACAAAACTGAATATATAAAAGTGTGCTTGAACTCGCATATGGTTAAATTTTCTTACAAACATTACTAATTCATGACCAATCAATCACCGCAGTAACATATGCATGACCCCACAGTTTTACAGACAGCTGATTGTCGTTGTTTACCTTGAACGGTACAAAAAAAATAAACAATTTCGCACGACCGTCATATTTTCGTCCTCGCTAGCACAAAAAAAGAACTCGGTATCGAATTCCAATTTCCGCCCGTACAAATATCAAAGAACAACCAACCGAGAGCGCTTGTTTATAAACACGGCGGGTCGGAAACACACTAATTAAGTGCTTTAATTAAGCCACCCCCGAGCCGGAATGCCCCGGTCAAATCAATAGGAGTATCGGGGGCGCACAAACATAAGTCTTGCCAGACGGGAATGCGCCAAATAAAGAGGGGCTGTCAACAAGTAAGACGCGGAGGGTAGGAAACAATATAATGGGCATGGGTGTGCCCCTCGCGGCTCTGACACAGTTAGCGCCCGCGTAACAGCGCGTCATCAACAAAAACACAACAACGCAACGCCCATATGTGCACAGGAATGCTTGTTCATTTAAACACCACAACATTTCGTTTTTGGAACTTACTTTCTAGACGGGGCCCTGGTTGTGTTCAACAACGCTCCTCCTGTCATTTGCACATTAAAACTTGTAATCCACAAACGAACGGCGACGCACAGAAACACAACGATGCACTAGAGGTTAACGCGACTGGTTATCGGGGGGTATGGTGGTACACACGGTAGGGTACTTGCGATTACTGTGTTTGGTTTGGGGTGAAACGCGCGGAAACGAGATGCGAAACGCTACTGCCACGATGATGGCGCCATACTGAAGCCTCGCACGGGCGCGGAGGGGACACGAGCGGTGAGCGGAGACAGACGCATGCGCAACATCGGCAGCGGGCTTATAAATAAAAATTATCTCTGCGAGCGCGGATGATACGTACAACATTTAATCATCTAATTGGAATTTTTAATTAGAAATCACATGTCAAATTTTATAGGAAAAGTAAATACATATCAAACAGATCTAGACGGTATATAAAAAACGGACTCATGAGGCCAGAGAGCCGCAATTCCAGGACCAGTATGTTTTGTGTCCAGGACTGTATTGGAGGGTATATAAATCGTCATATATCGTCAAACATTGTCAAATATTGTCAAATATTGTCAAATATTGTCAAATATTGTCAAATATTGTCAAATATTGTCAAATATTGTCAAATATTGTCAAATATTGTCAAATATTGTCAAGCATTGTCAAATATTGTCAAATATTGTCAAGTACAGTCAAATACAGTCAAATATAGTCAAATAAACTCAAGTATAGTAAAATATAGTAAAACATAGTAAAATATAGTCAAATATAGTTAAATATAGTCAAATATAGCCAGATATAGTCAAATATAGTTAAATATAGTCAAATATAGTCAAATATCGTCAAATATCGTCAAATATCGTAACATATCGTCAAATATTGTGAAACATTGTCAAATATTTTCAAATATAGTCAAATATCGTCAAATATGGCGATAACAGCCAAAATATAGACTTAGACCGATTTTTCGGCAACAGGGCTCGCAGGGCGATAGCCAGTTAAAGAATTGTAACAAATACGGCAACTACTAGAGACATGGAAACAAAATTGGGGTGGAAAATATGAGAGTAGAGCAGAGAGGAGGGAAGAACACTGTGTGCAAAATGTGTGCAAGGTCCAATTAAACTACAGGGGCAGGTATTATACCTAAATGGAATGGACCTGATAACAACAGGAAGAGAAGGTTGACCAAGAACAAGACCAAGCTGAGGGGACCTCTTACGCAGACCTACTGAAATAGTCAGAGAGGTTGATACGAAGGGGAAGGGAACAAAAATCTCCCGCACCACGGGGGTGGAAGATATGAGAGTAGAGCTGAGAGGAGGGAAGAATACTGTGTGCAAAATGTGTGCAAGGTAGCTCCAATTAAACAACAGGAGCAGGTTGTACACCTAAAGGAAATGGACCTGATAGCTACAAAGAATTGTAACAAATACGGCAACTACTACCTCAAATATTGTGAAACATTGTCAAATATTTTCAAGTATATTCAAATATCGTAAAATATGGCGATAATACCCAAAATATAGACGATTTTTCGGCAACAGGGCTCGCAGGGCGATAGCCAGTTAAAGAATTGTAATAAATGCGGCAACTATTAGAGACATGGAAACAAAATTGGGGAGAAAAATATGAGAGTAGAGCAGAGAGGAGGGAAGAACACTGTGTGCAAGGTAGCTCTAATTAAACTACAGGGGCAGGTAGTACACCTAAATGGAATGGACCTGATAACTACAGTGGGCGAGCTGGATGAAGTTAAATGGGAGCAAGAATCTAGACAAGCTCACAAAATCCAACAGGAAGAAGAGGTTGACCAAGACCAAGACCAAGCTGAGTGGACCTCTTACGCAGACCTACTGAAATAGTCAGAGAGGTTGATACGATGGGGACGGGGACAAAAATCTCCCGCATCACGGGAATGGAAGATATGAGAATAGAGCTGAGAGGAGGGAAGAATACTGTGTGCAAGGTAGCTCCAATTAAACTACAGGGGCAGGTAGTACACCTAAATGGAATGAACATGATCACTACAGTGGGTGAGCTGGACGAAGTTAAATGGGAGCAGGAATCTAGACAAACTCACAAAATACAACAGGAAGAGAAGGTTGACCAAGACCAAGACCAAGCTGAAGGGACGTCTTACGCAGATACGATGGGGACGGGGACAAAAATCTACCGTATCACGGGAGTGGAAGATATGAGAGTAGAGCTGAGAGGAGGAAAATACTTTGTGCAAAATGTGTGCAAGGTAGCTCCAATTAAACTATAGGGACAGGTAGTACACCTAAATGAAATGGACCTGATAACTACAGTGGGCGAGCTGGACGAAGTTAAATGGGAGCAGGAATCTAGACAAGCTCACCAAATCCAACAGGAAGAGAAGGTTGACCTAGACCAAGATCAAGCTGATGGGACCTCTTACGCAGACCTACTGAAATAGTCGGAGAGGTTGATACGATGGGGACGGGGACAAACATCTCCCGCATCACAGGAGTGGAAGATATGAGAGTAGAGCTGAGAGAACGGAAGAATACTTTGTGCAAAATGTGTGCAAGGTAGCTCCAATTAAACTACAGGAGCAGGTAGTACACCTAAATGGAATGGACCTGATAACTACAGTGGGCGAGCTGGACGAAGTTAAATGGGAGCAAGAATCTAGAGAAGCTCACAAAATCCAACAGGAAGAGGAGGTTGACCAAGACCAACACCAAGCTGACGGGACCTCTTACACAGACCTACTGAAATAGTCAGAGAGGTTGATACGAATGGGACCGGAACAAAAATCTCCCGCATCACGGGGGTGGAAGATATGAGAGTAGAGCTGAGAGGAGGGAAGAATACTTTGTGCAAAATGTGTGCAAGGTAGCTCCAATTAAACTACAGGGGCAGGTAGTACACCTAAATGGAATGGACCTGATAACTACAGTGGGCGAGTTGGACGAAGTTAAATGGGAGCAGGAATCTAGAGAAGCTCACAAAATCCAACAGGAAGAGGAGGTTGACCAAGACCAAGACCAAGCTGAGGGGACCTCTTACGCAGACCTACAGAAATAGTCAGAGAGTTTGATACGATGGGGACGGGGACAAAAATCTCCCGCATCACGGGCTGGAAGATATGAGAGTAGAGCTGAGAGGAGGGAAGAACACTGTGTGCAAAATGTGTGCAAGGTAGCTCCAATTAAACTACAGGGGCAGGTAGTACACCTAAATGGACCTGATAACTACATCTTTTAAGTCCCCATACTAGATGGAATATTCCCAGCATTACTACAATGGGAGTTAACCTACATTATAAACACATTGGTGTACATATTTAAAGGTTGCATTGCTTTTAGGTACATACCCAATACATGGAGAGAGGTCAAAGTGACCTTTATACCCAAACCAGGCAAAGTAGATTACACACTTGCTAAGTTATTCAGGCCCATCAGCCTAACCTCATATCTATTGAAGACGCTGGAAAGGCTCTGTGATCGTGAAATCAGGGACGGGCCGCTGAGAACGTACCCCATACATCCGAAACAGCATGTCTACCAACCAGGACGCTCAACGGAATCAGCCCTACATCTGGTAACCTCAAAGATAGAGGAAACACTACAGCATAAAAGTTCGTTGCTTGCCACCTTCATTGACATTGAAGGTGCTTTTGACAAAACAACATTTAAGAGTATTGATAATGCTCTAACATCTCACGGGATTCACCCCACTATTAGGGGCTGGATAAAAAATATGCTTGGTCTAAGAACAATCCAAGTAACACTAGATGACGTAACATCAAAAAAAGTTGCAGGAAGAGGCTGTCCTCAAGGTGGAGTCCTCTCACCCCTTTTATGGGACCTTGTAGTTGATAGCCTCCTCCTGGAATTAAACAACTCAGGATACTATGCCGTTGGCTATGCCGACGACATAGTGATCATGATAAATGGCAGTTTTGAAGGTGTACTCTGTAATCTCATGCAGAGTGCCCTACAGATTGTTGAGAACTGGTGCGATAGCCATTCGCTAACAGTTAACCCAAAAAAAGACAGAGCTGATATTGTTTACGAGGAAGAGGAAACTCGAGCTCATGAACATGCCAACTCTTTTTAAGGTCTCTCTGAGTCTCACAGATAAAGTAAAATATCTAGGATTAATCATGGATACAAAACTGAACTGGAATGAGCATATAACATCCAAGCTGCAAAAAGCTTGCATCTCATTCTGGCAATGCCGCAGGGCGGTTGGTAAAACATGGGGCCTGTCTCCCAAGATCACCCAATGGATATATACCGCGATCATAAGACCAACTATCGCATATGGTGCAATAGTCTGGTGGTCGAAAACCAAACAAGTTACAACAATCTCAAAGCTATCACACATCCAGCTGATGGCGTGTCTTGCCATCACCGGCGCTATGAGAACAACGCCCACAGCAGCTCTTGAAGCACTGTTATGTCTACAACCACTCGACCTTCTAATAAGGGAGACTGCAGTAAAAACAGCATTACGGCTATCTTCACTCAACCTGTGGCATGATAAAGGTAAAATTATTGGACACAGGAGCATACTGAGTGAAGCTATCAAACTAGACCCCCTCATAGAAGGTAAGTGCGACAGAATTCTACCAAAATACAGTTTTGTCAAACACTTTCAGACCATCACCACAATGGATGGTATCCCACAAGGCGCCAACATAACCATGTATACTGATGGATCCAAAACTAAGACGAGAGCTTGCTATGGAATATTTTCACCAGAACTCGATCTCAAGATAAGTGCACCACTTGGAAGATTCACGTCAGTCTTCCAAGCTGAAATAACAAGAATACTAAAGTGTGTTCAAATTCTAGCTGAACGGAATATTAAGGATAAACATATCCAAATACTCACCGACAGCAAAGCAGCTCTAACTGCACTAAATGCCAAAACATTTGTGTCGAAAGAGCTATATTCATGTCTACACAGCCTGGAGGAGCTAGCTAAATATAACAAACTAGAACTCTGCTGGATCAAAGGACATAGTGGCATCAAGGGGAACGAAATAGCAGATGAACTTGCCAGGAAGGGATCCTTACATCCTCTAACAACCCAAGATAATGAAATACTTTCTGCAGGTACTCTGAAAAAAATAATAGAGCATAGGACACATGCTCTTCACAAGGTAAGAGGCGAGAAACGCCGGGCTGCAAGCAATCTAAGGTAGCAATTAGGCAACCTTGTAAAATTGCAGCCACGGCCCGCCTTAACTTATCTAGAACTAATCTGAAATTATTGACAAACATCCTAACCGGCCACTGCCGGCTAAACAAACACCTACATACGATGGGTCTGGTAAACAGCCCGTTATGTAGAGGGTGCAATGAAGAACTAGAAACAGCAGAGCATGTAATATGTCTCTGCCCAGCTGTAGTAAACATTAGGCATCAAATACTAGGGGAGTGCTGGCCTAGTATGGTCAGCATTGGCAGCTCCTCATCCGCCAGAGTTTTGCAGTTTGCACGCAAAATTAACTGGTGGGACGAGTGAGCAGCCTTAAAGGGAGGTTTCACAATGGGCCCATTTAGAGGACTAAGTGTCTGTAGCTATACTACCCTCCAGCCAACTATCCATAACTATCCAGATAACTACAGTGGGCGAGCTGGACGAAGTTAAATGGGAGCAGGAATCTAGACAAGCTCACAAAATCCAACAGGAAGAGGAGGTTGACCAAGACCAAGACCAAGCTGAGGGAACCTCTTACGCAGAGCTACTGAAATAGTCAGAGAGGTTGATACAAAGGGGTCGGGGACAAAAAACTCCCGCATTACGGGAGTGGAAGATATGAGAGTAGAGTTGAGAGGAGGGAAGAATACTCTGTGCAAAATGTGTGCAAGGTAGCTCCAATTAAACTACAGAGGCAGGTAGTACACCTAAATAGAACGGACCTGATAACTACAGTGGGCGAGCTGGACGAAGTTAAATAGGAGCAGGAATCTAGATAAGGTCACAAAATCCAACAGGAAGAGGAGGTTGACCAAGACCAAGACCAAGCTAAGGCAGTGTGAACCCACCTCTTAGCAATCTACACTGATGAGATTTAATAAGATCGAAATCTAGATATGTAGATTGCTAAGAGGTGGGTTCACACTTATATATGTTTTATACGATTGGCCTTGTGCTGACAATCAATAACTCAAAGAAGGTGATGTTTGCCATACAATGGCTCGAACTATATCTTCACTGATCTTCTCATCATCTCTAGAATGTATCAAGAAGGTGGGCGTTGTTCCTTTTAAGATAAGTGGCGGGATTAATCTCGATGTTGATTGGTGCATCTAAATGCAGATGACCCGCCGGTCGAGAGGTCTGTACAAAGGGCGCGCCCTGAAACGACGAAAAAAAAAACGCTGCGAGAGACCAAGAATGAGAATGCAATGGTCAGAAAGCTCCCGACGTACCTGTTTGGCGGGAGCCAACAAGAACCCGAATAAGTAGACTAAAGGGGACGCGGAAAGGCTGAAACGGATACTCGGGACCGAGGTTAATCCGATATCCATATAAACACTAGGGCCGAAACAGGAGGATAAAGGTGAGATCAAAAGACTCAGAAGGGAACTGACGATAGCCAAGAGGGAGAATGAAGCCCTGAAAGCCAGGCATGAAGAGATTGAGACTAGGATGGAAATATTAGATACCGTAAAACCACATGTTACGATATTTAAAATTAACATTAAAAAACACATCATGGCGACGCTGTAAAATAATAAGAACTAATAATATACAAATTAAGAAGAGAAAGCTAATCCATTACAACAAACTACATCCTTCACACCAGGTTTTCCAGATCAACTCAACGATTGGTGAAAGCACTGCGAAGGAAACTCCTATTAATTGGTTAATGTAATGTAATTGAGATATGACAAGCAATGATCATAAAATAAATTTAAAAAAAAAACAAGAGGGAATTAGGTGAGACGGTGCCCCAAACTCTAACGACTACACTCATCAGGGCGGTGATGATAAGGGGGGTATCGTTGTTAAGGCTTGGAAATGGAAACCGGTATATTCATGGAAGTAATAAGTACCACGTAGGTAGCCGGAAAAGTAGGGGAGGCGAGGAGGTAGGTTAGGCACAGCCTCTTCATAATGTGCGATGAAGAGATGTTAAAGGCGATACGAAGGGAATATACGAGAGCGTTAAGGATGCCATGAAAAAAAAGAGGACGAAACAGCGAGGTAGTGGAGGTGGAGAGACTTAAAACGAAGGATGCAAGATAGATCCTGAAATTCACGTTCGCAGAGGTAGGCATCGAGGTTATACTCCGAGATAGACACACGAGAAAGCAGGAAACAAGGAAAGCCCAGAAAATCCAACAGGAAGAGGAGGTTGACCAAGACCAATACCAAGCTGAGGGGACCTCCTACGCAGTCCAACTGTAATAGTCAGAGAGGTTGATACGAAGGGGACGGGAACAACAATCTAGCAAATCACGGAAACGGGGTTGGAAGATATGAGAGTAGAGCAGAGAGGAGGGACGAAAACTATGTGCAAAATGTGTGCAAGGTAGCTCCAATTAAACTACAGGGACAGGTTGTACACCTAAAGGAAATGGATCTGCTAACTACAGTAGGCGAGCTGGAAGAAGTGAAATGCGAGCAGGGTGGAGCTGCTAGGGGAATTCCGAGTAGGAGGGCTCAAACCGGCCTATGGGGATACCCAGGCCTGCACGATTACGTGCATTAAGGCGAATCTCGGAAGATGAAATACGGTTCAATGTTGACCTAATCGCGCGGTCTTTTCTAGTCAACATTTTATAATTTTTTGAAAATATGTGTGGATATTTCTCTAGTCTACGGCCCAATTCACACATAAGTGGCATCGGGTGCAAGCGCAGGCACGACGTCGCACAGGCGATTGTGATGTCCATATGCAGTGAAGAGGTGGACATTGCTCCTTATGTTTACATAGAGACGGCGTGGAAGAGTTATGCCTTTCGCCTCTTCGCCTACCGTGTCTTAGGCGAAGGAGCGAAGACGCGGTGCCGGCGCTGCTAGAGGCACGACGCTTCGAGCCCCCTCTATATAAACATGTGGTGCAATGTCCAGTTAGGTGACGAGGCGCGGGCACTAGCGTCGTGCCTCTCGCCGCGCCGGCACCGGCACCGCGTCTTCGCGTCTTCGCCTAAGACACGGTAGGCGAAGAGGCGAATCTCTTCCACGGCACCTCTATGTAAACATAAGATGCAATGTCCACCCCTTCACTGCATATGGACATCACAATCGCCTGTGCGACATCGCGCCTGCGCCTCGCCTACACCGCGCCTGCGCCCGACGCCGCTTATGTGTGAATTGGGCCTAAGGATGATTTGATACTTTGTTAGGACGAAAAAGTTAATTTTTTGTCTGGAAATAGTTGTAAAAGATATGCAAAAGTAGTCAATATTTGCATCAGAAAAGTATATATTTACTCCGATTTGTAATCAAAATTCAACAGAAATTCCTCAAGCAAGAGATTGCAGTTTCATATTTCAAGTTTTGATGAATACAATCTGATAATGCTTAAGTACAGTAGTATAGTTTATAGACATCCGGTGCAATTATCACAAAATTCTTGATTATTTCGAAATAAATTAATTTCTAGGTCCAGTTTTTCCTGGGGCCACGGTTTGTACACTCCGCAAAAGAAGTAGCAGCAGTTCCGTTAGTCTCACAACGCGTTTTTCGAACAGCTCGAATCCTCGAATGAGATTTTCGAAGATTCGCCTTAAGGCTCTATGCTCTACAAAGAAACCTATCTAATACTGTTGCGGTATAAAGGCAAAAATATTTTTTTACATTGAATTTTTGTGGTGCGTCACCAAACAAGTAGTAGTAGACAAAATAAACTTTTATCTTTTCATTCACCAATGAAAATATAAAAGTTGAATTATTTTTATTTATTTTGTCTACTACTACTTGTTTGTTTTACACTTACATTGCCCTTTAAATAGATCCAACTAAGATATAGTTCCGGCCTCAAAGGTTTTATATTATTTTAAATTCCCAACGCTAAAAGCTTGTTGTTCTTTTAATTTATATCGCAGTGTGTGTGTGTAGGTGGGCACCCACATATTGTTGCATCGGTATAAATATAGCACGGCATCCATTATGATTTAATGACCGCATAATAAATATCATACAGAACCTGTATGTCATTTCAAATATCGTTAACACGCAAACAATACACGGACAACTTTATACTTGTAAAACTTTTTCTCAAATATTTTTCTGGACTATACTTAAAATGACACAAACATATTCATAAATAATGGAGTTTCATCAAGTAAGTATAATATCCATCAATTTTTAAGGAATTTTATTTTATTAATTTTTCAAGGACAATAATGATAATATATATTTTATCATTATTATTTTATATTACCACACTACTTTTCGTATTAATGAATCAAATAATATTATAATTTTTTTTGAGTACAAACAATGACAATAAATTAGACCTGATTGTCCAAATGATAAAAGATATGAAAGCAGACACGAAAAAATTTAAATAAAACAAGAAGAATGTAGAGATAAAATTAAAAAAAAATCAGAGAAGGAAATTTTATTTTATTAATTTTTCAAGGACAATAATTATAATACATATGAGATATATTTTATTATTATTATTTTATATTACCGCACTACTTTTCGTATTAATGAATCAAATAATACGAGGCATATCCAGAAAGTAAGAGTACTGAGGCTCTCACGGTCGGAGGGATTTTATTTTCATCATGTTGGTCACACGGCAGTGTAGCCTGACTCCTCCCCTTTGCACCGAGACCGGTTCGAGGTCAGTACGTTGAGAACTGTTGACACGACAACAAGTTTCGTGAATAATGTCAATCCAATCTCCCGCCAAGTGAGAAATACGCGGCGTCATCCGTTATCTCGTTAGGAAGGGAAAACCTTCATTTGAGATTTATAATGAAGTGAAAACTGCATATGGTGATAAAGCTATGAATCGTACGAATGTGTACAAGTGGTGTCGCGAGTTTAAAAACGGTCGTACGTCTGTGCATGATGATCAGAGGAGCGGAAGACCTTCAATTGAGACTGACGAAATTGTGGAAAAAATTGAAAATGCGCTCCGTGACGATCGCAGATTGACTGTAGATGAACTTCCGCAAATCTCCAGATCTCTACTACACGAAACAATCACAGAAACCCTCGGATATCGGAAACTGTCCGCGAGGTGGGTCCCAAAACAACTGACAGACCAGCACAAGTTGAATCGAGTGGAGGCCGGGCAAGAGTTTTTGAGGCGCTGGAAACTCCATGGAGATTAATTTCTCCGCTCCATCGTAACTGGAGATGAAACTTGGGTAGCACACCACACGCCCGAAACCAAAAGACAGTCTCAACAGTGGCGTCACACCTCTTCACCCTCCGCCAAAAAGTTCAAAATCACAATTTCAGCCAAGAAAGTCATGGCATCCGTGTTTTGGGACTGTCAAGGCATAATTTTAATCGAATATCTGCCTCAAGGGGAGACCATCAACTCTGCAAGATACTGTGAGACCTTAAAAAAAATGCGAAGGGCGATTCAGAACAAGAGGAGAGGCATGCTGACAAAAGGAGTCTGCCTGCTGCACGACAATGCCAGACCACACACGGCCAACGCCACGAAGGAACTGTTCGCCTCGTTTAAATGGGATGTCCTGAACCATCCCGCGCATTCCCCTGATCTAGCACCTTCAGATTACTATCTCTTTACCTCCCTGAAGCTGCACATGGGTGGAAAAAGGTTTTTAACCGACGAGGAGGTAAAGGAGGAGTTGGAGAAGTGGACGAAGGAGTTGGCGGAAAACTACTTCGAGGAAGGCATCAAAAAATTGATACCTCGCTACACCACCTGCATAGAGAGGAATGGCGACTATGTCGAAAAATAGCTTTTATTATGTACTAAAGTTTCACGTAATTTTATTGTTTAAATAAAAAATTTTAACACCTACAAAAATTCAGTACTCTTACTTTCTGGATATGCCTCGTATATTGATCTGAGCTCCGCTACAGCATGTTCTTGTCGATATATATAGATCTGAGCGCCGCTATGCACCGTCTATACAGGCGATGTTCTTGAGTCGATATATGTCGATCTCAGCACCGCTATGCCCCGTATATACAGCATATATAGTTGTTGACTGCGATGATCTGTAGATCAAGATCATACAAAAAAACTCGAATGTGGATGAAATTTCGTGAATCACAGTTTTTCAGAGGGTTTCTGTGAAGTAAGGTTAATACCCGGTGATTACCCTCCTCTGAGTATCTCCCTTTACCAGCGAAAAAGCCCTCGAGCTGATAACTATATAAAGTTTTTTTTTACCAAAATATGACCTATCCTACCTATATGTATCTCTCAAACGCGTTAATATTTCCATCTAATCTCTTAAATTTGAAATAGCTTTATCCATTAGCTACTTTATTTTATTTTATTTTATTTAACCGAATGCCTATGTACCATATTTTGGTGTAAGGCTGCATCCATTAGCTACTTATATAAGCAAACTAAACTGGATTTAGTTGTTTACTAAGAAAGGTATGATGTTTTATAGGTTGACTTTCAGACTATAATAATGCCTAGACTGTACGGGCACGTATTTCCCGCTATTCATTTTTTCTTCTTTATGTAGTTCTTCATGTAATCGGGTCTAATAAATTTGAACATAAATAAGAGGTACAAATATCTCATTATACCGATTTCCTATCGTAATAGCGTATAAAAATAGCTATTTATTAATTGTATTTATTTAAATAAGTTTATGTGTTGACTAATGACTGTAATAAAATAAACTAATCACCGTCAATTCTTAAAAATGCACGCAATGCAACCTTTAGCCAGCCGCCACAAAACATGTACGCAAACATTTCCCGAACTACCTCCGACCAATGTCCATATTAGCAAATCGTTCGCAAATTGCTCTTACTTATCATACCTAATGATTCAACAATCACGGTCGAAACGGCCGGCATTCTATCGGCGGCTAATTAGAATTGGTACTTGACACAATTTCTGCGGATTCGTGCCCAGGTTGACGAGCCGGCTGACTCACCGCCGCCGTCCGAGTCTGGTTTTGCTGATTGCAAACGCAGCCAGTCATGTGGCAACAACAACACCAGCAACGCGAAGTATGTTTTCGGGCGTTGTGTGGGCGGGCTACGCGAAATACTTCTTGGCATTTACAACAATGCCGGACGCCAACCGATGATCATTGTCATGCGGGGCTATTTTTATATTTATTATTTTTAAACTTTATCTGGAAGTACCTAATTTTAAATAGATCTTAATCATTACATATGGAATTGTCTTAATATATTTGAGATTTACGGCCGGTTCTACAATCGACATTTAACTGGAGAATAAGGCTATTCGTGGAATAATTTTAAGATATTAGTGTCAATATCTGAAACTTATTCTAGTAATAGTTTTATTCTCCGGTTAAATATCAATTGTAGAACTGGCCCTTAAGAGATTGTATGAATATATAGATTGCACTGTAGAAAAGAATGCAGAATGCTGTAAAATCCTTTCACATGACACATTAGTGATCGGGATTATATTTATTTATCGTTTTATCCTACAAAGCTGCTTTTTCCTGTACCTTTATAAATATTTATATATCTATATAGAAATAAACATGTTATTATTTTTGTTCGTGAACATACTGTATATTTAATTTCGTCCTCTTCTCCAGAACGATAAAGACTTGATTTATTACAAAATTAAAAAAATATATAACCTCTTCTCCAGAACGATAAAGACTGTCTTTGATTGCTTTTTATAAAATTTAAAAAAAAATGTAAAACCTCTTCTCCAGAGTGATAAAGACTGTCTTTGATTCAAATTAAAAATTATATAACATTTTTTTAATATTTTTTTCACAAAATTTATGCAGCACGCAACTTTTGCACCATAGCAAATTATATTAATTTCGGTCTCGCTCAATTTATGCCTTGAATGTTTAACGCAATTGAGGCTGATAATTTCGTTTTCCACGGTCGTAACGTGACGACGGTGCGTTGACCCGGGGCGCGCTACACATCGCGAAAAGCATACCATGTTTTCCTCTTTTTTCATGCTTCCGGCCGCCCTCGGGGCAGCGAGGGTCATCGCTTTTGCTAGCGAGCTACTGTTAATTGATTGTTTTGTGGCACGGGGGGTCCTATACATATATAAATGATTTAAAAGCTGTCAGCACACAGAATTTTTGTTTGTTATATTTATGGACGAGTATGATATAACAAGGAGCGTATTAAAAAGCATTAAAATATGATCCCTTTAATAAGCACGAAAATGCATAATGAAGCATACAAATAAAGGTCGTTTTAGAGAAGACAATTTCCCAAACTCAAAAGTTGTTCAAGAAATGAATTCATATATCCTTCACCCATACAAATTGTCCTTGACAAATAGAACGCGTTATATTTTTCCATTCGATCTACCATCCAATTCAAATTTTCAAATAATTTGCTGTATGATACGAGACAATTTATATTGTCTCGCATCTTGACTAAAGGTCGTTTTAGACAAGACAATATCTTGACTCAAAAGTTAGTCAAGATGCGAGACAATCTAAATTGTCTCGTATCATACAGCAAATTATTTGAAATATGATTTTTCACTGGCATTATCCTTAAGGTCGTTTTAGACAAGACAATTTCTTGACTCAAAAGTTAAGGTCGTTTTAGACAAGACAATTTCTTAGCTCAAAAGTCCCATACAATTTGTTCTTGACAAATAGAACGCGTTATATTTTTCCATTCGATCTACCATCTAATTCAAATTTTTAAATAATTTGCTGTATGATACGAGACAATTTAGATTGTCTCGCATCTTGACTAAAGGTCGTTTTAGACAAGACAATTTCTTGACTCAAAAGTTAGTCAAGATGCGAGACAATCTTAATTGTCTCGTATCATACAGCAAATTATTTGAAATATTGAATTGGATGGTAGACCGAATGGAAAAATATAACGCGTTCTATTTGTCAAGAACAAATTGTATGCGAGGAGGATATATGAATTCATTTCTTGAATAACTTTTGAGCTAAGAAATTGTCTTGTCTAAAACGACCTTAACTTTTGAGTCAAGAAATTGTCTTGTCTGAAACGACCTTAAGGATAATGCCAGTGAAAAATCATATAATATTAAAGTAGACTGAAAAAAGTGCGAAAAAAAGTAGAAAATATGAAAAATGTTGCATAATTTATAACTATGAACTTATGAACTTATGAACTCTGAACGACATACCCGAGATGATAACTATATCATTTGCCAGGGCCGTATTTGAGGGGATATTTGAGAGTTTGACCCCCCACCCGCCGAAATGTTATGTAAAGTATAAAATAGAATGCGTTTACTTCGTTTCCTTACAAATTATTTGGCTGCGATTCTTTAAACACCAAACCCACGACCCTCGCGAATGTTTTGCAAGATACAACCCTGTCATTTGCTGACATTGGTTATGCACGAGGACTAAATACCAAGGAAAAAATAAGCAACCCCCTGCGTATTTTTTCCTTGAAATTTAGTCCTCGTGCATAACTAAAGTCAGCAAATGACAGGGTTGTATCTTGCAAAACATTCGCGAGGGTCGGGGGTTTGGTGTTGGCAGCCAAATAATTTGTAATGAAAAAAATAAGCATAATATTAAAAAACGGCGAAAAAAGCAAAAATATCAAATGATTTTGATGAAGTTTTATAATATAAAAATACAGCTTTTTATAGTAAGTAATTTTTTATAGTAGTATTGATTTTCAACCTCATTTGAGAATACCTGCAGACGAGAATATAGGGCATGAAAGGATAAAAACAGACTTTTTGATCATTTAGTTAACAATTGTTAAAAATTACTTATGATACAATACTTATCCACATAGATAATTAATATAGAACTCTATCTGTTTCTCTCTTGGTAAACGTTCGTTTACTTTTCATTTACCGCCCATGCACGTTAAAATGTAGAACAAATTATTGCACGTGGAGTTAAACAACATACTGCGCACTACCTGTCGACAGGCAGATAAGTTTATCGTATGTTCCCTCGGCTCCTATCTTTACGACGTATTGTGAGCGTGTGCAATCAATAATTTGCACATGGCTCATTGAAGCAGTTTGTACACAAACAGTGTCCTTTAAAATTTGGTTATAAAAGCAGAACGGCCGTTATCAACGTTTTTTTTAACCACACAGTGTTATCAGAATCTCAACGAATGCCATCGCCAGTTTACAATAGCCGCACGTTTGGTTAATGACATGTTTGGTCTTCAGCTGTAATGTATAAGGATAGTATTATTATTAGAACAAAATCAATAATTTTATTTTGTTGTTTATTTATGTATGTGCTAGTTTCAAAAATTTCTGCAAATGAGTGTTTCAAAAATGTGGGATAAAAACATCTATTACCTTTATACCAACATCACAAAGATGTATTACTTCTAAACTGATCTGAGCTTATCCCTGAACAGGTGCGAACAAGCTCTTTGGTTGATGACTTTCAGCCTCATGAAGGAGAAAGCGCATATTAACAACCCCATTAGAAAACTTTCACCAGAACACATTATCGTCCTTGAATAGGACCGATATTATAGGACACTGTACTCGCAGATCGACACATATTCATTTCATTCTTGCTACAACATACACATTCCACACCGACTCTCCGAAGAGATCAGATGGCTGGCCAACATCACCGAGCTACAGGAGCTAGCGCTCACTTTAAATAGTTGTCGACTTGTATACATTACAATTACATAACATATTTAAACTAGTACGAGTTTTCCTTAATCCTGAGGTGGTGGCAGCGAAACCTCGGTGTTCTACACATCAGCGTTGTATTGTGTTGTTTTGTGTTGTATTGTGTTGTATTGTGTTGTATTGTGTTGTATTGTGTTGTATTGTGTTGTATTGTGTTGTATTGTGTTGTATTGTGTTGTATTGTGTTGTATTGTGTTGTATTGTGTTGTATTGTGTTGTATTGTGTTGTATTGTGTTGTATTGTGTTGTATTGTGTTGTATTGTGTTGTATTGTGTTGTATTGTGTTGTATTGTGTTGTATTGTATTGTGTTGTATTGTGTTGTATTGTGTTGTATTGTGTTGTGTTGTATTGTGTTGTATTGTGTTGTATTGTGTTGTATTGTGTTGTATTGTGTTGTATTGCATTGTATTGCATTGTATTGTGTTGTTTTGTGTTGTATTGTGTTGTATTGTATTGTATTGTATTGTGTTGTATTGTGTTGTATTGTGTTGTATTGTGTTGTATTGTGTTGTATTGTGTTGTATTGTGTTGTATTGTGTTGTATTGTGTTGTATTGTGTTGTATTGTGTTGTATTGTGTTGTATTGTGTTGTATTGTGTTGTATTGTGTTGTATTGTGTTGTATTGTGTTGTATTGTGTTGTATTGGGTTGTATTGTGTTGTATTGTGTTGTATTGTGTTGTATTGTGTTGTATTGTGTTGTATTGTGTTGTATTGTGTTGTATTGTGTTGTATTGTGTTGTATTGTGTTGTATTGTGTTGTATTGTGTTGTATTGTGTTGTATTGTGTTGTATTGTGTTGTATTGTGTTGTATTGTGTTGTATTGTGTTGTATTGTGTTGTATTGGGTTGTATTGGGTTGTATTGTGTTGTATTGTGTTGTATTGTGTTGTATTGTGTTGTATTGTGTTGTATTGTGTTGTATTGTGTTGTATTGTGTTGTATTGTGTTGTATTGTGTTGTATTGTGTTGTATTGTGTTGTATTGTGTTGTATTGTGTTGTATTGTGTTGTATTGCATTGTATTGCATTGTATTGTGTTGTTTTGTGTTGTATTGTATTGTATTGTATTGTGTTGTATTGTGTTGTATTGTGTTGTATTGTGTTGTATTGTGTTGTATTGTGTTGTATTGTGTTGTATTGTGTTGTATTGTGTTGTATTGTGTTGTATTGTGTTGTATTGTGTTGTATTGTGTTGTATTGTGTTGTATTGTGTTGTATTGTGTTGTATTGTGTTGTATTGTGTTGTATTGTGTTGTATTGTGTTGTATTGTGTTGTATTGTGTTGTATTGTGTTGTATTGTGTTGTATTGTGTTGTATTGTGTTGTATTGTGTTGTATTGTGTTGTATTGTGTTGTATTGTGTTGTATTGTGTTCTATTGTGTTGTATTGTGTTGTATTGTGTTTTATTGTGTTGTATTGTGTTGTATTGTGTTGTATTGTGTTGTATTGTGTTGTATTGCATTGTATTGCATTGTATTGTGTTGTATTGTGTTGTATAGTGTTGTATAGTGTTGTACAGTGTTGTACAGTGTTGTATTGTGTTGTATTGTGTTGTACTGTGTTGTATTTTACTGTATTATATTGTACTGTGTTGTAATTTGTTTGATTATATTATGTTGTCTGTTGATTTCAGTTTGTTATTATATAGTATGTCTAGGGAGAAGCTCAGAGAAGTTTAGAAGATGTATTGTGCTGCATTGTGTAGTGTTAAAAAATGCGCGCGGACACCGGACCAAAAACAAATGGGAGATGCTGACGTCGGAGAAGGTGAAGGTAGAGAGTATCCCTCTGTCTTAGGTGCTTTAGCACCTGTAGGCATAGCGCTTATATAGTGAAATAAGTAAGTAAGTATAGACGAGTCGCGCTTTAGCTGGTCCCAGAACTTCCCGATGCTGCTAACTTCACTTCGAACCGTCCGTTTTCTGAAGATTTTTGGCGCCGCCCCAACATCTTCAGCTACTCCCTTGCGCATTCCAATTCAAATTCTGTCTTAGGCACAGGCTTAGAAGAGATAAGCGTCATATAATCTCTTCTAAGCCTGTGCCCAATCCAATTTCATATTCTCCTCTGCGGATTCCAATTCAAATTATGTCTTAGGCACAGGCTTAGAAGAGATAAGCGTCATATAATCTCTTTTAAGTCTGTGCCCAATCCAATTTCATATTCTCCTACGCATTTCTATGTATATGAGTACGATTAGTTTGTTTCCATAGTTCTACATTGGAGATTGTCTTTGACCAATATTTTGTGCAGCTGTGTCTAGTTCAGCAGCACCATTCATCAATAGAATGATACCAAGGTAACAGAATTGCGAAACTTACTTGATGTCTGTGCTGTCCAAGCAGAATGAAGTAGAGTTGTTAGTTCCAATACGCAAGTCCATTGTTTTCGCTATATTGATTACTAACCCTACCTTTAGATCTTCTACCTGTAGCACTTTTAGTTTTGTACAGATATCTGCCTGAGTGCTTGACATGACACATATGGCATCTGCGTATTCCAGATCCTCTAGCCTGCTAAAAGAGCGTCATTGAATACTACGAAGATTAACCGTCAATTACATTGTACTAGATTCGTCAAGAAACTTGTAAAACTTTCTAGTTGCAATTATCATACAAGATTTGTACTTCTAATCGAAGTGCGCGACATATTTCGTGTGTGATGTTAGCTCTTTCTATGACCAACATAAAATAGCAAAATGAAAAACATTGGTATAGCTTAACTATGACCAAACTGCTAAACAGCTGATATTGATTGCTAATACTATCATTAGAACTTCTACCTGTAGCGCTTTTAGTTTTGTATCAATATCTGCGAAAGTGATTGACATGAGCCATATGGCATCCGCGTATTCCAGATCCTCTAGCCTGCTAAAAGGGCGTCATTGAATACTACTAGGATTAAGCGTGAATTACATTGTACTAGATTCGGCAAGAAACTTGCTAAACTTTCTAGTTGCAATAATCATACAAGGTTTGTACTTCTAATCGAAGTGCGCGACATCTTTCGTGTGCGATGTTCAGCTCTTTCTATGACCAACATAAAATAGTAAAATGAAAAACTTTCGTATAGCTTAACTATGACCAAACTGCTAAATGGAACAGTTGATTTGATGTCGGCCGACATGTTGCAGTATCGGTATCGGCGAAAGTGATGTACTGCGCATGCCTGAATAAAAACTTACTGAATACTGAGTAAAAATTAATGCCGCCCTGCTTATTCTAGCACGAAACTTTATTTACACGGGTGATGTTTCAGCTGGAGCAATCTAGCATGAAACTTGTACTCTAGCATGAAACTTGTACTAGTTTCTTGGCGAATCTAGTACAATGTATGTCACGCTTAATCCTTGTAGAATCTAATGACGCCCTTTTAGCAGACTAGAGGATTTGGAATACTAATACTTGTACTAGTTTCTTGACGAATCTAGTACAATCTATGTCACGCTTACTCCTAGTAGTATCCAATGACGCTCTTTTAGCAGGCTAGAGGATCTGGAATACGCGAATGCCATATATGTCATGTCAAGCACTCACACAGATATGGGTACAAAAGTACAGCTACAGGTAGATGCTCTAATGGTAGAATTAACAATCAATATAGCAATAACAATGGACTTGCGTATTGGAACTAACAACTCTAATTGCTAGAAAACAACTCTACAGTAGACACTCCTGCCTCACACCCGCGTTGACTTTGATGTGATCCGTTAGATGTCCATAATGAACGAGACGGAAAAAGCATCATCATAGTAACCTTTGATGTGATCCGTTAGATGTCCATAATGAACGACACGGAAAAAGCATCATCATAGTAGACTTTGATGTGATCTATTAAATGCACATAATTTGCTGCCCAGTGAATGAAAGAGGGAAAAAAAGAAGATGCAAGGCAAATTGGACCAGTTAGTGACATTGTGGGAGAAGAGGGAAGAGCTGGGGGGAGAAATTCGCACCGGAGTGGGTGCTAGTAGTCAAAAGTAAGGTGAAGAACTAAAGAACATAGAAAGCAGAGGAGGGCAGGGAGAAGAAACAGTGATGTCAGGTATAGAAGGAGATGGGGTAAAATCAATGATGGACACTAACGGAATTCGCCAACGTCGGAAGACGACCTGCCTCGTCATAATCCCTCGGGAAGCCGTCGAGCTACCCCATCTCATACCGCTCGCTCTACTTCTTGGACGGGCTGGCAAAGATCGTCGAGATACTGATCGCGGACCACTTTTCTGAGACCAACGATGCTGGCGGAGGCCTATACGTCCGGCGTTATGGCTTCAGACAGGGCAGGTTCACAACGGACGCTATTCTCTCCGTAAAAGGGCTGATAGCAGAAGCCAATGAGGGACACTCGAGGAAAAGACGGAAGAATATTGCGAATAGTTTTAAGACTCTGCCATGGATGACCGTTATGGAAGCATTGAGGGGCAAGGACATACCAAACAAACTTAGTATAAGGATACCTCGCAGATAGAGAGATGATACAAGAAGAACGCATGGGAGCATGTAGGTATGGCTTCAGAAAGGGTAGGTCCACAACGGACGCCATTCTCACCTTAAAGGGCTAATAACGGAGGTCAACGATGGACACTCGAGGAAAAGATGGAAGAACATTGCGTATGCCTTTAAGACCCTGCCATGGACGACCATAATGGAAGCATTGAGGAGCAAGGACATACGAAACGAACTTGGTATAAGGATACCTCGAAGATAGAGAGATGATACACGAAGGACGCACGGGAGCAACAAGACAGAAGGTGTCGAGTATCATAGGGCACAGTCCTAGGGCTCCGTCTAGGGAACATATCCTATGACGACGCACTAAACGCACACATGCCGGAGGGTACAACTGCCATTGCGTTCGCGGACGTCATGGCAATACTCGCACGAGGACGCAACTCTGCCATGGACGACCGTCATGGAAGCATTGAGGAGCATGGGCATACTCAACGAACTTAGAATAAGGATACCTCGCAGATAGAGAGATGATATACGAAGAACGCGCGGGAGCATGTAGGTATGGCTTCAGGAAGGGTAGGTCCACAACAGACGCCATTCTCACCTTAAAGGGCTAATAACGGAGGTCAACGAGGGACACTCGAGGAAAAGATAGAAGAACATTGCGAATGCCTTTAAGACCCTGCCATGGACGACCATAATGAAAGCATTGAGGAGCAAGGACATACGAAACGAACTTGGTATAAGGATATCTCGAAGATATAGAGATGATACACGAAGGGCGCACGGGAGCAACAAGACAGAAGGTGTCAGGTACCATAGGGCACAGTTCTAGGGCCCCTGCTATGGAACATATCCTATGACGACGCACTAAACGCACACATGCCGGAGGGTACAACTGCCATTGCGTTCGCGGACGTCATGGCAATACTCGCACGAGGACGCGACCTGATGGAAACCGCGCGAAAGGACAAGCTGGCAGCGGAATGCATGGCGGTCTGAATGGCGGGCAATGGTCTAAATATGACTGTTAACAAGACCGAAGTCGCCCTGCTCTCCACCAAAAAAACAGGTATCAGGGCCGTCACGGAGATAGAAATATTGGGGGTGACACTCCCAATCAAAAGGCAAATGAATTACCTGGGAATCGTCTTGGAGGTAAACCTGAACGGCACAGGTACAAGGTAATCCACACGCACGGAGGCGTCCCTGGTGCGACTATTCCCGAACATCGGGTGACCAAATGCGAAGACTGCTAACGACGGTGTCGCGCGTCCTGCTGTTGTATACAGCCCCAGCTCCTGGACTGAAGCGACAAAGGCCAAAAGAAACTGCCACAGACTTAGAAGGGTGTTGCGCACCAGTTCGTTTAGGATTCTGGATAGTTCTGGATAGTTGGCTGGAGGGTAGCATAGCTATAGACACGTAAGCCTCAAAATAGGTCCATTGTGAAGCTGATGTATGCAGCCCCATTCTGGACTGAAGCGACAAAGGCCAAAAGAAACTGCCACAGACTTAGAAGGGCGTTGCGCACCAGTTCGTTTAGGATTCTGGATAGTTCTGGATAGTTGGCTGGAGGGTAGCATAGCTACAGACACTAATGCCCCAAAATGGGTCCATTGTGAAACCTCCCTTTCGTTTAGAATTACTCTGGCCTACAGAACGACGTCAACAGATGTTCTCTCTACAATTACCCCAGTCGACCTTGCGGCGGAAGAAAGGGCCGAATAGTACTGTAGGATTAAAAGGGAGACATCTCTCCGGACAGTAAGATCAAGGCCTAGGAATTGATTGTTGCCTAATGGGAAACAGATGCGACGAAACAGCAAACGCAGAGTGACCACGACTTTTTTCTACTAGTAAGACCGGTACTGGAAAGGAGCCATGGGACGATTGACCACTGCAAATACTGATAGGGCACGGGATATTCCAATGTTACTTGTACAAGATTGGAAAGACTGACACAGACAGATGCTGCAACTGCAGCGGGACGTGACGTACACACTCTACAGGTGCAGAAGGTAGTACCGAGCACGAGCCACCCTATGGACTAAATTTCAAGATGACCTGCGGGGGTGAGACATATACAGCGACGACTACGAACTGATACAACACTGAACAAGGACAGAAACGGCAAGACAAGAGACAAGAATGGCAAACAGATGTGAGATACTACTACGAAGCTTAGGCCCAATTCATGGATAGTGCCCCGCGTTCTATCCGCGCGCCTACCAGATATACCAAAACTCACGCTCTGTCACTACGAGGCTTGTTCACCTTAAAGGCACTCTTAGAGTGATATAAGCTGGTAGGCGCCGCAGATAGAACGCGGGGCATTACCTATTTCTTACACCTAGTGATGGTAATAGAGACATGAGTGTCTTTCGAAGATTCTACCTCACAGGACAAAAAAAAGATCTGACCATGGAAGAGAGGAAGGCGCAGAACCAATTAAATGAAAGAGCAAGGAAAGAAATGTAGAATAGGGTACAAGCAAGAGTGGGACATCGAAAACTAAAGATTCCGGATGATTTATGGATACCTGGGCTCTTCTCTCCATGACATACCAGAATCGATTCGAGATATTAGAAAATGAATTAGAAATGATATACATATTCACACTATCAAAAGCAACAAAGTCAAAAATACAGTTGTATTTAATATTCTTGTTTTATTCAATGCACTTCCAAAGCATATTAAATCTGAAAAGTCCCTATATAAATATAAGCAAGCAGTCCTATATTCTAAAATCATCAGAAACATATACCAAGATGCCACCCTCCATATAAAAATCGACGATGAACTCGGTACAAGGAAAATATCTCTAGACAGACAAGTCAGGCAAGAGGATACAATGTCGCCAAAACTATTCACACTAGCAATGTGTTTAAATCCCTCCAATGGAACAACATAATGGACGGCAAATCTAATCACCCAAGATTCGCTGAGGACATAGTATTAGTAAGTAACAACATTCAAGACATCCAAAGCCGATGCTGACGGAACTAAATGAAAAGTCAAAAGAAGTAGGTCTAAAAATGATCCAGAGTAATTATGGGAAAATCTGACGACTTAAATTTATCTAAAAAAAAATGTATTTTATGCTTTAAGTGGCTTTTCCAACATAAGGTTTAATGCGATAGATATAAATATCTACAGAAAACAAGTATATTAACATGTTTGTTTAGATTAAAAAGGCGCTGCCATAAAAACAAAGCAGTTCATAAATGATTTTAATTTTTGTTGCAATAAACTCTGCCAACGAACATAAAACTCCTTACTAAAATCCCACCATTAAAAACGATAACAAACACACCCATACATACATACTGTGAATCTATTATTAAACACTTTACAGCTATACAAACCTCCATTTCCCCCTTACGCGTACTCTAAATATAGTTATTTAGCACGTACACACATGTGAGTTGGAAAATTGCATTTCCTTTAAACTGTCGTGGCTGGCGCCTTGCTTCTCCGTCATGGATAAAACATTAAAGAGATTGTCCTGGTGGCGTGCATGCAAACGTATTTATAGACAACGAGTAATGTATCCGCGCGCCGTTTGCGTTTTCAAGGAATACGACCGTTTAAAATTATTACGCGATTGAACAAAAATATCCTACCTGCGGTGAGAAGAATACGTTTCTGAAAATAATACTGACATAATGTGATATGGATAGCGGTGAATGTCTGTTGTTTTTATTAAATGCTTGATCAAATTTATTCCTTATTTTGCATGCCACACGTGTGCAATATAATTATTATTATTTTTAATTGTTTGTTTCAGATCAGTTTTGCCTTGAAAAAATTAGTCTGAGATCACCTGCTAATAAATAATTCATTTATCCGGTATAAAAAATTACTTTCAAATAGCATTGATATATTAAACTAACAACCGGTATGGCGAGCACACCCAAAAAAAAAACTCGTTCAAGATTTATTAGGCAGTTTGAAAGTGAATTTCCTATGTTGAGAATGAACTTGTGATGTGACGTCGCGGAGTCTGCCGATATTTTTTTCTAATTGTAAATAATATTGTATAACATAATATTATGATTCAATATCTCCAACTACTACTATTGATTTAGATATTATTATCAATAACGGTAAATAGAATGTTTTTCCTAATCGTTATCAAATTAAAAAGTTCTCGCTTTACAGCTATCAGTACGAGGGCTTTTCCACTGCTAAAGGGAGAAGCTAAAAAAAATGTGATCATCCGGTATTTCACGGAAAACATATGAAAAACTGTGATTCGTGAAATTTTGCTCACAGCAGAGTTTGACCTCTCGCTCCATAATGCTCGGAATCACCTTTCACAGTTTTTCAGAGGTTTTCCGTGAAATACCGGGTGAATTTGTTTTAGTTTCTCCCTTTAGCAACGCAAAAGCTCTCGGGCAGATAGCTATACAGATAGAACTTTTTTAGTTAAATGTTCAGTATGAGAGCTGGGTGTAAACGAAATTTGCAACAAAAAAGTTCATATCAACATGAAGTGATTTTTGGCCACTGTGTTATAAATGAAATATTTTGTTCATGCTAGATTCCAACTCAAAATCCATGAAAAACTATAAATAATTTTTCATAATTGTATACAACAAACAATTATACCCACACATTCGCCATTCGCCCGCCTACAATTTTCTGAGACGGCGTAGAAAAAAATCGACATTTATCATTCTCTCCCCAATTTGTTCCCAAGACGCGATTCCTTACGCGAATTTATGCCGGGCGTGTTTTCACTTTTGTCTCGCCGGCACATTAAAAAGCGTAATTGCGAATTTCTGCTCACACACTTACACACATGTTTTATGCGCGAAGATCTCATTAGAGAAAGTTGCATGCTCTAAATTTCACGAAATGCACGCTCACTAGCACGGCCTGACAGTACACAGCACAACGCAAACATAAAATATTAGTTTAATCATATGTGATGAACAATATGGCATTTCCATAAACTTGAATAAAGGTTGTTTTAGACAAGACAGTTTCTTAGCTCAAAAGTTGTTCAAGAAATGAATTCATATATCCTCCTCCCATACAATTAGTCCTTGACAAATAGAACCCGTTATATTTTTCCATTTAATCTACAATCCAATTCAATATTTCAAATAATTTGCTGTATGATACAAGACAATTTAGATTGTCTCGCATCTTGACTAACTTTTGAGTCAAGAAATTGTCTTGTCTAAAAGAACCTTAACAAGCAATATTGTCGGTCGCATTGATGGTAAAATGGAACTTACAAAGCGATTTATATTTATTAATTAGAATAATTTAGTTTAGATATTTCGGGTATTCACGAGGACAGGGGAAACTGGTGGAAAATGTAAGGTACCAGACCAAAGGGACGATCTCCAAAACGATGGAGCGACCTCATCAAATAACCACAAGAAACAGCATACAATAAACTGTTTTTTTTAAAGTAAATTACTTTCATAACTCCGAGTTATTTTTAACAACTTTGATGTATAGAACAACATTTTCAGATGTAAACAGAGCTATAAGAGGATATGAAATGCAAAGTTAACAATAATTATGCAACATCTATCAGATTAATCACGGGCTACCGTTTACTCACCTTTATGTTCATACTAAGGGCCAGTTCTACAATTGGCATTTAACTGGAGAATAAGGCTATTCGTGGAATAAGTTTGAGATATTAGTGTTAAAACCTCAAACTTATTCCACGAATAGCCTTATATTCTCCAATTAAATGTCAATTGTAGAACCGGTCTGAAATCTCTAAACTAATAAAAAAAAACTTCTATCTTTATAGGGCTATCAGCCGCGAGGCTTGTCCACCGATTAAGGGAGATGCTCTCAAAGGAGTTTAATCACCCGGTATGTACCTTAACTTCACAGAAAATCTGATTCGCGAACATTCGCCCTGATGGGGTTCGAAAACTCAGGCTCCCCAATGTGAGACGGGTTATGCCTTTAACCACTCGGCCACTCTAGCTAGGTGTAGACTAATATTTTCTTGAATATGGATTTTATAAAATTCAAATTATATTTCCTTGAATAAGACATTCAAAGTTAGCGTCCCCGTGGACTTTATTATTTAAAGTCGCGTGAAAAGTTCCCACCGATAAGCAAATAGAATTATGCAGGAAAGTAACGAGAAAACTTGGCCACGTTTTGCCAATAGAAAAGTTCCCAAAATATGTATCGGCTTGTTTTTTGCTTAGCGTACGTGATGGCGTCACTGTATGAATATCATCAATCATTCTACACCTGTTAACATGGCGTTTTTTATTCGAAAATTAATCTTATGAATTATTTACTACTCACAATTGTATCGCTATGTGTTTTATTGTAATTTGGGAATTCTTATGTTAAGGAATTTCGTTTTCTTTTTACGCATAGATATTTTAACGGTTATATACACACCGGCAAAATTATACACATCGAATATTGAATTTTCTCTCTAGTTTTTTCTTTTCTCTTACGTTAGATAAAGTTGAAATCCTCACTAAAATTGTCAATTGCGAGCGAGGGACAAAGAAAGGATCTATTATTCAAAAGTGATCTATTTTGATTATATATTAGTATATATTATCTTTGTAATGTACATGCCCATACTAGTTTTAGTTTAAAGAGAAAGAAATTTCACTGCGATCTGAGTGAATAATCACCATAGTGCCTTTCGTTTATCACTTTGAGCTGGTACGGGCAATTACATAATGCAGGAATCATCATTTGTAGAGATTATAAGATTTAAAATTAGATGCAGGATCAAACATGCACACGAAGTGTACAAATCGTAAATACACAAATATAGTAAATATTTCCTATATATCTCAAAAATTGATAATATCAAAGATATAGTGAAGCCACTTCTTAGAAATCTACATATCTAGATAGTGCCTTTCGTTTATCACTCTGGGCTAGTACGGGCATCTTGTTTCTTGTTCTATTTGCCGTTGCGCATAATTCAACCTCGGCCCTTACAACCGGCGGCGCACGACCGCAAGACCTGAGCCATACTGCACGCCACGGGGCCGACGAACAATGCTAAACAATGCTAAACGAAAGCGCCTCTATTTAACAAATTGAATTATATTAATCTCAAAAATTCAGACTACTGTTGGATTTGAACCTATGTCTCCTAGTATCATACTTGTTTTAGTTATTTTCATGGGTAGAGCAAAGTTAACACCTGTTCTACTTGTTTGAGCATGGATTTATTTGGGCACCATCTATGTTACAGCTATATTTTGATATAGTACAGCTACAAAATAGATACATGGTAGTCTAGTAACTAGATGATACTGATATCTAGGACTGTCCTAAGAAATGCAGTACATGTGGGCAACCTAAAATAATGCACCCCTCTTCATAAGAAAATACATCGGATGGCTAGTGGGTTACTAAATAAGTGATCAAATTATTCTCCCAAAAGGCGTTTTTTTGAGAACGAAAACTATATTGGTAAGTAAATTCCTCTTATATATTTTTTTGATTATATGTTTAAATGTTATTTCTTTTTTTTGTGATTACAACGACTATGGTGCGGTTACTTAACCAGATTAAATTCTGTACGGTTTTGTAATGTAAAACTATTGTATATGAAAAAAAAAACAAATAAATTGTATTTTTTTTGTCGAAAAACCTACAAACTATCCCTATGAGACATTCACTGTATTAGATATTATTACAGCAAATTAAAATAACCAACTGGCGTAACTCTCACACGACCGATAAATTAAAAAAAAAACACTTACTACTTGTTGCGAGGTTGACTCACAATAGGAAACACCCCGTTGCTGTCTTCAATTTACTTGCGCGGTGCTCCACTATTCCATATCCAGCCCATGCAAAGCACTGAGTTTAGTTTAAAAAACTGTTACTGCTGTAAATTACGAATAGGTACGGGATACTTTCCTTAACGTGGTTTAAAAACGCGAGCTAGTTAAAACTGCAATAAACACGTGAACACCTGCAACAAAACGAGGGTTTTAGCTTATATATACATTACCTTTCGGTATAGGCTAACTAGATAATAGTACGAAACGATATGTACATGTTCATATGGTGTTAAAAAAAACTGATAAGTTGATGGCAGCATTTTGTAAATTGTATCAAAGATAAATCATCTCTGTGCATTAACAATTATTTAAAACTTATTTCTGTTCAAACATAATACAACTAACCCCCTAGGAAGAAAGTTAAACGCCATCTTGCGGCACCACAATTAGCAATG
Source organism: Lordithon lunulatus (assembly GCA_963942505.1). Lineage (NCBI taxonomy): Eukaryota > Metazoa > Arthropoda > Insecta > Coleoptera > Staphylinidae > Lordithon > Lordithon lunulatus. Next base: position 52,477,383 of record OZ012669.1, read on the forward strand.
CACACCCATATGGTAACAACATGCTCATTCTATCAGGATCAACGGGTAGTGCCCTATATAGAATAATATAACCACTCGAGATATTGTGTGAATTCATCGTCACTAGCTGAGCTACACTGATGTGATCTAATAAGATCGAAATCTAGATATGTAGATTGCTAAGAGGTGGATTCACACTTGTATATGTTCTATTTCTGTTTATGTCTAGACACTATTTATTTATTTACATATATTCGGATATAAACAGAACATCAAGTTAAATTTCTTAAACTATGATTTATAGATCTAAAATCAGCATATGACTCAATTCTCAGGGGTAAGCTATTGGAGTGTATGGAACGGTTGGGGATGTAAGAGGAAGCGTGGAATGTGTGAGAAGGATTTACAAAGAGTCGTGGGCAAAAGCAAGAGTGAATGAAGAAGAATATACGTTCTCTTATGTTCAATCTGTATATAGGTAAGTTAGAGGAGGTGTTAAAGAACGGGTAAGGGTTGGAGAGAACCAAGGTAAGTGTGTTAGCATATGCGGATGATGTAATGCTTGTGTCTATGAGAGTGGAAGCGATACAAGAGATGTTGGAAGAAATGGGAAGGTACCTTAAGAAAGCGTAGTAGCGAATGAGGACAAAACAAATTGATGATCTTTCAAAATTAGGGTAGGATAGATAGAGCGAATCAGAGGATCCTGAATCCAGAGCTGGTTTGTCGGGAAGGTCCTTCAACTCAAGGAAATCCCAACGGCGGGACAGGTGGCACACAACCGCGAAGGTAAGTTGAACTCGGGTCCTGGACCCTCTAATAGTGGTATCCGGCCCTTGCGCTGGCCATACCCGGGACAAAGACAAGGTAGAGCGGATGAGCTCAAATGGAAGCCAATAATGATTGAGAGAGTGAATTGATTCAAGTATTTAGTCTTTTAGCTATACTACAGAGGTGGGTTAAGGAAGCAATTTCAGTAGGTGCAAATAAAGGCGAGAATGGCTAGGGGGATAGTGCAGAGAAAATCGAGCTGGTCGGATGGTAAAATAGTAATAGCGTGTAAGATATGGGATGCGTGCGTGAAGCCAATATTGCTGTATGGAGTGGAGTCTAAGTGTGGGGATTGCAAGAGTGGGATATAATCGAAAGGGGATAAGGCTGGTTTCTGATAAGTCTGCTAAAACTCGAAAGATCGACGCCTATGATCCTACAGGAAACGAATCGGATGAGCATGTGGTGGGAATTGTGTGAGAGGGTAGTGAAGTCCGACGAAAAATTGCACGAGTTGGGGGAAGGCAGACTGGTGCGGGATGTGTGGATGAGATGTAGCAGTAGGACACAGAGCGGATGGAAAAGGATGTGGGAGAGATGATATCAGACATACCCCTGAGGTATGAGTGGAGGCCATGCCGATTGTGTATTCTGCTAATTTAAAAACATCTTCCAATCATGCAGGAATGGTAAGATTTTAATCTGAGGTCTGGGTGAGAATGAGGGATGTTGAGTGGCAAGAAAGGTAGGTGAGAATGATTGAGAGTTAGCACAACCCTGGTTTTGTAGAAAGGCATGTGCGGGGGATACCCCCGAGCTACATAACCAGGGGAGGGTAGGACAAAATATGTATAGCAGGAGCAACGGCTCGGAAGATAGAGGATGGAAAGTGTGGATGTGTGGATGTATAGTAAGAGTAGTGGTACATGGTGACACCTAGATAACGAATGAAAGGTGCCCGACATGAACACCAGTGGCAACACCAGGAAACGGCCCGAGAACGGAAGAAGAGACAGAAACGGCCGCAACGGGGACTTACATATATGATGAGAAAATAAATTTTATGCGTACAGATTACCCACTAGTTTTTAGTAAATTTTTTGCCACCAGATAGAGTACCGACTAGCTTGAATTGCCCATAGAACATCAGCAACAGGAGGTAGAACACGAGCCGGCTTCAATCTAAGGCCTTGAATCGGCACCTAGACTAAACCTCGGACATAAACGACTCGGGAGCCGAAGGTCTGGTAAACCAACTTGTTGCCAAAATGGAGGAAACTGTGACGCCACGATAAAAAAAAAACAGTTTCAGATGTTTGCAGAACCCTTACACCAATTTTTTAGTTTGCGACCCCATTTGCATTTAAAATTATAATAAGGACCCCAAGGAATGGGTATGTGTAGGAAACCATTTCGGAGAGGGGTGTAAGTTAGAATCAGAAGGAGTCAAATTTGATTTTGTAGAACATGAGCCAGCTTCAATCTAAGGCCTTGAATCGGCACCTAGACTAAACCTCGGACATAAACCACTCGGGAGTCGAAGGTCTGGTAAACCAACTTGTTGTCAAAATGCAGGAAACCTGTGACGCCACGATACCAGCTAGAGTGGCGGATGGACGGAAACGTCCGGGTTACTAGTGGTGCAAGAAGGTGGCTCTGGCAACGAGGACAAGCGGCAGGACTACGAACATGCCAGTTGGTAACCCAATACAGAGACAAGAAGAAGGAGTACAGAGCTGCCATCCAGTGCAGCCAAAACTGGTGCTGCGAAGAAGTGATGGTCGACACCTGGGACTTCCCTATAATAAGATCATTATGAAGACACTCGGGACAAGGCCTCCAGGACCTGACCCGATGATAGCCGGCGGAACGACAGCAGTAGCCGAGGATCTCTTTCCGGCTGGAATGGGCACGAGCCACGATATACTGCCAGAAACACCGACACAGACGAACCATACAATGGATCGGTGAGGAGGTGCTAAAAAGCTCCAGGAAACCTACCGAATAAGAAGATACCAGAACCGGACAGTCTTCCGAACGAGGCAATGCAGGTATTGGCCGCTACCATAAGCCTGGACACCAAAAACAAATTCAAGCAGTGCCTGACCTAAAGCACATTTTCCACCAGATGGAATAAAGCCAAATTAGTGCTCATCCCGTAAAAGGGGAAGCTAGCCGCGGAGCCTAGTCCTAGAGCGGCTGGCGGCGAACTGACTGGAGCAGGTGGTAGAAAATCGGTTAATCAAGTTGCAGGATGGATGCGGGACGATGGATTAGAAATCGCCGCCTATAAAACTGAGGCCGCACTACCATTGTCCACTAAAATGGCCGATGTGGACAGATGCAAAACCATCCTGCTCTTCGGCGAAACAATCGATCTTAAATACACAATTAGTTACCTGGGCACCTTGCTGGAAGTCAAATTAGTGCTCATCCCGTAAAAGGGTAAGCCAGCAGCGGAGACAGTTGGACGGCATGTCCAAAGTCCTAGAGCGGCTAGCCGAGAACTGGCTGGAGGGGGTGATAGAAAAGCGTGGATACATCCCAGTATGGTACGGATACCATACTGGGATGTATCCACTCACCACTGGGAGCGGTCGACCGTCGACGCCATACTGGCTGTCAGAGGACTAGTAGATTAGTAAATAGCATTTTTACGCCACAAAAATAGTTTTCCCATAAAGAGTAATACCTCAACATAATGCAATGCATAAGGCAATACATTACGATGAAAAATGGCGAGTTATTCAATTTCTTATACTTATACCGATTTTTGTGATGATACAAATGGCGTCAAAAGCGACTGCTTTTAGCGACCGCTCTCCGAGGAAACCAGGGCTTAACGAGTGAAGCAAAGTGGGTGGAGGATTGTAGAAAGATGAGTGAATGGTGTGGAAATATGCAAAACGCTAGCCTGGGGTCCTCTCTAACGGCAGCCTTTGCTGCGGGCGCGGGTAGAGAGGAAATAGTTGGAAGGAGGATTATATGTATTGTTCAATTTTAGTATTAGATAATATTTGGAGGTATTTTTTGTGTAATGATGATGCCAAATAAATCTTCTTTTTTTGTTTTATTATAATATTGGGTAAAACCAAATTAAATTTTGATATACTTTTGGGTAAAAGAGCTTTTTATGGCGCTTGATACAGTGAGACAAATGAAAACTAGGTTAGCAATGCAAAAAACATTATTTTATCTGATAAACTAGAATTCTCACAAGGAAGTGAAGGCGGTTGAGTTAACGAAAACCGCCTAATGCAAGCTTAATTAAACATCCTTCGCCGGCCAAGGTTTTAATAGCTGCGTTAACCCAGAATATACACGTCCATTACATTTGCCGTAATTACGGCATCTGTGTTTGTACACTGAAAATAGCCGGTCGCATCAAAATCATTAGGAGCCGTTTGTGCGTATGCCGGGGAATTAATTAAGCAGAAACGGGATGAATGAAGTCGCACAAATTTCATTTCCTACACAAACACTCATTAATCATCCAATTTGCCTGCTTATTCCAATAAATAAGACTGTTCATCTTTTTCGGTCTACTGGGAGGTGGAAAAAAAATAGTTTCAGGTGTACACCAATTTTTTAGCCTGCGACCCCGTTTGCATTTAAAATTATAATAAGGACCCCAAGGAATTGGTATGTGTAGGAAACCATTTCGGAGAGGGGTGTAAGTTAGAAGAATGAGAAGGAGTCAAATTTGATTGAAATTGTATTGAAATTTAATAATAATTAGAATCATAATTTTGATTAATAGCAGATTTATATATATATATATATATATATATATATATATATATATATATATATATATATATATATATATATATATATATATATATTATTATTATTATCGAGTAAAATATTTGGGAAAACACCGCTCTACACGATTGAAGTTATCCCATTAACTTCAATCGTGTAGAGCGGTGATATTCAAAGTTGGGATCGCGTAAAATATTTGGGGGATCGCATAAAAATTGATTACAGATCATAAAAAAATTATTATGATCTGTAATCAATTTTTATGCGATCCCCCAAATATTTTACGCGATCCCAACTTTGAATATCACCGCTCTACACGGTTGAAGTTAATGGGATAACTTCAATCGTGTAGAGCGGTGTTTTTCAAAGTTGGGATCGCGTAAAATATTTGTGGTATCGCATAAAAATTGATTACAGATCATAAAAAAAATTATTATGATCTGTAATCAATTTTTATGCGATCCCCCAAATATTTTACGGGATCCCAACTTTGAAAATCACCGCTCTACACGATTGAAGTTATCCCATTAACTTCAATCACCACGGTGCCCCCTACACTAAATTAAATTTTATGAATTTTATAAAGCAACTAACGCAAAACATAGACTATTGATTAATTTTGTTGAAGATATATAGATATATCCTTTTGATGTAAGGCTTTATTGTTCGGTCAATGCATTGCAAAATCTTATTCCATACAGCATACTAATAAAATTTGTAATTAATTTGTAGCAATACATTTTTGCATTTGCATTTTGCATGTATTTAATAGTAGCAGGGCCGTGTTGCCCCTGATTAGTTACGGCCCTGAGTACACACCCCTAAATAAAACTTACATTATGAAACAAGATTAATTTCAAATTACCCGTCGCTATTTTCGTATGAGCGCATTGCCTCGGACCTATTTGTTGTTATTAACGTAGGCGTAATTGAATAACGAGCTCTAAATGACATTTATTGCTGTGATTTTACTAACTGCATTAAACGTTTCATTGCTCTGCAAATAACTCTCCCTAGCATCCCGATAACAATTCACTACAAACAACCTCTTATACAAAAAGAAGGTCAAGTTTCATAAAACAATTCCCCCTCAGCTATTATTTATTTTGTCCCTTTTGCAGAAAACATAATTTGTTTATTCGCATCCTGGGGGGGACGCAAAGGTCGCCCGTACACTGGGGCGCTGTAAAATTTCGGGTAATGGGTTATAAGTTATTTCGGTTGCGTGCCTCCTTACGGCGGGAGAGAGAAAAGGTAATTTCGGGGGCCTTATTAAAAATACATCACCGAGGACGAAATTGGTGTTGTGTAATCATCTCGGTGGCGCGAGAAATGTTTGAAAATATTACGTGTTAGGCAAGAAAATTGTGTGTTTTGATTGTGATTGCGTGTAAACGTACAATTTGGGAGGGTTTTTAATCGGTTTTTTTTATTATTGTTGAATATTATTGGATGTGTTTTATAGAGGTCAAGTTTATATTATGTGATGATTAGTGTTGTTAATGTAAATAGGTAATGAGTAGAAACTATATTCTATATGTCATAGGGGAAATATAGAAACAAGTCTACTTGTTCTAGTCTGTTACAGGTGGTTTGTAATACGATATTGATTGTCATGAAAGTTTTCAAATTGACTTATTTTACAATATTTAATAAACATTATAGGTAGAAATGATACAACTAACCCCCTAGGAGGAAAGTTAGGCCCAATTCACGCATAAGCGGCGTCGGGCGCAGGCGAGGCACAGGCGCGACGTTGTACAGGCGATTGTGATGTTCATATGCAGTGAAGGGGTGGACATTACACCTATGTTTATGTAGAGGCGGCGTGGAAGAGTTATGCCTTTCGCCTCTTCGCCTACCTTCTCTTAGGCGAAGAGGCAAGGACGCGGTACCGGCGCTGCGAGAGGCACGACACTTTAAGCCCCTCTATATAAATATGTGGTGCAATGCCCACTTAGGTGACGAGGGGCGGACATTTGCCTCGTGTTTCTCGCCGCGCCGGCACCGCGTCTTCGCCTAAGACACGGTAGGCGAAGAGGCGAGAGGCATAACTCTTCCACGCCGCCTCTACATAAACATAGGTGTAATGTCCACCCCTTCACTGCATATGAACATCACAATCGCCTGTGCAACGTCGCGCCTGCGCCTCGCCTGCGCCCGACGCCGCGTATGTGTGAATTGGGCCTTAAACGCCATCAATTAGCAATGCACACCAATATGGTAATAACCGTCAACATGTTCATGCCATCAGGATCACCGGATAGTGCCCTCTATGGAATAATATTCCAACAGAGTGCTTGAGATATCAGCACAAGGACAATCTTATAAAACATATATAAGTGTGAATCCACCTTTTAGCAATCTACATATCTAGATTAAGATCTTATTAGATCTCATCAGTGTAGTTCAGCTAGTGAAGATGAATTCACACGAGTGGTTATATACAAAACTAACCCTAATAGGAGGAAAGTTAAACGCCATGTGGCAGGTGTGCATTGCTAATTGATGTGGTGCCGCCAGATGGCGTTTAACTTTCCTTCTGGGGGTTAGTTGTATCATTTTTGTATATATCCACTCGAGATATTCTGTGAATTCATCTTCACTAGCTGAGCAACACTGATGAGATCTAATAAGATCGAAATCTAGATATGTAGAATGCTAAGAGGTAAATTCACACTTATATATGCATTATAGGTAGGTTACGTATTATAACTAACAAATTTATTTCATGATTATTTTCATCACAATAAGGATAGTGATTCCAACTAATCTGGTGAATTTATAAAGATTTGCATTTTTTAACGATTGAATAATTAGCCGAAATCTGTAAAATCGTCGATGATAATTATGCAGCTTCGATTACTAAAACATGAACAATATTGTTACAAAATGCCATGTTTTGTATAAAAATCACATTACATTTGTGTTAATTATTACATTTGCATTATTGCGACCGCAACTGGGGATTTCATGTTTTTTCACTTTAGATCGATAACAAGGGGACGGCGGCAACCGCCGGCATTACGACAGGTACACCGTCAGCGGCGGCGGCGGCCCGTGCGTGCCACAGTTATGCAATAACCTTGATGAGTTCGGACGTACTCAAATAAACAACTTTTTCCACACGCGGTCAACGCCACCGCGAGTGATTACTATTATTTATGGGTTATTTCGGAGTAGCCGGCCCGACGGGCAATTACATAATGCAGGAATCATCATTTGTAGAGATTATAAGATTTATAATTAGATGCAGGATCAAACATGCACAAGAAGTGTACAAATCGTAAATACACAAATATAGTTAATATTTCCTATATATCTCAAAAATTGATAATATCAAAGATATAGTGAAGTCACTTCTTAGAAATCTACATATGTAGATAGTGCCTTTCGTTTCGACCGCAAGACCTCAGCGATACTGAACGCCACGGGGGCGACTAGCAATGATAAACCATGCTAAACGAAAGCGCATGATTTCCATCTTATTAGCTCTCATCAATGTATCTCAGCTAGTGAGCATGAATTCGAACAATATCTCGAGTGGTTTAATTTTTTTAATATCAAAAATATTTGCAGGGCCCATTTGCAGCGAACATCTTGGAATTAGTTATAATCAGATGCTGCTAAGTAAACATCGAAACAAATATTTTTACTGCTACTATATATTCTAGCTGCAAGTCAGCTGAGAAATTTGTTGGAAAGATTTAAGGCGGAGTTCTGACGGCTGAAAATAGATGCACAAATATGCAATTTTAGTTTCGATTTAGAGATCATTCAATTGTAGGAATTTGATCAAATGTTTGTGTGTGTAAAGTTAAAGTAAATTATAAAAGTTATTAGGAATTACTTTTTCAATTTTTGTATTAATTTATTTTTAAATTAATTCATAAGTATTACAAATTAATGCATCTTCGCGATTCGAAATATCTTCGTCCACGTGCAATATTTTGAGAATCTAAAACCTAAAAAACTTTCTATTAGGTTTATTTTACCTATACTTTATAAATTTGAACATTGTAAGATAAATAATAAGAATATAATTGCAATAATAAAACACTCATGTTTGCCATCACTCACGCGTAAAATTATCGAGGCCGGGAGTTGCCCTCCGTTCTCGTTAATTCCCACTACTTTTACTTACTCACCACCCCCTTTTATGCTTCGGCCCGTTTATTTGTCTTCGTGTCGCATGTTTTGAATTCAAAGTTGCGGCAGGGATGTTGCGGATTCCTTTTACCATTTCAATACTACTTGTGTGATTTGTTCTTTTACATCATTGATAAGTATATTTAATTGCGATTTTTTATTTGTTGCCTTTGATAATGCCGAGACAATAAAAACGGAAAGCTTTTCTTGTCAGCTAGACGCAGAAAGAACAGAGGTGCAAATTTTAGGCTGTAAGTATATTAATTATAGGAATTATCGCAAATGCCACACTAAACTAGCGCCCATATTGAAAAATAATGGAGTAACGATGATAATTGTGTTAATTCCCTTTGTGTGCTACTGTCAAGAGATAATATAAAATAAACATAAGTAAATCATCTTATTTAAATAATATTGCACATTTTTAAATCATAGGCTCTACTAACATATTTAAAGCATATTCATTTTGTCCTGTTCATATAATTCACTTTTCGCTACGGCCTATGCAATTCGCACAATGACCGTGTTGGGATGGTATAAATCCCCCAGTATAAGATGGGATGGGCATGTATACAACCTCGCGAAACCGAAACGCCTATTTGGTTGATGTGATTCTAGCAATCACCCCACTATTTGTTCCCCTACATTCTTTCTACTCCTGACCCCACTACGCAAAGGGCGCGAATTCGGGGATTTTCAAACACCAGAGCTCCACCTTAAGTAGAAAAATACTGAAGCATATACCCGAGAGAAATCAATAATTTATTATGACTGCTTATTACTATCTTTAATAGCTTTCAATAGCAGCCTGTCATGCTCTGGACGAACCATTGTCGAAAGATTTGCACACATGATGTTCTCCATCGGTCTTCTCCGCGCCTGTCTTCTATTTTACCCTGAATAATATTTTGGAGAAGCTGGTTTTATCATAACGAATTAAGTGCCGTAGGTATTCTACATAATATTCATAACGTCCAGTTCTTTGTGGAGCCGCCGGAGCACTTCCTCGTTCCTTATCTTTGCTCCCCTCGGTATCTTCAGTATTCTCCTATACATTCACATTGATGCACTGGAAACTACCGTAGGACTCCATAGTCGACAGTATGAATTCAGAAAAGACGATAGCAGATGCGATCTGGTTGATACGCAAACTGGTTGTGGAAGCCAATACGGGAACATGGAGACGACGTAGGTATTACTGCATGATGATCACCCTGGACATCTCTAACGCATTCAATACACTGCCGTGCGAACCATCATACAGACCCTGCATCAAAATCTGCAGACTCATACATGGATACCTGTGTAACCGTGAGGTGACCCACGAAGCCTTTCGAATAAATATTGTTGTACATGGTTCCGTTAATTCAACCCCGTATAGCAAAACACTGGAGACATAGCACCTTAGAACATGAATCTGGAGTGAGATACTAAGCCCTGTTAAGACCTTTCTCATACGTTGAAATGTGCCTCAATTCTGCATCATATGTCCTGCATGTTAATGTAACAACCAATATATTTATTTGAGACAACTGCTTCAATTCCTGTTAGTTAGTTCTGCCAGGTTTACCTAATTCTTTCATACTTGGTGACGACCATCCAATAAGTTTTATTTACGTTAGCTTATGTCCTGCTAAATCGCTTTCTTGCACGGTGGAATCCATTAACTCCTATAGATCTCTTAAATTGGAGGCCAGTATAATGGTATCGTCAATGTATCTAAAGTTATTGAACATGAACTATGATACCTAGATATTGCTTTCCTTCTAACAATTTTACGAATATCCTCTCCGAATACAAATTTAATATCAATGGAGATAAAATACAGCTTTGCCGCACTCCCAGTATTCAGTATGTTCATCATCCCCTATAGTTCGCAATCTATGCGCACAGTTGCATTCTACTTCCAGTAGAAATTAGCAATTATACGGGTATCTAGACCCGGTTCCTTAAGGATCTCCATCATCTTATCCTGCTGTGTGATATCAAACAAATGCCTTTTCGAAATCAACAAAGCAACTGCTATTTTCATATTGACGTCCAGGCATGGTTGGATTGAGACCCGCTTTCTGTTCTCTACACGTTTTAGCATTCGGATTCTTGGGCAATAGGATAAAGATGGACACGTCAACCAGGCTACTATCCGCGATAATGATTCTTGGTCTTCTTCCAGTATTTTTAAAACCTCGTCATATACGAGGCCCGCGGTCTTCATCTCCTTTGATGTTCTGATGACGCATTGCACTTCTGACCTAGTGATGGCTAATCCATCATCCGCCTCATTGTTAGGCATTGAGTTCCGCTGTTCCTTGAAGAGTTGTTCGATTCTTTGAGTTTTTCGGCGGTACTTCAGTTTTACTAAAACGTATGGTTTTTTCTTGGGTTATGTATACCAGCGGCATGTTTTATTCTATTTCTGTAGGTTGAAGGTATCGACTCTCTAGAGAGCGGCTCGCGATTAGCGAGACATTCGATCTAAAATAAGACACAGAAGAATACTTCACCAAAGTGTGTAAAGAAATAGAAGCTGTAGGTCTTCTATTTCTTTACACACTTTGACGAAGTAGTCTTCTGTGTCTTATCTTAGATCGAATGTCTCGCAAATTAAAAAATGACAGATTTTTTTGGCATGAGTTAGACGAAGTGGACTTAAATGAGATGTGGATTCAACAGGATAGGGGTACCTAACACACCGCACGCGAAAAAAATGACGTTGTTGCAAACCAAGTTTCCAGGTCGTGTCATCTCTCGTTTTGAAGACTTGGCCATTTTTGGCTGTATTTTCCGTGGGTACCTTATTCCAGTTGGAGCCATAACACGGTGGCATTGTTACATAGCACGCTTTGCAGTTAGACGAAATGAACTTAAATGAGATGTGGACTCAACAGTATGGCGCTACCTAACACACCGGAGGCCAAACAATGACGTTGTGGCAAACCAAGTTTCCAGGTCGTGTCTTCTCTAGTTTTGGAGACCCAAACTGGGCGCCAAATGGCTACGATTTAAATCCTTTGGAATACTTTCTCTGCAGGGTTTTGTGAAGTAAGGTCTACGCGAATAACCCTGAGACAACTGAGGAACTCAAAGAAGAAATTGCACGACAAATTCGTGAAATCCAACAGCCCTCACTGCAAAATGTACTGCAAAATTTGATCAATAGAGCAACGGAGGCCATTTAACCGATATTTTATTTTATATGTAAATGTCATTACTAGCTCAGTACATATCAATAAAAAAAATTAAAATAAAACATTAAAATCTGAAATGATACCATTTTCCCCTAGGAGGAAAGTATAACGCTATCTGGCGACACCACATCAATTAACAATGCACACCGATGTGGTGTCCCAGATTTTTCTGTTAAGCCCTGGTTTCCTAGGAGAACGATCGCTTTAAAGCGGCCGCTTTTGACGTGATTCACAAATCACAAAGGTCGTTTTAAGTATATGTAATAGAAGAACTCACAATTTTTCATCGTAATTCATTGGGTTTTTGCAGTACGTTGAGGTATTACACTTTATAGGAAACTATATTCGTTTATATACACGTAGAATTATTTTTGTGACGTAAAAATGACGTCAAAAGCGGCCGTTTTTAAGCGGCCGCTTTCCTAGGAAACCAGGGCTTTAGAGGAAAAGTTGTATCATTTTTGTATATAACCACTAGAGATATTGTGTGAATTAATCCTCACTAGCTGAGCTACACTGATGAGATCTAACAAGATCGAAATCTAGATATGTAGATTTTTTAGCAATCTATATATCTAGATTTCGATCTTGTTAGATCTCATCAATTGGATGCGGTGTGTTTCACATTCACACTTGTATATTTTAAAATCAAAATATTTTTTAAGTTTTCAAAATTCAAATTCATTTTTTTATAATAATGGATAAGTTTAAACCATTGTTATTCTTTTGTAAGGTTTGGTATATATGGATATATATATATATATATATATATATATATATATATATATATATATATCCGCCCATTTCGAAAATTTCAAAACAATTTAGAAACATATTTTATTAATTGCACACCGATTGTATACAATCTTCATTCATTTTGATTTGTATGTATTTTTTGTTTCTTGCTCTAGCTGTATGACCATTGTGTATTGGGGGATGTATATTTCTTGTATAAAAAAGACCTTTTATTTGGCATACAAATAAGGGTCTTTTTTTTATACAATCTTCAAGTAAATATTTCCAAAATTGACCTAACAAGTTTTATTACTATTATTATTGACATTTCCTATATCAATAGCAAGTATAAATATCAATTCGAATACTTTTTTTTGAGATACATAGTAAATACTGATTTAAGATTAACTTGCTCGGATAGTTTATAAAAACGAAAGATATTTTCCATCATTGTTGTAATTTTTGTAGATTGTATATTTTAATTGATATGGTGAATATATCTTCAAATAAATTGGAATTCCGCTCCCTAATAGCCGCGTAAAAGCAATATGCCGGGTGTGAACGACAAGCGATGAATGCACAAATCGACGTAATGGGCGATCGTTTTTCGTTTTATTTCTGGAGGGTTTATTTGAGGGTGAATGGGAACACAAAATAAACACGCGCTGTCCTATTTAGAGGATTCCTGGTTGGTTGACTACTATGTGACAAGCAGATGCGCCAATCTAAACACATTAGCTCACACAATTCACACACACACATATCTATATATATATATATATATATATTTATATTATGAGAGAAATTATTACCGTTCAGGTACCTGAATGACTACTAATCACCAGAGTTATTATTTAACTCACTCAATCATATGCAATTCACCATTTTCTTGATAAATCTCGTAAATCGCAAGATACTATGATATTTTATATTATAATTCTTCATATTGGCTGCATCATAGTATACAATAAATTAAGTCCTGAATTATTTTGTTAAATGTTTTACTACAGTTTTTTTTCTATTTTGCGGTTGCAATGGCTATTTCGTGACACTGTTTCTGCCAAAATACTATGTAATAATAGCTCCTTTGAAATATGCATTTCTAGGAATTTTTAATGCAACAATGTCGGTGTGCACTTTTACAATATACTATTTAAATTAAATCTTTAGACTGTACACATGTCGCTATAATTACATAATGTAAATAATTGAAGAAAAAAAAATGCACGATTACAATACTTTATCCAAACTTTGTATAATAATGTAATAGCGTTGATTGAAGTAGTTATACAGATAGAAAGAAGCTTTATGAAGCCACGCGACTGTCTTCAAGTCCAGAGAGAAATAGATGGAGGCTTGATCGCGCTCAAGGACCGCCATCTATTTCTCTCTGGACTTGGAGACAGTAGCGTGGCTTCATAAAGCTTCTATGTGTATGACTACTTCAATCAACGCTATTACATTTGATTATATTTGAGATGTACACATCAATACTCCTACTACAATTCAACGGTAATAGTATATTGTAAAACTAGTGTTACAATTCCACCTCATTGTAAAACGAATACCGTTTGCAGACGAGCCATGCAAGTATAAATGTGTCTTAAAATAGCAATTACAGCATAGTATTTTCATAAAAACAGTGTTAGAAAGTGGCCATTGTCAAAATAGAAATATAAAAATAATTGGTTTTATCTTGTTAAGCATATAATGTTAAAAAGTGCCCCGCATCGTATTAATTTAACAGTTTCTTTTTCAATCACTTTACTTTCTCATTGTTGTCGTTATGCTATTGTTGTGGTTGAGGGTTTGTTTGGTTTACTTCCATATTATATCCGCTCGTGAAGTGTGTTTGTACATGTTTATTGCTGCCGCCTCTGAATAGCGGCGAGCGCAATATCTTCTCCCTCAAAGCATCATGAAAGCCTGCTCACCATTACGCGCCTGTTTAATGTTTGCAGATAAGCGGCGACTGTTTGCAGAAATGTTATTCAATTCAAATGATATGCGAGATGTGGTTACTGATGCCGGCCTCAAATGTGCAAATGCCGCGGCATCCGAATGGGAATTTTAATGTTTCTGATATTAAGCGAGGTTAAAGATAATGGCTTTGTGTAATATAAAGAAGGATATTATAAGGATTTGTAAATGTACTGGTCACTTCCGTTGATTGAGAAGTCTAGTATTATTATAATTATACTTTTTAGTCAGTATAGGTAATAAGTTTGAAATTTTGAATATTTTTATTTTCTAGTATACAGGGATAATATTATTATAATTATACTATTTAGTTAATGGTAATAAGTAAAATTTTGAAAATTTTTATTGTCTAGTATAATATTATTATACTTATTAGTCAATGGTAATAAGTAAAATTTTGAATATTTTTATTTTCTAGTATACAGGGATAATATTATTATAATTATACTATTTAGTTAATGGTAATAAAAAAATTTGAAATTTTTTATTGTCTAGTATAATATTATTATAATTATTATACTCTTAGTCAATGGTAATAAGTAAAATTTTGAATATTTTTATTTTCTAGTATACAAGGGGTTGAAATTGAAAAAACAAACTTCTAATAGAAAAGACAATTTTAAGTTATTGTGACCTAAAACATCTATTTTGCTATCGAGATTCTGAGATTGATGTCATTTCGGTGACCACAATTAAGTTAATACGCCACGTCTCCAACTATCACGGCCGGACATAATCCTATCCACTGCCACCCTCCGTGGCGCAACGGCCACCGGAGATATAAATTATCATTAAATAAAGTCTGCTTATAAAATGACAAAATTAATTATAATTAAATTAATTTATGGGTAGGAATAAGTTAATAATTAAAACAAACATGAGCATGTTTATTATAGCACATGTTATACCGTTAGAATTCACGTGTACAAGAAAATCATTAGCTATAAACAGCACGTGAGCACCGATCAAGAGAAACAGATATTATTTAACAGCAAGGTCGCATAATAAACACACAGCACGGGCTTTTGTTTTTGTAATAATCCCTCGCATATATACATTTTGCTTGGAGCCGATCCAAGACCAACATTAAACAATTCATTTTGTAAAAGCACTGTTATCAAGGACTTAAATTCAATCAGAACTGGTTTGGCGTGATTTTGAGTAGTGAGATCATGGTGTGATTGCAAATGGTGATGTAAAAAGTAAATAAAAATAAGATGAAAACGAGTTGTTGGGTGTATTATTGCATCGTATTCATTTCTTGGACGTGGATGGATTAAATGATATTAACCGGACTGAATTGGAGGATGTATAAATTGCGCGTGTCCGAGATTTTATTGAGGTATGCAGATGGTGTGTGGATGCGTGAGTGCTCGAGATTTATAGTGAGCGAGATTTTATATGATATATTTTTAAAAGAAAACAAACAACAGTTAGTATTTACTTTATTTATTTATATATTTATTTATATATTTATTTATATATTTATTTATATATTTATTTATATATTTATTTATATATTTATTTATATATTTATTTATATATTCATTTATATATTCATTTATATATTCATTTATATATTTATTTATATATTTATTTATTTCTCAACATTCAATCTTATTACAGAGAAAAGGACAAAGTGTTGTCAATGAAAAACTAAGTGATCAATATCTATGCCACTGCTAGATTTAGATTCTAGATTTAATTTTTTTTAAGGAACATATTAGTTGAGTTCTGGGCGATTTAAATTTTTAAAATTATATTCCAAAATGTAGCAAAATACATACTTCTAGGCGCAACACCGGTTATTCAAAGTGTTGTCAATGAAAAACTAAGTGATCAATTTCTATGCCACTGCTAGATTTCGATTATAGATTTAATTTTATTTAACGAACATATTAGTTGAGCTCTGTGCGACTTAAATTTTGAAAATTATATTCCAAAATGTAGCAAAATACATACTTCAAGGCGCAACACCGGTGATTCAAAGTGTTGTCAATGAAAAACTAAGTGACCAATTTCTATGCCACTGCTAGATTTTGATTCTAGATTTAATTTTATTTAACGAACATATTAGTTGAGCTCTGTGCGACTTAAATTTTGAAAATTATATTCCAAAATGTAGCAAAATACATACTTCAAGGCGCAACACCGGTGATTCAAAGTGTTGTCAATGAAAAACTAAGTGACCAATTTCTATGCCACTGCTAGATTTCGATTCTAGATTTAATTTTATTTAACGAACATATTAGTTGAGTTCTGTGCGACTTAAATTTTGAAAATTATAATCCAAAATGTAGCAAAATACATACTTCTAGGCGCAACACCGGTCATACAAAGTGTTGTCAATGAAAAACTAAGTGACCAATTTCTATGCCACTGCTAGATTTTGATTCTAGATTTAATTTTATTTAACGAACATATTAGTTGAGTTCTGTGCGACTTAAATTTTGAAAATTATATTCCAAAATGTATCAAAATGCATACTTCAAGGCACAATGTCGGTCATTCAAAGTGTTATCTATGAAAAACTAAGTGATCAATTTCTATGCCACTGCTAGATTTTGATTCTAGCTTTAATTTTATTTAACGAACATATTAATTGAGTTCTGTGCGACATAAATTTTGAAAATTATATTCCAAAATGTAGCAAAATACATACTTCTAGGCGCAACACCGGTCATTCAAAATGTTGTCAATGAAAAACTAAGTGACCAATTTCTATGCCACTGCTAGATTTTGATTCTAGATTTAATTTTATTTAACGAACATATTAGTTGAGTTCTGTGCGACTTAAATTTTGAAAATTATATTCCAAAATGTAGCAAAATACATACTTCTAGGCGCAACACCGGTCATTCAAAGTGTTGTCAATGAAAAACTAAGTGACCAATTTCTATGCCACTGCTAGATTTTGATTCTAGATTTAATTTTATTTAACGAACATGTTAGTTGAGTTCTGTGTGACTTAAATTTTGAAAATTATATTCCTAAATGTAGCAAAATACATACTTCTAGACGCAACACCAGCCATTCAAAGTGTTGTCAATGAAAAATTAAGTGACCAATTTCTATGCCACTACTAGATTTTGATTCTAGATTTAATTTTATTTAACGAACATGTTAGTTGAGCTCTGTGCGACTTAAATTTTGAAAAGTATATTCCAAAATGTAGCATAGTACATACTTCTAGGTGTAACACCGGTCATTCAAAATGTTGTCAATGAAAAACTAAGTGACCAATTTCTATGCCACTGCTAGATTTTGATTCTAGATTTAATTTTATTTAACGAACATATTAGTTGAGTTCTGTGCGACTTAAATTTTGAAAATTATATTCCAAAATGTAGCAAAATACATACTTCTAGGCGCAACACCGGTCATTCAAAGTGTTGTCAATGAAAAACTAAGTGACCAATTTCTATTTCACTGCTAGATTTTGATTCTAGATTTAATTTTATTTAACGAACATATTAGTTGAGTTCTGTGCGACTTAAATTTTGAAAATTATATTCCAAAATGTAGCAAAATACATACTTCTAGGCGTAATACCGGTCATTCAAAGTGTTGTCAATGAAAAACTAAGTGACCAATTTCTATGTCACTGCTAGATTTTGATTCTAGATTTAATTTTATTTAACGAACATATTAGTTGAGTTCTGTGCGACTTAAATTTTGACAATTATATTCCAAAATGTAGCAAAATACATACTTCTAGGTGCAACACCGGTCACTCAAAGTGTTGTCAATGAAAAACTAAGTGATCAATTACTATGCCACTGCTAGATTTTAATTCTAGATTTAATTTTATTTAACGAACATGTTAGTTGAGCTTTGTGCGACTTAAATTTTGAAAAGTATATTCCAAAATGTAGCATAGTACATACTTCTAGGTGTAAGACCGGTCATTCAAAATGTTGTCAATGAAAAACTAAGTGACCGATTTCTATGCCACTGCTAGATTTTGATTCTAGATTTAATTTAATTTAACGAACATATTAGTTGAGCTCTGTGCGACTTAAATTTTGAAAATTATATTCCAAAATGTAGCAAAATACATATTTCTAGGCCCAACACCGGTCATTCAAAGTGTTGTCAATGAAAAACTAAGTGACCAATGTCTATGCCACTACAAGATTTTGATTCTAGATTCAATTTTATTTAACGAATATATTAGTTGAGTTCTGTGCGACTTAAATTTTGAAAATTATATTCCAAAATGTAGCAAAATACATATTTCTAGGCCCAACACCGGTCATTCAAAGTGTTATCAATGAAAAACTTAGTTACCAATTTCTATGCCACTGCTAGATTTTGATTCTAGATTTAATATTATTTAACGAACATATCAGTTGAGCTTTGTGCGACTTAAATTTTGAAAATTATATTCCAAAATGTAGCAAAATACATACTTCTAGGCGCAACACCGGTCATTCAAAGTGTTATCTATGAAAAACGAATTGATCGATTTCTATGCCACTGAGGAACATTTTTGCGCGGCGATAGAAATCTTGATCATTGGAGGAATAAAGATATCTAATGCCTTGAAATTACTATTTAATCTTCTGTAGTAAGAAAAACACTTCCCAGTGTGTTGACGAACTTAAAATAAATTGCACGTACAGATCATACATAATGCACGTCGCTCAGATAATAAAGCACTCCAGTCAGATAATTCTCCTCTTAAGTGCGTCCGTAGTTAATTTAAATTGTACGTATGACCTCTCGAAGACCCCAGCACCGTCGTTTCCGCTGCATTGTAGCCCAACGCTGCCTCCTTGTACCCGTGATTAAAGCCGTGCCCAGTCAGTTGGAGCATTACACATCCTGTAGGTACACCTCGGGACGCCCCTGTGAGATTATTTAGCGCGCTTATAATTTTACCATTATGCACTTCTCCATTATGCAGCCGGATGCGCTGTCCTAATGCCACATTGTAATTATGTTAATTCCTCTAGCGCGGACGAATTTATATCGCGCCGCACAAAGGACGTCCAAAATCTAGTTCCGAGTGTTTTTCTGCCACATATAAAACTTTACGAGGGCGAGTTTTATGACATTTTAATCTAAATAGGTCACTCATTGCATGAACTTGAGAGGCTCGAAATATTACTTTGTGTTGGGAAAACAGCCCCGTCAGCGTCGTAAAGTTTTACTGCCTTTAATAGCAAAAAAAAATTATTATTCTAAAAAAAATGGTTGTCCTGATTTTGTTTAAAATATATCTCCCCCTCCCTTAATTTTGCATTTTAGATATAACTAATAGAATTTTTATAGATAAGTCGTGAGAAAATGCTTAAAATTTCAACTGAACTTTTTTTAAATGTTAGCCTACACCGAAAGGTAAAAGGCAAATAGATAATATATAGTATTATATGTAATACCAGAATTAACAATACTTGAAATAAATTTGATTTTTACACATTGTTCAATATATATTACCGGTGGTAACTATTCAACGTACCACGTAGTTGCACTGCACCCCTTCTTTGTCCTCATTTACAAAATTCACTGACGCCACACGAAAATTTCTCGGTCACGGATGTAAAATCAGCAACGCGTGAACACCATCACGTCTCAGTTCCCACAGGTATAACAAAACCCGCGCAGCAACCCTTCAAACTCTATCTGATTAACGAATTCAATTAACCCCACTCCCGCGGATATATAAGTGAACACACGAAAAATGGGCTCGCGGGGCTAATTAATAGCCCCTTTTGTTGCTACGGAATAGTAACGAGGTCAGATGCTAGATATTTCTACACACGGATCGGGGATGACGGGGGCGCACCCCGGCGTAAATCAAGCCTGCCCTGCCCTGTCGGTGTCATTTTACCTAATCCGCTAAAAATACACGTCTGTGCCGCTTCCTCTCCCACACAAGCAACCCCTGCGGGGCGCAATTTTAACGGCGCGGCGTGCTCGATTTTAGGTCACGCGCCCTCGTAAAATGATTGCAAAGAAGCCGTATCGATAAAGTGCAACCGGGTAAACGGAGCGGATGGGATTATTTTGTCATAAAACCACAGCAAATAATAAAATAGTTGACTAGAAGAAAAACAGTGATACAGGAGCTGGATTAGCTAGGCCCCACCGTCAATTGAGTGCTCATCTCAAAAAAAATAAACTGAATATTACAAAAAATTGATTTGGTAGTCTAATTCTTTAGAAACATTTTGATATCAACATGTTTTCAATTGTTACCTTGAACTTGGAGATATTCCTTTCTTAGCCGACCCTAAAAATTGACATTTTGTTTTCATATGAACGAAAAATATTGGTGGCGTGAATAGATCAACCATGATATATTTTTGGATAGATTTTTCATGAATATTTTTGGATAGATTTTTCATGAATATTTTTTATTTCCATATTTTATTGGAATTTTGAGTAAAGCATTTTTTACTGCCCTGTAAAAACGTAATTGTCTATACTTATGTCCTCATAGTATATTATAAGTGTGTTCTCGCCGCGAACAGAAGTATTATGAAAATGCTTTGAAAAAAAGCTTATATTGTAAAATCCATTAAATATCTTCATGCAATGTCACAAGCTGCTTTAAATTCCTTAAAGTACTCTGAAAATGCGTTGAAAGGATATTAAACTAGTTTACAGTACTTGAAGCATTCTAAAATTTATTAAAAGGTCTTAAAAGAACTTTTAATAAATTTTAGAATGAGTGAGAAGGTCTTAAAAGAACTTGAAAATAATTTTAAAAGGCTGCAAAGCACTTTATGGTAGTTTGCAGCCTTTTAAAATCTTTTTAAAGTTCTTTTAAGACCCTTCAATAATTTTCATAATACTTCAAGTACTGTAAACTAGTTTAACATCGTTTCAACCCATTTTCAGAGTACTTTAAGCATTTCAAAGCCTGTGACCTTTACCAAAGATTTTCAGCCAATGCAATTTAAGAATAACGCAAGTACTTTGAAGGCTTACGCAAGAATTTTCAAAATTTATATAGTTGTATGGAGTAAATGTGAGGAGAATGTGAGAGTGGGATGTAATAGAAAGGGATCAAGAATGATTCCTGAAGAGTTTGCTAGGACTCCCAAGATCGACACCTATGGCGGTGCTGGTATAGGAGACGAATCGGATGTGGTGGGAGTCGTTATGAGGGTGGTGAAGTTTAAAGAAAGATTGCAGAAGTTGGGTGAGGAGAGACTGATGCCGGAGGTTGGATGAGATGTAGGAGTAGTACAAATAGTGGGTAGAGAACAGAACAGAGAACGCTTGTTAAGTTTAACTACTACGTGAACCCTAAATGGTATCACTTTACGCGAGGTGATACCAAACGGCCCGTATACCGGGCCGTCAAGCTATCGCGAGTGATTATTCTCCCGGTGAATCAGTTTATACCACAGTTAACCAGAACAATGGCAACGTTTTTCCACCGAGTCAGATGATAGAAAACGAGGCTATTTTAAATCTACAATATCAGCTGCAACAAGCGCTGAATGAAATACAATCGCTGAGGGGTCAATTGATGACATTGCAGCAACAAAACCGGATAGATGAAACAGTAGAGGTAAAAATAGCATTACATATCAATACAGAAAAGAACACAAAATATAATCAGGCCAATTCGAAAGAATAGGAATTGCTGGTAGCGGCGGAAACAACATGGCTCCTTCCAAAAAAAAAGAATAAGAAAAGAAAAGCCACCGAATCGCCAGAAAAAAAGAGCATGTAAAGAAAAAAAAAAGACTGAGCTAAACTTAAAATACAGACAGTATTCAGCTGGGCAGAAATTCTCGGCTGTCAATATATAATAAAATTCTAATTTACAACCAAATCTTCAAACCAGTTTGGCTGTATGGAGTCCAGTTATGGGGCTGTGCTAAAGAGATATAAACTCCATACAAATATTCCAAAATTAAGTTCTACACACTACGGTAAATACACCGTGGTACATACGCAACTCGGATATTCAGAGGAACCTTATATCAAACCAGAGATCAAGAGAATCGCTGCCAAACATGAAAATAGGCTGCACCATCATGTCAATGCGGAAATGACCCAACTGCTTGACAACCAACATCATCCTAGAAGACTGAAGAGAATGAAATCTTTCGATTTAGGAAAGTGATTGTGACAGAAACAGAAGAAGAAACAAAAAGAGCAAACATTGATTTGGTGGTCTTTCATGTTTTTCAGAAACATTTTGACATCATATTTTTTTCAATTGTTACCTTGAACTTCAGTCAGTCTCACACCAAAATACGGTAGGTAGGCTTAAGATATATATATATATATATATATATATATATATATATCCATATATATATATATATATATATATATATATATATATATATATATATATACATATATATATATGGAAAAAAGCATGTCACAAATAAAACAGGAAATAAAAGAGAAGAAGAAAAAATAACATAGCAATAAGAGGTCCAGACAAGATAGATAGATAACATAGAAGAGGTAAGATCACTCATCAAAGAGAAACTGGAAGTGGAGACACGGGTTAACAAAATACAAAAAATAAACACAGGCCCAGAACGAAATATAATAATAGTAGAAATCCCAAGCTGGGAAGAAAAACAAAAAATAATGAAAGCAAAATATAAACTGAGAAATACAACGATATATATATATATATATATATATATATATATATATATATATATATATATATATATATATATAGACGATGATCTAACGGAAGAGGAGAGAAACATACAAAGAGAGATAAGAAACATAGCAAAATTGGAAAAAGAAAAAGGAAAACACGTAAAAATAGGATATAGAAAGATAATAGTAGACAATGAAATATACATATGGGATAAAAAGGAGAAAGGAGTCGTAGCCAAAGATAATGGGGTGAAAGTAACCAATCCAAAAAACTACTAGCAAAAGAGAAAACGGACGGAAGCAAAAATACAAAGAATACAGCGAGGAAAGGGACAACATAAGAAAGAAGAACAAACACATAATAAATGGAAACAAAGAAAAGAGTACAGTAAAAAAAAGAAAAATATGGAAAATTGGGACATGGAATATCAGGAGTATAAATGGAAAGGAAAAAGAGCTGGAAGAAGAATTTGAGAAAGCTGAACTAGACTTCTTAGTGGTAACAGAAACAAAAAAGAAGGGGAAGGGAGAGTACAAAATGGACAAGGAACATATATTCATATATAGCGGTGTAGATAACAATCGGAGAGCCGCAGCAGGGGTAGGATGTATAGTGCATAAAAAACTGTAATCGAATATATATAAATGGGATGCAATTACGGAGAGGATTTTGTCTATCGAAGTTAGAGATCAAAGAAACGGCTACCATAAAACTATCATAGCAGTGTATGGACCAAACGAAGATGATACTGCGTGCAACAAAGAAACATTCTGGGAGCAGCTCAACGAAACAACAGAAAAAGCCAAAGGAGAAGTGTACGTGGCGGGAGACTTCAACAGCAGAATTGGCAACGAAGTAAAAGATAATGACGCGATGAGAGGAAGATATGGAGAAGGCGTACTCAACGAAAATGGTAAGAAAATGCTAGATTATTGTAGAATGAATAATCTAGTAATAACGAATACACTATTCAAACACAAGGACATACACAAATACACCAGGGAAGTGATAAGCAGGAACGAAAAATCTATAATAGACTATGTACTAGCAGAACAAAGGAAAAGGAGCAAAATAATAGACACAAGAGTAAAGAGAAGTTACGAAATTGGAAGTGATCACTATCTAGTAGAGACGAAAATAAAGGAAGACTACCAAGATAGCGATAAAAAAAAGCAGAGACCAAATATAGCAATAAACAACAAGATAAGAACAAACTAAGGGAAACAGAAATAGCAAAAATCTATAAAGAGAAAATAGAGGAGAAATTAGTAAAGGGCAACTATAAACAAGAAGTAGAGGAAATGTGGAATAAATTAAAGAAAAATATACTGGAGACAGCACAAGAGACATGTGGGACAAAGCAAAACACAAACAAGAAGCAGCAGACAGCATGGTGGTCGCAGGACATAAGAGAGAAAATAAAGGAAAAGAAAAAAGCATGCCAAAGATACCTAAATGACAAAAATAGTAAAAACTACGAAGAATACAGTTTAAAGAGGAAAATTGTAAAAGATAAGGTCAGAATAGCAAAGAGCAGGGAATGGGAAGAATTCGGAGAGACAATGGAGAAAAATGTAAAGGAAAACCAAAAATTATTCTATAAAACACTAAAACTAAAGAGAAAAGAAAAAGGACAAGAAGTAAATTATATACAAGACAATCAAGGAATATTGCTGAAGGACAACGAAAAAATACTGGAAAGATGGAAAGAATATTTTGAAGACTTACTATCACAAAATGGTGGAAATGAACAGAAGACAAGAGACCAGAACGACTCGGAAGCAGTTATAGAGATGATCAATGGAAAAGAAATACTAGAGATAATAAGGGAACCAGGACAAGACCAGATCACAACGGAAATGATTAAACATATGGGACCTGCAGGTAACGAAATACTACTAAAATTAATAAACGAAATATGGAGGACGAATAAAATACCCAAAGATTGGCAAGTATCGTTAATCGTACCGATACACAAGAAAGGCGATAAGACAAAATGTTCAAACTATAGGGGTATAACACTCATAAGCATAGGTATGAAGATCTTAGAAAAAACAACTAACAAAAGAATACTAGCAAAAATAGAGCAGACGCTACAAGAATCGCAATGTGGATTTAGGAAAGGAAGATCCACACAGGACAACATTTTCACGATAAAACAAATCACAGAAAAAAGAATTGCAAATAATAAAAACACATACCTAGGATTCATCGACCTGGAAAAAGCATTCGACATGATACCAAGAAATAAATTATGGAAAATCCTGGAAGAGAGAGGTGTAGAAAGAAAGACAGTCGAATTAATACAAAACATATACAACAACAACACCAATGCAATAATACACAAGGGACAAACATCAAGGACATTTCAGACAACCACTGGACTAAGACAAGGAGGCGGGCTCAGTCCTACTTTATTTAACATATACATGGATGAAATAATGAAGAGCATGAAACCAGAAACCAAAAAAGCAAACATAGGGTACAAAAACATGCAAGTTGTAAAAATATCGGAAGGAGCATTCGCTGATGATGTCGTAGTGATAGCAGAAAATGAAGGTAATCTGCAGCACAACCTTAGTGTATGGAACAGACACCTAGAAAAGTATAACATGAAAATGAACTATAACAAAACAAAAGTGATGGTAATAGGAAACCGGAAAGAACAAATAAATATAAAGATAGAACAACACACAATAGAACAAGTAGAAGAATTCAAATACCTGGGAGTAGCACTGACAGAAGACGGAAAAATGGAAGGCGAACTTAGTAACAGAATATACAACACAGCTAAAACATACCACGCATTAAGCAATATACTGATTAACAAGAAAGAGATCAGCAGAAGGACAAAAATAAATATATATAAAAGCATATATAGACCTATACTGACATATGGAAGCGAGACGTGGAAGCTAACGAAGAGGGACAAAAGTAGAATACAGGCAATGGAAATGAAATATGTCAGAGGAGTAAAACAAGTTACGAGAAGAGACAGAATAAGAAATGATGACATCAGAGAAGAACTGGGAATTGAAGCTGAAGATAAGTATATAGAAAAGAAACAACTAAACTGGTGGGGTCATTTAATTAGGATGGACAAAAAGAATCAAACAAAACAGGTATGGGAAGCAAGAACTGAAAATAAAAGAAGAAGAGGTAGACCAAGAAAAGAGTCGGACAACATAATAGAGGACATAATAATCAAGAAAGGAAAAACAGTCAAGCAAGCAAGAGAACTGGCGAAGAACAGAAAGGAGTGGAAAGAATTTACAAATGTATAAACAACAGTAATTGTAAACTATAATAATGTTAATAATGTTAATGTAATAGCCTACACCGAAAGGTAAAAGGCAATTGATAATATATAATAATATATATATATATATATATATATATATATATATACATATATATATATATATATATATATATATATATATATATACATATATATATATATATATATATATATATATATATATATATTATTTTTTTTTCTTTCATATGAAAATTTAAGAAAAATGTCAATTTTTATAGTATTTATACTGTGAGGACATATAATACATTTTTTACCGCCCTGTATAAACGTAATTGTCTATACTATATGTCCTCACAGTATAAATACTATAAAAATTGACATTTTCCTTAAATTTTCATATGAAAGAAAAATATTGGTGGCGTGAATGGATCAACCATGATATATTATATGATAGATTTTTCATGAATATTTTTTATTTCAATTGTTAATTGAAATTTTGTGTAAAACATTGTGTCTATACTTTATGTTCTCACAGTATATTATTATTTTTGTGCCTATAATATTTTTAACTAGATATTTTTAATTATTAATAATAAATTTATATAAAACTATAAATAATTGGATAAACAACCATGCACGCCTCCAACCATAAAACACAACAATCAATAGCTCATACATTATAAACTCAGTGTAATTGCGCATATGTGAAAATTGCAGCAAAACCCGTTAAAACCGTTCCGCTGCGGCGCACAAAAACAAACACAAAAGAACCGTGATTTATATTTTATTTCGCAAATAAATCGCGCATCGGCTTAGCCATGCATTAAGCAATCGGCGGCATAGTTGAGGGGCATTTTTGCGCAATCACACTAGGAGGTTATCCCGTTTTATATTCGCGTGCAATCTTTATATAAGAAACATTATAGTAATGGCCGTTTCCTGTTAGCACAACTTTCTCACAATTTTATGTTTATGATGCGTAACCCGTGTTTATGTCCATGCAAATGCCCGTCGTTTCGGTGTTTTCGAATGAAAACAAATATAAAACAATAGACCGTGTATACAGGTGGAATGCACGAGGCGGAAAAATTTGATATCACAACTTAATTTGTTGGAGTTGGGGAATTATAACGGCATCTATATTTGTTTAACTGTCCATATTTAATGTTTAATATTTAATGTAGTAAAACAAATGTGCATTTTTTAATTGTTTCCAAATTAATAATAATAATAATAATATTTATTGTGATAGATATATTATCTATTTGCCTTTTACCTTTCGGTGTAGACTTGAGATAGATAACATATACATACCACAGTGGGCCAAGTCTTTCTACCCTCGTCAAATTATCTAGTTGCAGATAAACTGTTATATGAGCAAATTGTTTATTATAAAAACCAATAATTAATATAATTTCAGTCATTTCGAGGCCACATCCTGGTAGGCCCTAATTTTGAAACAGTACCACAAATTTCTGATTTTATTTATTATCATATTGTATTTTTATGATATTTTTTTTTCAAGCAAAACTGCATTATAACTTTGACATGATTCCAAATGAAAAAAAACTATATATATATATATATATATATATATATATATATATATATATATATATATATATACCCAAACTTTTTCAGCTAGTAAAGGGAGGGGCCTAGAAGATCACACCTTAACTTCACAGAAAACTTCTGAAAAAAATAAATAAAACGAATCATCGGATTAGCTTGATAATGGCTAGAGCGTAGCCGAAAATATTCGCAAACAGCAATAAACAAGTGATAAAAAACAAAGAAAAATTCGTTTTATTTATTTATTATAATGAATTATCACAAAGTAGATGCCGATTGAATCCAATTTCTGAAACAATGTGAAAGATGTTTCTACACTTGGGGTTTGAACTCTTGTTCCCCAATGCTTAGTACGGACGGCACCTATAACAACTAGGTGACTGAACTGGGTGATTGCAAATGATTTTTATACAGAAATTGAATGGTTGTGACGTATACTATGTGGTAATTCTTTTTCAATAAGAGATGAACATAGTAGTTTCATTCATCTCCTTTATTTTTTATTAAAAAAACACCTTTATTTGGCATGACAATTCAAACAAATACAAAAACCCTCCAATATACAATACTCATCAAGAACAACAACAAATAATAATAATAATATTTTTGTATATACCATTGTAAAATTCAATTCACGATTAATTTTTTCTAGTGGGCAAAACAGCTGATCTTTCTTATTGTTCGATCAGCTGATTAGATAAAAATTACACGATTTTGATCACATATCTACTTGCCACCAAATAGAGTACCGACCGGCATAATTTGTACTGGAAGTTACTTTTAAATAGGACGACACACTTTCATAGTTCATCACGTAGCCTATTATGAAACCTACGTTGCAATGAAAATATGCAGGTACCATTATATTAACAGTTATCCAATAGCGCGTACAAAAATGCAAGCGTGTGAGAAGAGGCCGGTTGTACATTCTGATGGGGATCGTGTTATATAATATAGCTAATTGGCGCCGATAATTCATTAATTTAATATGCAAGGACAACCCGGCTGAGTGAATCCAACCAGCAGTAATAGGAACGCATAATTAGCAAATCTCAAATTACAGCCATAATAACATGGCAAATATTTGTGACGGGGTCCGGTTGGAATTGGCCTATAAGTACGGTTTGTTGACTTTTGTATCTGCTTGTTTGCTGGTAAACACCATTATTGATTAGAGAAATGGTAATTGGTTGTTTAAAAATAATAACCGATTGTAATTTTTGTACGTTGGCAAATGATAATTGCTGCTATTGCCTGCGTGTGTGGAATTTGTAATTGCTATCATGTGCATTGGAATTGTCCAGGATGTTTGATAATAAAATGTTTATGTAATATATTGCGTGTGGTAGTAAAAAAAATATTTATGTGTATTGTCGTTTAAAAAACATGCAACTGATATTTACCAACTTTGTAGGTTTATAGAGATATCAATAATTATATGATTATTGATATTGTTGATTTGGTCAGTTATTTTATGTTGATTTCAAACACAGTTAATTGAAAATTCATTAATTTAACTAGTGTTGGACTTACACAACGTTAAAGTGAAAACTATGAGTAGATTTATAATAATAATTAATAATAATGTTGTTTATTTAGCATACATGCTACAGAAAGTTTCATTTACTAACACGTTTACTAACTAATTGTAATTCAAAAAATATGAAAAATATATCACGAATGCTGTCAATTATAGCAATAAGTTTTGGTATATATATATATATATATATATATATATATATATATATATATATATATATATATATATATATATATATATTTCCTAAATGGAAACAAAGAGTACAGTAAAAAAAAGAAAAATATGGAAAATTGGGACTTGGAATATCAGGAGTATAAATGGAAAGGAAAAAAAGCTGGAAGAAGAATTTGAGAAAGCTGAACTAGACTTCTTAGTGGTAACAGAAACAAAAAAGAAGGGGAAGGGAGAGTACAATGGACAAGGAACATATATTCATATATAGCGGTGTAGATAACAATCGGAGAGCCGCAGCAGGGGTAGGATGTATAGTGCATAAAAAACTGAAATCGAATATATATAAATGGGATGCAATTACGGAGAGGATTTTGTCTATAGAAGTTAGAGATCAAAGAAACGGCTACCATAAAACTATCATAGCAGTGTATGGACCAAACGAAGATGATACTGCGTGCAACAAAGAAACATTCTGGGAGCAACTCAACGAAACAACAGAAAAAGCCAAAGGAGAAGTGTACGTGGCGGGAGACTTCAACAGCAGAATTGGCAACGAAGTAAAAGATAATGACGCGATGAGAGGAAGATATGGAGAAGGCGTACTCAACGAAAATGGTAAGAAAATGCTAGATTATTGTAGAATGAATAATCTAGTAATAACGAATACACTATTCAAACACAAGGACATACACAAATACACCAGGGAAGTGATAAACAGGAACGAAAAATCTATAATAGACTATGTACTAGCAGAACAAGGGAAAAAGGAGCAAAATAATAGACACAAGAGTAAAGAGAAGTTACGAAATTGGAAGTGATCACTATCTAGTAGAGACGAAAATAAAGGAAGACTACCAAGATAGCGATAAAAAAATGCAGAGACCAAATATAGCAATAAACTACAACAAGATAAGAACATACAAACTAAGGGAAAAAGAAATAGCAAAAATCTATAAAGAGAAAATAGAGGAGAAATTAGTAAAGGGCAACTATAGACAAGAAGTAGAGGAAATGTGGAATAAATTAAAGAAAAATATACTGGAGACAGCACAAGAGACATGTGGGACAAAGCAAAACAAGAAGCAGCAGACAGCATGGTGGTCGCAGGACATAAGAGAGAAAATAAAGGAAAAGAAAAAAGCATGGCAAAGATACCTAAATGACAAAAATAGTAAAAACTACGAAGAATACAGTTTAAAGAGGAAAATAGTAAAAGATAAGGTCAGAATAGCAAAGAGCAGGGAATGGGAAAAGTTCGGAGAGACAATGGAGAAAAATGCAAAGGAAAACCAAAAATTATTCTATAAAACACTAAAACTAAACAGAAAAGAAAAAGGACAAGAAGTAAATTATATACAAGACAATCAAGGACTAATTGCTAATAGGACAACGAAAAAATACTGGAAAGATGGAAAGAATATTTTGAAGACTTACTATCACAAAATGAACAGAAGACAAGAGACCAGAACGACTCGGAAGCAGATATAGAGATAATCAATGGAAAAGAAATACTAGAGATAATAAGGGAAATGAAAATAGGGAAATCACCAGGACAAGACCAGATCACAACGGAAATGATTAAACATATGGGACCTGCAGGTAATGAAATATTACTAAAATTACCGATACACAAGAAAGGCGGTAAGACAAAATGTTCAAACTATAGGGGTATAACACTCATAAGCATAGGTATGAAGATCTTAGAAAAAACAATTAACAAAAGAATACTAGCAAAAATAGAGCAGACGCTAGAAGAATCGCAATGTGGATTTAGGAAAGGAAGATCCACACAGGACAACATTTTCACGATAAAACAAATCACAGAAAAAAGAATTGCAAATAATAAAAACACATACCTAGGATTCATCGACCTGGAAAGAGCATTCGACATGATAACAAGAAATAAATTATGGAAAATCCTGGAAGAGAGAGGTGTAGAAAGAAAGACAGTCGAATTAATACAAAACATATACAACAACAACACCAATGCAATATATAATACACAAGGGACAAACATCAAGAACATTTCAGACAACCACTGGACTAAGACAAGGAGGAGGGCTCAGTCCTACATTATTTAACATATAAATGGATGAAATAATGAAGAGCATGAAACCAGAAACCAAAAAAGCAAACATAGGGTACAAAAACATGCAAGTTGTAAAAATATCGGAAGGAGCATTCGCTGATGATGTAGTAGTGATAGCAGAAAATGAAGGTAATCTGCAGCACAACCTTAGTGTATGGAACAGACACCTAGAAAAGTATAACATGAAAATGAACTATAACAAAACAAAAGTGATGGTAATAGGAAACCGGAAAGAACAAATAAATATAAAGATAGAACAACACACAATAGAACAAGTAGAAGAATTCAAGTACCTGGGAGTAGCACTGACAGAAGACGGAAAAATGGAAGGCGAACTTAGTAACAGAATAAACAACACAGCTAAAACATACCACGTATTGAGCAATATACTGATTAACAAGAAAGAGATCAGCAGAAGGACAAAAATAAATATATATAAAAGCATATATAGACCTATACTGACATATGGAAGCGAGACGTGGAAGCTAACGAAGAGGAACAAAAGTAGAATACAGGCAATGGAAATGAAATATCTCAGAGGAGTAAAACAAGTTACGAGAAGAGAATAAGAAATGATGACATCAGAGAAGAACTGGGAATTTGAGCTGTAGATAAGTATATAGAAAAGAAACAACTAAACTGGTGGGGTCATTTAATTAGGATGGACAAAAAGAATCAAACAAAACAGGTATGGGAAGCAAGAACTGAAAATAAAAGAAGAAGAGGTAGACCAAGAAAAGAGTGGGAGGACATAATAATCAAGAAAGGAAAAACAGTCAAGCAAGCAAGAGAACTGGCGAAGAACAGAAAGGAGTGGAAAGAATTTACAAATGTATAAACAACAGTAATTGTAAACTATAATAATGTTAATGTAATAGCCTACACCGAAAGGTAAAAGGCAATTGATGTATATATATATATATATATATATATATATATATATATATATATATATATATATATATTTCCATAGAATAATATTATTCCATAGAGGGCACTGTCCGGTGATCCTGATGGCATGAGAATGAAAAACTACTATATGGGTGTGCATTGCTAATTGATGTGTCAACTAACCCCTTAGGAGGAAAGTTAAACGCCATCTAGCGACACCATATCAATTAGCAATGCACACCCATATAGTAGTTTCTCATTCTCATGCCATCAGGATCACCGGGCAGTGCCCTCTATGGAATAATATTCCAACAGAGTGCTTGAGATATCAGCACAAGGCTAATCTTATAAAACATATATAAGTGTGAATCCACCCCTTAGCAATCTACATATCTATTTCGATCTTATTAGATCTAATCAGTGTAGCTCAGCTAGTGAGAGTGAATTCACACAATATCTCGAGTGGTTATATACAAAAATGATACAACTAACCCCCTAGGAGGAAAGTTAAAGCTGAGCTGAGCTACACTGATGAGATCTAATAAGATCGAAATCTCGATATGTAAATTGCTAAAACGTGGATTCACACTTATATATGTTTTATAAGATTGGCCTTGTGCTGATATCTCAAGCACTCTGTTGGAATATTATTCCATAGAGGGCACTACGTGGTGATGAGCATGAGCACGTTGACGGTTATTACCATATGGGTGTGTATTGCTAATTGATATGGTGCCACCAGATGGTTATATCACAAATGAATGAATAAGGGTAGAGCAGAAAAGTTGAAATGGAAGAAAATAATGATTGAGAAAGAGAGTGAATTTTTTAAAAGTATTTAGGCTTTTTGCTTGACTGCAGAGGTGACTTTAAAATATATTTGGAGCATGTACAAGTCCAGGCAGGAACGGATTGGTTGATAAAGAAGAAAAAATGGGACAGATGCTGGAATAGTAATCTAGTAATTGCGTGCAAAATTTGGGATGCGTGTGTGAAGCCAATATTATTGTATGGTGTGGAAGTATGGAAATTGCAAAAGTGGGATATAATTGAAGAGGAACAAGGCTGGTTACTGGAGAATCTGCTAGGACTCGAAAGGCCTATAGCGGTGCTCCTGCAGGAAGTTAATCGGATGGGGGGTTAGTGAGGTTCATGGAAAGATTGCATGAGTTGGGAGAAGATAGACTGGTGAGGCAGTTGTGGATGGGATGTAGAAGTATGACAGGAATCGGATGGAGAAAAGACAAGAAAAGAGAAGATGTATGAAAGAGTGAGTATGTCTGAGGTGTGAGTAGCGGAAAAGCTAAGAGATATGGAAAGTCTAGGAACTGTAGTCAGGGAGAGAATGAGTGATGTTGAATAGCAAGACAATCAAGTGTGAATGACTGAGCGTTGGTATAACCCTCGTTATGTGGAGTGCCAAGTGCGGGGAGAACATCCGAGTTGGATAGCCAGGGTAGGGTAGAGCAGGAAAGTGTGGATGGGGCAAGGATGCACCGCATGTATACTGTGTAGTAAGAGGTGTGACACGTGACGTTATCAAAATAAGGCTGGTTTCTGAAAAGTCTACGAGGACTAGAAGGTTTGATGCCTATGGCAATGCACTTCACTTCAAAAGTTAGTCAAGATGGGAGACAATCTAAATTGTCTCGTATCATACAGCAAATTATTTGAAATATTTAATTGGATGGTAGATCTAATGGAAAAATATAACGCGTTCTATTTGTCAAGGACAATTGGTATGGGAGGAGGATATATGAATTCATTTCTTGAACAATTTTTGAGCTAAGAAATTGTCTAGTCTAAAACGACCTTTATATTGTTGTGTCCCAACAACCATCACCATCGTTAGCACACAGTATATAACTATTACCATGTTTTTGTACAATTAGAATATAATTAGGCATAAGTACATATATAAGAATATTCGTAAACAACGCCATAAAATAAGTAGATTAAGACACACAACAATAACCTTCGCGCACTAATGCGTTTTCGCTATTAGCGTAACCACCCCAGATGCATGATATTGGCAGACACAAATCCAGGGATGTCCAAAACATCAAACATAGACCCCCCTCCCATGATATGAAAATCAATATAAGATTGGCGCAAGGATGAAGGAAGGACAAGTTCCACAAGACCCTCGAGAAGAAAGTAGGGTCTTGTAACCCTACAGAAAGAAAACAGTTAGAAAAGAAGAAGTGAGGCCGATAGTGAAGATTTGAGAAATTGTTTGTGTATAAGTAATAAACAAGACTTAGAGTAATTGCCAAACAGTAGCAAGGAGTTTTTGATTTTAAGTCGGAGTTCTTTCGGCTGAAAATACATGCACAAATATGCAATTTTAGTTTCGATTTAGAGATCATTCAATTGTAGGAATTTGATCAAATTTTTGTGTGTGTAAAGTTAAAGTAAATTATAAAAGTTATTAGGAATTACTTTTTCAATTTTTGTATTAATTTATTTTTAAATTAATTCATAAGTATTACAAATTAATGCATCTTCGTGATTCGAAATATCTTCGTCCACGGGCAATATTTTGAGAATCTAAAACCTAAAAAACTTTCTATTAGGTTTATTTTACCTATACTTAAAATTTGAACATTGTAAGATAAATAATAAGAATATAATTGCAATAATAAAACACTCATGTTTGCCATCACTCACGCGTAAAATTATAAGGCCGCGAGTTGCCCTCCGTTCTCGTTAATTCCCACTACTTTTACTTACGCACCACCCCCTTTTATGCTTCGGCCCGTTCATTTGTCTTCGTGTCGCATGTTTTGAATTCAAAGTTGCGGCAGGGATGTTGCGGATTCCTTTTACCATTTCAATACTACTTGTGTGATCTGTTTTTTTACATCATTGATAAGTATATTTAATTGCGATATTTTATTTGTTGCCTTTGATAATGCCGAGACAATAAAAACGGAAAGCTTTTCTTGTCAGCTAGACGCAGAAAGAATAGAGGTGCAAATTTTAGGCTGTAAGTATATTAATTATAGGAATTATCGCAAATGCCACACTAAACTAGCGGCCATATTGAAAAATAATGGAGTAACGATGATAATTGTGTTAATTCCCTTTGTGTGCTACTGTCAGGAGATAATATAAAATAAATATAAGTAAATCACCTTATTTAAATAATATTGCACATTTTTAAATCATAGGCTCTACTAACATATTTAAAGCATATTCATTTTGTCCTGTTCATATAATTCACTTTTCGCTACGGCCTATGCAATTGGCACAATGACCGTGTTGGGATGGTATAAATCCCCAAGTATAAGATGGGATGGGCATGTATACAACCTCGCGAAACCGAAACGCCTATTTGGTTGATATGATTCTAGCAATCACCCCTCTATTTGTTCCCCTACATTCTTTCTACTCCTGACCCCACTACGCAAAGGACGCGAATTCGGGGATTTTCAAACACCTTAACCCAAAAAGTCTCAACACGGCCGAAAAAACTTATAAACCAGGTCGAGCATATACCCAAGACTCCGAAAGGGGCATAACAATATCGACTCAAGAACAGCACCTGTGGATCCATTATGAACATGAGCTCCCCAATGTTCAGTACGAGTCATAATGCGTTCTAACCACTAGACCATTGAGCTGGGAGCTTTGAATATATTTACCAGCAAAAGACAATTAAACATAAATAAATCATAAATTCGTTTTGCATTGAAAAAGAAATAAAAGCTATCTGTTGTAACGATGTTGTTTAGAGAAAAATTTCTTATACAACATCCTTCAAATTTCAAGGATCATTCGAGACCACGAACTAATTCAATAATCGCGAACTGGGACATTTCTGATCACATGGTTTTATTAAAGCAATGTATTCGCTACCAAATAGTAATAACTGATAACTATTTCGCTAGACATTTATAGCAAAATATGAATTACAACATCCCGTCACATTTTATACGCACGAATATTTCGAATACTCGGTATTTATTAGGGCGTAAACCGTAGAGTCATAACCCCCGGCCCATTAGCATAATAAATAGGACCTTTGTATTACTGTGGAATGTCTGCGTGTCTGCGTTATGTCCAATGCCTGCTGGCCGACTCCTCTCTGTTTACTAAATTGAACAATCAACAAGTAATTTCTTTATGCAGCTTGCTCTCGCCCACAATACCCGCGCTTGTGGTGTCATCGGAATCCCAGCAATTCTCACATGACTGGAAAGTTTATTTACAATTACGCAGGGACTGTTATGTTATGTGTTTATTCTTTAGCAAATTGCAATTTGCAACTTTTTAAATTAGCCAATTTAAAATGGAAACATTTCGAGTTATAAATATTTTGTTTTTATATATAACAATATATTTATAACTCGAAATGTTCTTCTAAACTTATACATGAATAATATGATAATACTAAAAATCCTGCTAATATTTCTTCGAACGCGCCTGTACAGTGAATTGAAACTCCTCTTTTTCTTTATCTACTATAACTCTCAAATGTGCACGAGCAAGACCTGGGCGATACTGCACGCCACGGGGGCGACTAGCAATGCTAAACCATGCTAAACGAAAGCGACTGTACTGTGTATTGAAACTCCTTTTTTACTTTATCTACTATAACTCTCAAATGTATTCTATCATTAGTCCTGCTGTGTTAAACAAAATAAAAACATGAACGAACTAAAAATCCTGTTAATTTTTCACATGTAGTTTTCTTGCCAAAACTAGTTATGGAGAGAAATATCCCTCGTGGTTTTGTTCATTCTTCTCAGTTTATTTTCGTGTATTTATTAACACAACCACGAGCGAAATTAACCATAACTAGTTTTGGCTAGAAAAATTAACAGGATTTTTAGTTCGTTCAATTTTTATTGTGTTTAACACAGCAGGACTAATGATAGAATACATTTGAGAGTTATAGTACATAAAGTAAAAAAGGAGTTTCAATACACAATACAGTCGCTTTCGCTTAGCATGGTTTAGCATTGCTAGTCGCCCCCGTGGCGTGCAGTATCGCCCAGGTCTTGCTCGTGCGCTGCCGTTTGTAAGGGCCGAGGTAAAATTGTGCGCATCGGAAGCAGCAAATAGAACAAGAGACAATAAGTCCGTGCCAGCTCAGAGTGATAAACGAAAACGGCCTATATGTAAGCCGTTTCCGTTTATTCTTTTCATTTTCTAGTTCTGATGGTTAGGTTTTATAGTTTCTGTATGTTTACTATGGTAAACATACAGAAACTATATAACCTAACCATCAGAACTAGAAAACAGAATTGTCTCAATGCTTACACCCCGAAATAGGAAACACCCTGCTCTATGTATTTAAAACATGGAAACTAGAGGTGCTTTCGTTAAACATCACTAGTCGCCCCGTGGCGTGCTATATCGCTCTAAGTTTTGCGGTCGTACGCCGGTTGTACGTAGAATTGTGCGCATCGAAAGCTGTTTACGTTTAACACTGAGTGCGACTAAGGGCTTATTGTCTCTTTTTCGATTTGTCGTGCAAGTACAAATAGAAAAAGAGACAATAAGCTCGTAGCCGCACACAGTGATAAAAGAAAACAGCTTAGATGAACGTGATCGTAAAATGATCCAAGTCTTCATCGACAAGTGTCTACAATGCATTCTTACAATATTCTGGCCTGTACGAATATCAAACCACCAACCAAATGTATGCGAAAGTGAAGAACTAGTCAAGCTGGAAATCAAAAAAAGCAAGTGGACCTATTCTACACCGACCAGAATGCCCAGCACAGGAGTCGCTAGCTATACTGGAATACACAGGGCAAAAGAACTAGGGGCAGGACGAAAGTTACATGGAAGAGATCAACCACCAAGGAGACAACCAATGAAGGTCTGAAACCAATTAAGAACGTTAGTGTCGGACCAACTCACTTGGAAAATACATATTGCGGCGATATTGTTCCTAGATTGGAATCAAATAACACACACATATGTGTAAGATTGTTATATCGAGGTACTCCTAGACACCCACTTTCCTGGCAATCAACCTGGAGGTCTCAACTTGGCAACTGATCCTCATCTACCTGATGAGGAAGATTGGCTGCTAGCTGACCAAATGATAAGTATAACTAAAATAGAATGGGCAATATCAAGAATTTCATCTTTTAAGACCCCAGGACTAGATGGAATATTCCCAGCACTGCTACAATGGGGGTTAACCTACATTATAAACACATTGGTGTATATATTTAAGGGTTGCATTGCTTTTAGGTACATACCCAATACATGGAGAGAGGTCAAAGTGACCTTTATACCCAAACCAGGCAAAGTAGATTACACACTTGCCAAGTCATTCAGCCCCATCAGCCTAACCTCATTTCTATTGAAGACGTTGGAGAGGCTCTGTGATCGTGAAATCAGGGACGGGCCGCTGAGAACGTACCCCATACATCCGAAACAGCATGCCTACCAACCAGGACGCTCAACGGAATCAGCCCTACATCTGGTGACCTCTAAGATAGAGGAAACACTAGAGCATAAAAGTTCGTTGCTTGCTACCTTCATTGAGATTAAAGGTGCTTTTGACAAAACAACATTTAAGAGTATTGATAATGCTCTAACATCTCACGGGATTCACCCCACTATTAGGGGCTGGATAAAAAATATGCTTGGTCTAAGAACAATCCAAGTAACACTAGATGACGTAACAAGAAAAGTTGCAGCAAGAGGCTGTCCTCAAGGTGGAGTCCTTTCACCCCTTTTATGGGACCGTGTAGTTGATAGCCTCCTCCTGGAATTAAACAACTCAGGATACTATGCCGTTGGCTATACCGACGACATAGTGATCATGATAAATAGCAGTTTTGAAGGTGTACTCTGTAATCTCATGCAGAGTGCCCTAAAGATTATTGAGAACTGGTGCGATAGGCATTCGCTAACAGTTAACCCAAAAAAGACAGAGCTGATATTGTTTACGAGGAAGAGGAAACTCGAGCTCATGTACATGCCAACTCTCTTTAAGGTCCCTCTGACTCTCACAGATAAAGTAAAATATCTAGGATGAATCATGGATACAAAACTGAACTGGAATGAGCATATAACATCCAAGCTGGAAAAAGCTTGCACCTCATTTTGGCAATTCCGCAGGGCGGTTGGTAAAACATGGGGCCTGTCTCCCAAGATCACACAATGGATATATACCGCGATCATAAGACGAACTATCGCATATGGTGCAATAGTATAGTGGTCGAAAACCAAACAAGTTACAACAATCGCAAAGCTATCACACATCCAGCGGATGGCGTGTCTTGCCATCACCGGCACTATGAGAACAACGCCCACAGCAGCTCTTGAAGCACTGTTATGTCTACAACCACTCGACCTTATTATAAGGGAGACTGCAGTAAAAACAGCATTAAGGCTATCTTCACTCAACATGTGGCATGATAAAGGTAGAATCATTGGACACAGGAGCATACTGAGTGAAGCTATCAAACTAGACCCCCTCATAGAAGGTAAGTGCGACAGAATTCTACTTAAATACAGTTTTGTCAAACACTTTCAGACCTTCATCACAATGGATGGTATCCCACAAGGCGCTAACATAACCATGTATACTGATGGATCCAAAACTAAGACGAGAGCTGGCTATGTAATATTCTCACCAGAACTCGATCTCAAGATAAGTGCACCACTTGGAAGACTCACGTCAGTCTTCCAAGCTGAATTAACAGGAATACTAAAGGGTGTTCAAATTATAGCTGAACGGAATATTAAGGATAAACATATCCAAATACTCACCGACAGCAAAGCAGCTCTAAATACACTAAATGGCAACACTTTTGTATCGAAAGAGCTATATTCATGTCTACACAGCCTGGAGGAGCTAGGTAAATATAACAAACTAGAACTCTGCTGGATAAAAGGACATAGTGGCATCAAGGGGAACGAAATAGCAGATGAACTTGCCAGGAAGGGATCCTTATATCCTCTAACAACCCAAGAGGATGAAATACTTTCTGCAGGTAATCTATGCTCTTCACAAGGTAAGATGGCGAGAAACGCCGGGATGCAAGCAATCAAAGGCAGCAATTAGGCAACCTTGTAAAATTGCAGCCACGGCCCGCCTAAACTTATCTAGAACTAATCTGAAATTATTGACAAACATCTTAACTGGCCACTGCCGGCTAAACAAACACCTACACACGATGGGTCTGGTGAACAGCCCGTTATGTAGAGGTTGCAATGAAGAACTAGAAACAGCTGAGCATGTAATATGTCTCTTCCCAGCTCTAGTAAACACTAGGCATCTAATACTAGGTACTGGCCTAGTATGGTCAGCTCCTCACCCGCCAGAGTTTTGCAAAATTGACTGGTGGGACGAGTGAGCAGCCTTAAAGGGAGGTTTCACAATGGGCTCATTTTGAGGCCTAAGTGTCTGTAGCTATGCTACCCTCCAGCCAACTATCCAGAACTATCTAGAAGATTGTTATATATTTGCATTATTTCATCATATATTATAAATTACAAAACATTTGTAGTATAATAGCAGCCATATACATTTAAGGTCCTTATTGTTGCGCATTATAGTTGATCTAATTAAATGAACTAATAACTTTTAAAATATATACTGTTTGTTAGATGTTCTAGTTATTGTCATAGGAGTATATTTTAAGTGCTCGTTAGCACAATTTTCTGCGCCTAAAAATACTGCGTTGGGGGACACTTTTTTACGGACTTTCATTATTCAACGCCATCAGTGTGAGCGTCGCAATTATTCACGATTCCACGCGTATTTTAAGGGGCGCGGGAAAACGCGCCTTGTCTCCACTATCTAAATATAGTCAAATACAGTTGACATTGACCGAGTGATGACACGCTCTATACTAAAATGTGTGTTACAACTGTTTTTGTTTTATTTTTACCGACCTAATTTACTTTTGAGAGAAAATAGATTTATTATCTAGCAAAAAAATGAGTGTGAGGAAAATACTTGCTATTTTACAGCTGATAAATAGAAATATAAAAATATATAAAATAAAATAAATACAAATCTAGTAATTTACAAGAAAATAAATTTATTTATTATTTCGCACAGTCATCTCACTTCTAGTTAAATA
This sequence comes from Lordithon lunulatus, assembly GCA_963942505.1. Lineage (NCBI taxonomy): Eukaryota > Metazoa > Arthropoda > Insecta > Coleoptera > Staphylinidae > Lordithon > Lordithon lunulatus. The sequence continues at coordinate 52,519,133 of OZ012669.1, forward strand.
AATTAAATAAATTAAGTAATTACAAGTGATCGAGTAATGTGTATTGGCACAAAATCTCAATTATCACATAGAAGTGAAATAATCAATAATGAAAAAACTGATTTATGATATATATGATATATATCACCCTAATTATTTATTCAGGAAAAGAATAAAAAAATATGATGATATAAACACATCCGTTTTTTTTTTCATTATTGATCATTTCCCTTCTACGTGATAATAAGTCGTTATTTGTGACAACAATTATATTTGCTTATGCATATTAATAATATGAACCACGCTGCTTGTAATTATCAGCAGTAATATTGCCCCGTGGGGACAATTGCGGTCGTAGTTATTATTCTGATGTATGCAGAATGGCGATAAGATTATCTTTAAGTTTGAGCAAACGCAAAATGTATTACTTACTCATTATTTACGATGACATCTTTACGGTTTGCGGGTCGAGAACAAAAAGAGTGCGACGCGCAAATATTTAACTGACCTATATGATTATCGTAATTTGTTGATTATAGTAGAGAGGTATGCACTAGTTGCTAGTAGATTGCTATGATTAAATTGCAATGCCCACAGGTAGAAAATTACGTTGTATACATTTTATTATTGAAAGCTACTTGGATAAATTTTGAATTTTAAAGTATAAATTATTAATAACTACACAACATCTTTTGCAGGATTATTAAATCTGTAGGTAATATATTTTTTGTACTCATGTCCTAAGCAAGTTCATCAAGTCATTTCCCGCATTGATTTGGGTGCGGGAAATACTACTGCCCGCACTAGTGCGGGAAGTAGTCAGTGTTGCCAACTTAAAATTCGGTACCAATGTAAATATGTATTTATAAATATGATAATGCATGCAAACACAGCGTACACATTAGTCATGCGATAAGGCTGTTTTCCGAATTCGCTCTTAATACAGCAATAGGTATTATTTCATAAAGGGCACTACCCGGTGATCCTGATGTGGTGCCGCCAGATGGCGTTTAACTTTCCTCCTAGGGGGTTAGTTGTATCATTTTTGTATAAAATAGTATTGGTAGTATACAATATTGTCAGGATGAGTTGTGAAAAATAGAAAACGATTAGCTATTTTGCTGTATGAAAAACACTTGGCGGAGGAGGATGAAAAAGAAAAATGACCAAGTAGTACATAGTGTCGTATTGCTAAGAGGTTCTGGGCTCATAACAACAATTTGTGTGATTGAACCTCCCTACTAGACAAACTTCACACATTTAAACTATCGACTACTTGGTCAACTCTTCAGACACTCTGGCTCTTCTCCGACCCCAATGCCATTAGGTATCGAGGGCAAAGGGTCACCCCACTTCTCTTCCTCTAACCACGTCCGATTCACGGTAAAGACATTGCGATAAAATGGCAAAAAAGAGACAACCCTGGAAACATACGAGTATGAATGATGGCTAACGATACGATGAAAAAAGATACGGTGCAGCAAGTCACTACCTCAGTACCGGCGTCGATGGTGTCATCCAACGACTGCCTTAACCCTCTGGTGGAATCCCGGGCCGGAGGCCCCCATGTGCTGGAGAGCTGGAGACCCTAACGAAACTAGACGCTTTTCAAAAACAGGGAAAATTATGCGCATTCAATTAGTATGAAAGCAGCACGGTGGTGGAATCCTAGGCCGGTTGTCTTCTAGAACGGATCAGATGTATCTACAGATGCTAGACCAAACCCTGTTGGGAACACCCGGGCTTTGGAGAGAACGCCCCGACAAAGGGACGACGGGTAACGTAAAGCGGAATACACCCCAGGCGTGATGAACGTAGAAGAGAAGGACCCAATAGAAGACGACAATTGGTAGAGCTGATTGACAAGCTGGCACTTTTTGCAATGGAGGCCAGAAAACTGCGCGTGCCAGTGAACGAAGACATCGCCAAACAAAATAAATCTACGGGATCGGATGGCTCAAGATAGCAAAGCCAAAAGGGCGGCGAGGGGAAGAAACACGGCACTCCAAATAGAGGAGTTAACCCGATAAGTGGAAGGAATGAGAGGTGAGCTCACGGAAATTGAACAATTAAGCGTCAGGTCCGCAAGATAAGAGGAGTGCGTCCAGATGTTGACGGCAAGGGCGTCAGGGGACAGATCCGACACGGTATCGGCCAGATGCCAGACTATTAATAAAGAACACAACGCAAAGCAAAGGTTGGCATAAACGATTAAAAGTTTAGTTGAAGAGGGGGATCATACGAACAAGCACAGGACCTGTGCGATGAAATGTGGTCGAAGGTAACTTATTAGGCGGCAAGTATAAACAGGGTCTCCAGCTTAAACACGGGAGCTTCCACCATAACATATGTCTAGCCTGCCCGCCTTACCAGCTCCCTGAATTCTCCCAAGGACCTTGCCTTCATCTCCTGGCGTCAACCATTAGGAAGTAGGACATTTTTTCAGCGTCCCTCGCCTCTCCAGTTGGTGTACGGGTTATAATCTTCCTGCAGGCTGCCTTCCCTGGGGCTAAGCCCTGTTCATACAGGTGCTCAATTTGGGCGCCCTTCGAGGACCCGTAGTGGACAGACAGGTGCACCTGATCGGGCCGGTTGCCGTCATAACTTCAAGCGGTCCTCGAAAGGCGCCGCACATGTCGACCTGTATGAACAGGGCTTAGCCCCAGGGAAGGCGGCCTGCATGGAGATTATAACCCGTACGCCAGATTGAGAGGCGAGTGATGCGGATAAAATTACCTACTTCTTAATGGTTGACGCCAGGAGGCGAGCAAAAGGTCCCTCTTCCAAACCCTGGGAGGACTCAAGGAGCTGGTAGGGCGAACGAGTAAGACGCAGGTTATGGTGAGGGCTCCCGTGTTTAAACTGAATTCCCCATGGAAGCTAGAGTACCGCTTTACAAAAATAGAGAAAACGATGGGAATTCAACCAGAATAAAAGCCGCACGGTGGGGGGAAGAGTCCGGAAAGGGTAACACAGGAGCGGCAGGGGAACGCGAAGAAGTACATACCCCGCAGGAGCGAAACCATACTGGTCCAGGCGGAAGGGGCCATGTATGACGACCTCCTAAAAAAAGTACGGGCACTAAGTACCGTAGGCCTGAAGGTGCAGGTGTCCCGGATTTCAAAGTCCCGAGATAGCTTACTTAAAATTAATATGGAGAGGGACAAGGGCTAGTTTCTCGCCATTGAGAAGGAATGTGCCGGAGTGTAAAGAGACAAGGGGCGTCGGTCATCTTTAAGGACTTGTACTAGGCTAGAGAAACTAGCGGCAGCCCTGGCAATGAACACCTTCATGGTAGGGTCCCTGAGGCCCGCCTTCGGGAACACCCAAGCGACGACGTAACAATGACCAACGGCTGACCAAACTAGTTGCGAGGGCGAGGGTGGTACGATTGGGTTTGGTACACTATCGAGTAGCGATCAGGGAAACGTGCGAGGTGCTATCGATGCTGGTGGGTCGGGCTACTGGAGGGCTAATTGTAAAAGGCCAGACTGGACGAGGAATTGTCAACGATAAAGGAAATGGCGGAGGCGATAGCAATGAACGCCTTCGTGGTAGGGGCCCGACCTTCGAGAACACCCAACCGGCGACTGTAACAATGACCAACGAGCGGACCAAACAAGTTGTCGAGGCGAGGGTGGTACGTGTGTAGTTGGTACACTGTCGAGTAGCGACCAGGGAAACGTACGAGGTGCTATCGATGCTGGGGAACTAACCACTGGAGGGCCAATTGTACCGGACTGGAGACTGAGCATAATGCAAATAGATGCAGTGTGCAGTTCCCGTTCTCTGCAAGCAAAGTGGGCATGGCACCCTCCGCCTCACATGCCGGCAGGCAAATAGAGCTAAGAGCCCAGCAATGATCCGGATCCTGCAACTTCATTTAAACCTGTGCAGGATGAGCTACGATCTATTGCGCGCCACGACGAAGGAGGGGTTGTATGGCATTGGTTGGCATACTGTCGAGTAGCGATCAGGGAAAGGTCGACGACATGCTATCGATGCTGGGGGACTGACCACTGGAGGGCTAATTGTAAAGCGCCAGACTGGACGATGGATTGCCAATGAAAAAGGAAGTGGCGGCGGCGCTAGCAAAGAGCGCCTTTGTAGTAGGGGCCCTGAGGCCGGCCTTAGAGAACACCCAACCGGCGACTGTAACAATGACCAACGAACTGACCAAACAGGTTGCGAAGGCGAGGGTGGTATCCGTGTGGTTAGTACACTGTCGAGTAACGAACAGGAGAACGTACGAGGTGCTATCGATGCTGGGGACTAACCACTGGAGGGCTAATTGTACCGGACTGGGCAGTATGCAAATAGATGCAGTACGCAGTTCCTGTTCTCTGCGAGGAAGGAGGGCATAGCACCCTCAGCCTCACATGGCGACAATCAATAGACTGCAAAGGGCCCAGCAATGATACGGATCCTGCAATTTCATTTAAACCGGTGCAGGATGGCCCACGATCTATTGCGGGCCACGACAGAGGAGGGGTCGTGTGACGTTGTTCTAGCCAATGAGCATAACTTCAGGACACCAGAAGCGGGGGTGGATGTGCATTGTAAATCACAGTGTGGCAGTGAGGGCGCATGCAAGGGCGGAGGCATCCATACGGAATACGGGGGAAAACCTTGTGGTGGCAAAAGTGGGGCAAATTAAGCTAAGTGGGGGTTCATCCCTTCCAGGATCGCCTCCATTATTCCGACGGACTATTCGGTAAGATGTAGACGTTAATTCTACATCTTACCGAATAGTCCGCCGGAATAATGGAGTCGACCGTGGAAGGGATCAACCCCCACCTCAACGTACACACTATCTGTCTATCTGTCTATCTGTCTATCTGTCTATCTGTCTATCTGTCTATCTGTCTATCTGTCTATCTGTCTATCTGTCTATCTGTCTATCTGTCTATCTGTCTATCTGTCTATCTGTCTATCTGTCTATCTGTCTATCTGTCTATCTGTCTATCTGTCTATCTGTCTATCTGTCTATCTGTCTATCTGTCTATCTGTCTATCTGTCTATCTGTCTATCTGTCTATCTGTCTATCTGTCTATCTGTCTATCTGTCTATCTGTCTATCTGTCTATCTGTCTATCTGTCTATCTGTCTATCTGTCTATCTGTCTATCTGTCTATCTGTCTATCTGTCTATCTGTCTATCTGTCTATCTGTCTATCTGTCTATCTGTCTATCTGTCTATCTGTCTATCTGTCTATCTGTCTATCTGTCTATCTGTCTATCTGTCTATCTGTCTATCTGTCTATCTGTCTATCTGTCTATCTGTCTATCTGTCTATCTGTCTATCTGTCTATCTGTCTATCTGTCTATCTGTCTATCTGTCTATCTGTCTATCTGTCTATCTGTCTATCTGTCTATCTGTCTATCTGTCTATCTGTCTATCTGTCTATCTGTCTATCTGTCTATCTGTCTATCTGTCTATCTGTCTATCTGTCTATCTGTCTATCTGTCTATCTGTCTATCTGTCTATCTGTCTATCTGTCTATCTGTCTATCTGTCTATCTGTCTATCTGTCTATCTGTCTATCTGTCTATCTGTCTATCTGTCTATCTGTCTATCTGTCTATCTGTCTATCTGTCTATCTGTCTATCTGTCTATCTGTCTATCTGTCTATCTGTCTATCTGTCTATCTGTCTATCTGTCTATCTGTCTATCTTTCTATCTGTCTATCTGTCTATCTGTCTATCTGTCTATCTGTCTATCTGTCTATCTGTCTATCTGTCTATCTGTCTATCTGTCTATCTGTCTATCTGTCTATCTGTCTATCTGTCTATCTGTCTATCTGTCTATCTGTCTATCTGTCTATCTGTCTATCTGTCTATCTGTCTATCTGTCTATCTGTCTATCTGTCTATCTGTCTATCTGTCTATCTGTCTATCTGTCTATCTGTCTATCTGTCTATCTGTCTATCTGTCTATTTGTCTATCTGTCTATCTGTCTATCTGTCTATCTGTCTATCTGTCTATCTGTCTATCTGTCTATCTGTCTATCTGTCTATCTGTCTATCTGTCTATCTGTCTATCTGTCTATCTGTCTATCTGTCTATCTGTCTATCTGTCTATCTGTCTATCTGTCTATCTGTCTATCTGTCTATCTGTCTATCTGTCTATCTGTCTATCTGTCTATCTGTCTATCTGTCTATCTGTCTATCTGTCTATCTGTCTATCTGTCTATCTGTCTATCTGTCTATCTGTCTATCTGTCTATCTGTCTATCTGTCTATCTGTCTATCTGTCTATCTATCTATCTGTCTATCTGTCTATCTGTCTATCTGTCTATCTGTCTATCTGTCTATCTGTCTATCTGTCTATCTGTCTATCTGTCTATCTGTCTATCTGTCTATCTGTCTATCTGTCTATCTGTCTATCTGTCTATCTGTCTATCTGTCTATCTGTCTATCTGTCTATCTGTCTATCTGTCTATCTGTCTATCTGTCTATCTGTCTATCTGTCTATCTGTCTATCTGTCTATCTGTCTATCTGTCTATCTGTCTATCTGTCTATCTGTCTATCTGTCTATCTGTCTATCTGTCTATCTGTCTATCTGTCTATCTGTCTATCTGTCTATCTGTCTATCTGTCTATCTGTCTATCTGTCTATCTGTCTATCTGTCTATCTGTCTATCTGTCTATCTGTCTATCTGTCTATCTGTCTATCTGTCTATCTGTCTATCTGTCTATCTGTCTATCTGTCTATCTGTCTATCTGTCTATCTGTCTATCTGTCTATCTGTCTATCTGTCTATCTGTCTATCTGTCTATCTGTCTATCTGTCTATCTGTCTATCTGTCTATCTGTCTATCTGTCTATCTGTCTATCTGTCTATCTGTCTATCTGTCTATCTGTCTATCTGTCTATCTGTCTATCTGTCTATCTGTCTATCTGTATATCTGTCTATCTGTCTATCTGTCTATCTGTCTATCTGTCTATCTGTCTATCTGTCTATCTGTCTATCTGTCTATCTGTCTATCTGTCTATCTGTCTATCTGTCTATCTGTCTATCTATCTATTTATCTAACAGTGTATTCATTATCATACAATGGTTTTTTAGTTGCTTCTTGCTGATTTCCATCCTACCAGCAACGCTATATTATTCTATCTATTTTTGTTAATTGACAATTTCAATCCCGTAGTGAATTATCTAGACTTCTACGCCGCCCGCCCTCCAGAAAAAGGCGGACTAAACGTAATTTACCTTCGCCCGTTTCGCGCCGGAAATTTATGGCCCCCAAGCATACGTTAATTAACCTTTTAGAGCGGGCGGCAGGCGCAGCTAGTACAAAAGATGCGCTGAATAATTGCTGAAATTGCTGCACATATGCTCTGGCTTAAGGGCAACAAATGATTCATAAATTTCCCGGCGATTACGATGCGCAAATTTGTTTGCGAGTTTCAGTGCGACGCAGGCTTCAGCACATGAAAACGCTTGCAGCAGTTGGATAAAATGTTTTTAAACGATTTGAGTGAATTTCAGAAATACTAATAAATATTGTTTCTCTTTATTGATAGCAGTTAATAATAAATATAGAAATGTGTCTAAAAAAAGACCTTTATTTGGCATATCAGCCCAACCATTCCCTTTTACACAAATTCCAGGCGAAAAATCCAACACTTTCACAGAAAGAAATAAAAAAGAAACTAAAAAAATACAAATTAACATAAAATACATCATTTTTCTAACCACTAAAATAAACCCCCTCTGCCCTCGCCAATTTTCTTTCCCACGTCAGCCTCCTGCAGATTTTCACGCCTTTCCCATCCTCTCCTAACCATTCGTTCAGCTTTCTGCACTCTCAAACCCACTCTGCTTTCACTCCCTCACATTCTCTGCTAAGGTGCGACCACGTGTCACTCCCCTTTATACACAGCGCACACGCGGTGTACCCCAGCCCCATCCACACTTTTCTTCCTCGCTCTTCTGACCCACACCTCGCTCTTGCCATGCATACTTCCTATCCTCTCTGCTCCACTCTCCCCTGGCTAAGTAGCTTGGGAGTTTCTCCTGTACTTGCCACTCTACGTAGCCGGAGTTGTATGAGCTCTCAGTCATTCTCATTTGCCTTTCTTGCCACTCAATATCACTCAATCTCTCCCATATCTCAGTTTCTAGGCTACCCCTTTCTCTCAGCTTCTCCTCTACCCACACCTCAGACATACCCACTCTTTCATACATCCTTTCTCTATCCTTCCTATGTGTCTATTTAAACTGTAATTACATTTGCAAGGCTTTTCGTCGAGAAAACATAAAAATCATTTGCAGATGCTGGAATTATTTCAGTCTGTAATATTTGGGTTATCTAAATTCATTGAAACACAACTACGCACGTTTGTAGCAGACGCCCGCATTAAATATTCGTTGTTATGTTTCCGACCTTGTGGCCCCCATAAAAATTCCTGCTACAGAGATAGATTAATTAACACAGTTTACGTCTTTATAATATACAGTTTGGAACCGGCGACTGTAATTATGAATGGTGTTCATTAGATGTGAATAATTTTATACCAAATCGAAAGTAATTGTTTTTTTTTTCATGATAAAAATGATCTATAGAAAACATATATCAAGTATTGATTAAAATATCAATCTCAATTTGTATAAAACCTGTTAATTATAAGTTACATTTCTGTGAATGTCCTTAACCACCGGAAAAGCCTTTCGACTGGTAGTTCTATAGAGAAAGAAGTTTATTTTATAAGCTTTAATTATGAAATAACAGTTGTATGATAGAATTTCCAGTTGATTAAAACGCAATTATGAATGCGACCATCAACGGAATGCGCACATTCATTTGCCGCATATATTTATTAGCGCTCCGGGGAGAATTGGGCGATAAATATCGTAAAATAATTTACCCCCCGCATTATTTACGACGGCCGTTTTCATGCCGGGTGACGAAAAATTAAACCGTGTCGAGATTTATCACGGCCGCTTCCGTCAATTAGCACGACAGCGCTTTTCGGGGGGGTATTTTTAGAAATTTCCGTTTCCGCCACGAAAGTAATCCTTTGTGGGCCTTATCGATCGCCAATAGTGGATTTTTATCGGAATAGAAAGGAATCCCCCTTCAGGTAAAGTGACAGGAAGTCGGAATGAATGTCTCAACCATTTCCTCTTTTGTAAACTAACACTGTTTAGCATACAAAATCGTGATTTGTATAATAATAGGCCTGATTTTATGTCATAATCGGTTGGAAAATGTTGATGTGAAAGCGGATAATTTATTGTGTATGCTGTTTTTATATCGTCAGGGTGTTTACCGGGGAATTTTAGTTATATAGTCGAAATGGATTTATTGCGAAAGTATCAAATTATTTTTTTGTCATATTGAAGAACAATATATTTAACATAGTAATGTTCTTCTAGTGGAAATGCTCATAGTCGTATAAAGATCGAAAAAAAATGTATTGTTTTTTTGGTATCAAATTAATCTAATAACAGATTTACCAAATATGCGTATTAGAACCGAAATAATTCTCCAATAAAAATTGTAGTACTATTGTATTATGGCATGAGACTAAAAAAAGCTACAAATAATAGATAAGATTTACCAAATATGCTTATTAGAACCGATATAAGCTTGTCGGGCTTTTTAGCCACATTAATTGTTCGAACCAATTAGTAAAGTAATCCATTAAGTTTATGCTGCGCCCTCCGGAAACACAATTAATAATTTAATCACGTGGTAAACCACATTGTTATAATGCAGCAAACGCAATCCGGCTGACATTTATCCTGATAAACCAGACGATTGATTGCCAGCCAGGGTTTTCCTTATTAGAGTCTCGCCCTCTGTTCATAAAACATAGCAGGGGCATGCAGACTATAATTCATATCGTCTGGCATTTACCTCACACTGACATTTCTATCGATGCACTTTTCCCTAGCCCCCGGCGTTTTGGGGTGGTTTTCAGCGGGCGCATTTTAGAGCTCGCCCGATTTAATGCATTTCGGAAATTAATTAAAGCCCGGCGGCGGTTTCGCGTGTCATCACTGCAAGTAGTATCGACCGCATTTCGCGCTCGCCACCCCCCATGCAAGCAAGCTGCATAAAGACGGCGTGCTGGTAAAAAATCAACGATTGTGTTTGCACAGTGGGGAAACGGGAAGCCATTAAATGTCTAATAATGTTTAATAGTGCCGCCATGAGTCCTTTAAAGCTTTTTATATAAAACATACAATTCTTGTTATAAATCTGATGGTATGTCTTCTTTGATAATTGTTTTAGTAGGTCATTTGTAATTAATTACAAGTCTCATGTTGTATTTTGCTAGAGTGCAAATCTAATAATATAGACAGCACAGAGCAAGGAAATGCCCTAAAGAAAGAATATTATCGCAATTTAAGGATTAACATGTAAACTAAAAACCTTGCCTGAGCCACCTGAGCAACAATTAATAATCACACTAAATATAAATTCTATAGAATAAAACAGTTTGTATGAAAGATATATGTATCTTTCATACCAACGGTTTTATTCTATAGAATTTATATTTAGTGTGATTATTAATTGTTGCTATTTTTCACTCGTCGTTATATCTAATTTTTAGCTCTATCCGCCCGATCATCGTCTTGCTGTGACCGCAAATAGCGCATTCCAGCACAGATAAGCGCGGGGAATTTCAAACAAGACCAAAATGATAAATTCATGACCCCAATGCCCAGCCGGGGATATTGTAATTGCACCGCTCGAATTATTCTTATCGCAACGGGATTGCTCTTTGTATGTGCAATAAACATCGTTTGTGCCCCTGCTGTTGATACCATCAAACGGCGGCGGCAGCGGGGGCGACGCACGGTCTGCAAGCGTGCACGGAATTGAATGGGGGTGGTGGTGTTTTGCGCCGCATGACATGGGTCATAGTTCCCCGCTGAATTTTATTAACCCCCCTGCCAGACGTCTAGGAAACGTCGGCGGGCATTGGGGAAGGTTTCAAGTCGATTGCAGAGGGGGAAACAGATGTAAGCTCGTAATAAATTAATTGACAACGAAAGGGTGGGGTTTTAGATGTAGCGGGATGTTTAACCGCAATTATCGAGTACTATGTGATATTTATATATTAAATTTTATTATATGAACCTGTGAGAATGAAAGTGGTGTAACTCACATTAGAATTGTTTTGAAAAAGAGAATATTTTGCGTTTGATATCTCTATATATCGACGTGAACATTTACAGACGTGAAATCAATTTACTCATAAATAAAAATTACATAAATACCAAGCGCAAAATCTTCACCTTTTCAAAACAATTCGAATATGACTTACACCACTTTCATTCTCACAGACTCATATGTTCATGTAGGCATTAAACTAAATAAATTTCATCTAATTATTATTGTTATTGTCTGTGTAGTATCGGTATAAGGGTGGTTACTTCTGTACAGCACAGATTTACTTCAGAAATTGGCGACCTCTGCTCACGCACCACTTGATATTATCCTCATGTCCCAGGCAGACAAAATCATGTTCTAATCTTAATTCCACCAAAAATTAATACATACCTTATACAATAACCAGAGTAATAGAGAACAGAAGCCTAAATGCTCTCAGAAACATGTGCAAACATATGCAAACCAGCAGACAATAGAGGTGTCATATAACTATTTTCTTTGTGTTTGTCAATAGCTCTAAATAGAATATTTCTACTACATTTCTACTAACAGGCATGTTATATTCTCATCATGTCTCTTGATGAGAATAGATCATGCCTGTTAGTAGAAATGTAGTAGAAATAGTCTATCTAGAGCTATTGACGAACACAAAGAAAATGGTGTAATCACCAAAATACTTAACCAATGCTCGGATGATATCCCAGATATCTTCATAACAGTGTTGTATTGTTCTAAAGTCAAACTGTTTTGAAATTGTAATTGAAAAGGAAATAAAGACACTTTATTATTATTATTATTATTATTAAAGCGGGAGGCGATGAAATATCTATTGAAGCTATTAAAATCAGAGGTGAAGTAATATTACATGCACTACTCCACGAATGTCCTTGTAGGAGGAACAACCCCAATCACAATGGATTAAAGCGATTATCATACTTATACACAAAAAAGTTGTTAATAACTACCTTGGGTAACTACCGACCAATCAGCTTGCTATCTCACATATACGAGCTCATTACAAAAATCATAACGAAAAGATTAGAAGTCAAACTAGTTCTATATCGACCACGGGAACAAGCCGGTTTTTAGTCAGGGCCCCTTTAGGATGGCAAGGCCCGGGTGATGGCGAGCATGCCACCATAAAGGTATAACTGGAAGCGAAAACGGATGAATCTTCGGACATGTTAGACGAAAAGGAGGAAGACGAGCTGGTGGACAGGCTGGCGTCATTCACAGGAGGAAAAAGAAACCTGCATGTGGCGGTCAAGGTAGTATCCAGGCTACTGCCGAGATCCAACAGCCCGGGAGATGGCTCCTAGCGGGGGTGGCAGCGTCCAGGCTACTGCATGGGACTCCTGCGTGGGTGGACGCCATGAACAGAGCGAGGAACCGCGACAGAGTTAGGTCAGCACTACGCCAGGGGAACCTACGGATCGGGAGGGCTTACCGCACGGGCGGGACGGACGCGGTGGAAGTCATCGCGTCCTCCATCCCTGGAGACCTCTTAATACGGGAAAGATCTAATATCCACGGTCTAAGGGCAAACAGGAGGCCAAAAAGAGGTCCAGAGAAAGGCCACTGTCGGAATGGCAGAATAGGTGGGAGATGGGGGAAAAGGGCGCCTGGACCAAGACTCTGATTCCGGACGTCAGGCCCTGGTTCAGAAGAAACCATGGGAACCTCCTAATCGTTAGAACTATATGACCGCCGCGTCGATGCGCAGCCGGCCGCACATCGCGCAACCATTTTCTAGGGCTAGTAGTAACTTCGGCAGGTGAGTTGTTAACACTCCTTGGCGGATTCCGACTTTCATGGCCACCGGCCACTTAACACAGTTGCTTACAGATCATGGCTGCTTTAGACACTTTCTCCACAGAATTGGCAACGGCACAATCCCCCAGAGCATCTACTGCGACTCTGGCGAGGTCGACGACGCCTAACACACCCTAATAGAATGCAAAATATGGGAGCAGCAGAGGGATGCGCTGAGAGCAGCGATAGGAGCGGACAGCTTCACAACCGACCTGGTGGCACAAAGGATCCTGAAGGGCCCGCACGCCTGGGAGGCCCTATCCCCTTACGAATTCTACGCCCATGTATCTCCTTTCGAATTCTACGCCCATTTATCTCCTTTCGAATTCTACGCCCATTTACTGTACGTTATTTTACTTCTTAATGCACAGGCTTACTTAATAAAATATGATGTCTTCCCCCTCATTTTAGTCGCTGACACGTAACCTCGATAACAAGGCAACCTATTTCCGGTCAGGTCGTCTATAGTAAACCTGAACTCGTTTCGGGTAGTAACCATCGTGGGCTCCCTAAGGAAGCAGGGTTTATTTTTTGGAGAACAGGCCGCGACAAGAGTGTACCGCAAGGTGATCCAGTCACGGCTTGGTACCAGATATTCACTGGTATCCGGCGCTTGCGCTGGCCACACCCGGGAAAATAAAAATAAAAGACTAAATGAGCTTAAGAACAAGATCACTCGAGACAGTGATGCTAGAAGGACAGCGAGGAGGGAGAAGGGCAGAAGTACGTCGCACTAGGTAGAAGAGCTGGCCAGGCAGGTTGAAAGAATGAAAGAGGAGCTCGCAAAGGTGCAGCAATAAAGGGCCAGATCCGCGAAATTAGAGGAGCGTATTCATGAATTAAAAGCTAGGGCACCAGAGACAGGGCCCACAATGCCTAGGCTGGGTGCCAGATCCTGAACAAAGAAGACAACGCGGAGCTACAGCCTGCTGAAGCGATCAGAGCCCTCACCGAGGAGGAAGGAACCTACGAGCAGGCGCGGAATCTAAGTGACGCAACATGGACGGAGGTCACTTACCAGGCAACAGGCATCAATTGGGAGGGGACGGATAGAGGAATGGATACGGTGCGTCTGATCTGGCTAGTTTCCAGAGCTCCAAGGGGACACCCCATGATGACCTGTTGGAGAATAGTATAGCCCTAGGGAGGGTAGGGTACCGAAAAATTATAACGTGCACTACTAATCCGAACGGAGTGGCGAGGGAGAGGTGGAATTACTTCCTCATGGTGGACGAAACGAGAAGAGAAAGGTCCCTCTTCCAAGCCCTGACAAGGCGGAGAGGCAGATTAAGGTGGATGCCCCCGACATGGAACACGAAAGGCTGAGGAAACTAGCGTAATACTGATTCTCCAGAATGAGGAAAAAAATGTACATACATCCAGTAGAGAAGCAACGTGGGGGGGGGGAACCCAGAGATGGCATCCCAGGTGCCGCAGAGGGCAAGGGAAATGGGTGCCCCACACGCAAGGAAAACAGGAACTCGTCCAGGCGGAAGAGACCACGTATGTCGACCTGCTGAAGAAGTTCTGGATAGTTCTGGATAGTTGGCTAGAGGGTAGCATAGCTACAGACACTGAGGCCTCAAAATGGGCCCATTGTGAAACCGCCCTTTAAGGCTACTCACTCGTCCCACTAGTCAATTTTGCGTGCGAGCTGCAAAACTCACCTGCTGAAGAAGGTACGAACTGTAAATACCGAAGGCCTAGAAGTTCATATGTTCCGGGTCTAGAAGACCCGAGAGGGCCTCCTTAAAAGCAACATGAATAAGGGACAGAGTGAGACACTTAGTATCAGTGTCCAGGCGACGGTAAAGACACCAGGCGTGGTCTTCATTATAAAGGATCTTGACGAGGTTACACAGCAAGAAGAAGTTGCGGTGGCGCTGTCAGAGCGCATAGGGATGGCACCGGGCGCCTTCCTTTTTGGGGCGCTGAGGCCGGGACTCGGTGACCGTTACGACCTCCAAAGTGTTAGCGAAACTAGTCACATACGCGAAGGCGGTGCGCGTGAGCCTAGTGCATTGTAGGGTCACGGCTAGGATAAGATTCACGAGCTGCCACTGGGAGACGAGTCACTGGAGAGCCGAGTGCAGAGGACAGGACCGGACACGGAACTGTCAGCGATGTGGAGAGACGGGACATTACGCAAACAGGTGCGAGGCGCAGTCCCGTTACTGTGCGTTCTGCATTGAACGGGGCACAGCGCCCTTAGCTTCGCATACCGACATGTTATAGATCATATAGATCCTAGTAATGATCCGGGTCCTTAGGATTAACCTAAACCGCTGCAAGATGGCCTACGACTTAGTATGGGCCACGGTGGAAGAGTGGTCCTATGATAGTGTTCTAGCTAGTGAGCCCAATCTCAGGGCAACCGAAGGACCGTGGATGGGGTGGACAACGAAGTAGCCTTCGTTGTTGGGGCGCTGAGGCCGGAATTCGGAGATTCCCAGACGGTGACCGTGACGACCTCCAACGTGTTAGCGATATTAGTCGCAGAGGCGAAGGTGATGCGCGTGGGCCTGGTGAATTGTAGGGTCACAGTTAGGATAAGATTCATGAGCTGTCACCGGGAGACGAGCCAATGGATGGCCAGGTGCAGACAGGACCGGACAAGGGACAGCCAGCGATGTGGAGAGACGGGTCATTTCGCGAACAGATTTCGGCTGCAGTCCCCTTACTGTGCGTTCTGCAAGAAATGGGCACAGCGCACTTAGCCTCGCATACCGACATGCCATTGATCATGCAGAGTTTAGTAAGTGTCCGGGTCCTGCAGATTAAACTAAACCGCTGCAGAATGGCCTAGGAGCAGGGTGGAAGCGGGTCCTATGATATTGTCCTAGCTAGTGAGCCTAATGTTAGGGCACCCAAAGGACCGTGGATGTTGTTCACCCCACCACCATTAAAGACCATAGTGCAGTGGTATGGGCGCACGTGAGCGTGGGGGTAGCAATAATGAGTGGTAATGACAATTTCGTGGTGGCTAAAGTGAGACAAGCTCGGTTCAACAGCGTATACAACAGCCCTGTCGGTACAATGGATGTAGCACTGGATGGAATCAACCCTTATCATGACGCGCACTCTATCGTTGGGGGAGAACGCATGTTCTACGAGTAGTGGTCCCGAACGACCAACAAGAGAGGGCTGCCACCTGCCGGAATCGATGGCCACGTGAGCCATGATCCTATACAACCAAGAGGGCGCACTTACTTTCCGCAGAAAAGAAGTTTACTGGTGGACCGAAAAGATCGTCTCTTTAAAACTGCTTGGCGACCATGCACCATGCCACGAGGGTAGGTAGGGCGCTGGGAGGCTACGCGAGTTGGGAGGCGAAGCAAACCCTGCGAATAGACATTCAGAAGTCAAAGAGCAGAAGTGCAACTAAATCCTTGAGGTGGTCTAAGGCGACGGTCTGAAGTCATTGCGTGCGGAACGTTTGTGGTTCGCATCCACCGCTAGTCGGGAAAGAGTTGACCCGGCTAGCATATCATGGATGTTGTATACGCAATAGGTCCGTGAATAGCCGTAGTGCACACAGCCTAGGGGCGGGGGCTGTACTAACCGTAGAAAAAAGAAACTAGATCCTTGACTCGGTGACAGGAGACGTGTGGAGTCATGGATATAAAGCCCAATTCACACATAAGCGGCGTCTGGCGGAGGCGCAGTGTAGGCGAGGTGCAGGCGCGACGTAGCACAGGCGATTGTGATGTCCATATGCAGTGAATGGGTGGACATTGCATCATATGTTTACATAGAGGAGGCGTGGAAGAGTTTTGCCTCTTCGCCTACCGTGTCTTAGGCGAAGAGGCGAAGACAAGGTGCCGGCGCGGCGAGAGGCAAGAGGCAAATGCCCGCGCCTCATCACCAAAGTGGGTTTTACACCACATGTTGGTACAGAGGGGGCGTGAAGCATCGTGCCTCTCGCAGCGCCGGCACCGCGTCTTCCCCTCTTCGCCTAAGACACGGTAGACGAAGAGGCGAAAGGCATAACTCTTCCACGCCGCCTCTATGTAAACATAAGGTGTAATGTCCACCCCTTCACTGCACATGGACATCACAATCGCCTGTGCGACGTTGCGCCTTCACCGCCCCTGCGCCCGACGCCCCTTATGTGTGAATTGGGCCTAAGATAGCTATGAGACGTCTAAAGGCCCCTGTCTTGCCATTAGACGCCTCATAGCCATCTTATATCCCTGACCCCACCCGTTTCGTTTCACCGAGTCAAGGATCTAGTCCCACTTACTGCTCTTTGACTTCTGAATGGCTGTTCGCAGGGTTTGCTTGGTCTCCCAACCCGGGTCTTGCCTTTAGACGCCTCATAGCGATCTTATATCCCACGTCCCCGTTCACCGTAGGTAGGGGGACCCATACTAGAGCAGAGAAAAATATGAGGCTATGCTGGGACGACTAATGCCAAACATACTGGGACCTCGGGAGAGGAATCATTGGCCGCTGGTACGGGTAGCTGACAATATTATGATATATGGAGCCAGAATTTGGGCCCATACGATGACACTTCAAAAAGGACCAAAGAGATGATATGGGCAGCCTAATGACGAGCAGCCCGAAGCGTTGCCAGCGCGTACAGTACCACGGCAAGGGAAACAGTCTTGATGGTAGCCAGCATCGTCATGGTTGCTTCCGGGCATACCTCCACAGGATGAACCGGGCTGAGACGGACAGGTGCGGCTACTGTAACAATCAAGGGGACAAGGCAGAGCATACCGTTTTCGTGTGGCAATGATGGCAGAATCAAGGGGCGGCTCTGAGCCGGAAGATAGGCACGATGATGACACCGGAAATAATGGTAGCGTTGATGCTGGCAGGCGAGGCTAAATTGGAAGCTATAGCCCAGTACGGTCAGGGAAGTAATCTAAATGGGAAGCTATAGCCCAGTACGGTCAGGGAAGTAATAAGCCTGAAGGAGGAGGAGAGATAAGCGGAGACCCATCCGGGACTGAAGTAATGCCTGGGTAATGGAGGAGCTGGCGTTCAGCTGGTAGGTCGGCTCAAGAGGGTCGGAATCCAGCACTACCCAGGGTAGCAGCTTGCAGAATTGACTGGTGGGACGAGTGAGTACGGTCAGGGAAGTAATAAGCCTGAAGGAGGAAGAGAGATAAGCGGAGACCCATCCGGGTCTGAAGTAATGCCTGGGTGATGGAGGAGCTGGCGTTTAGCTGGTAGGTCGGCTCAAGAGGGTCGGAATCCAGCACTACCCAGGGTAGAAGCTTGCAGAATTGACTGGTGGGACAAGTGAGTACCATTAGAGGTTTCACCATGGGCTGGTTTTGTGGCTGTAGTTATGCTACCCTCCGGCCAACTATCCAGAACTATTCAGAACTATCCAGAACTATCCAGGAATATCCAGAATTATCCAGAACTATACAGAACTATCCAGAACTAACCCAGAACTATCCAGAACTAACCCAGAACTATCTAGAACTATCCATAACTATCCAGAACTATCCAGAACTACTCAGGGGAGAATACCAATACGGCCCCCGGGTGTCTTTTGAAGATTCCCCACCTCATGCCAAAAACAAAGGTATTATTTCATAAAGAAGTTTGTAGAATACAATAAACCCTAGCATTCGTTGACTACATGAAGACTTTGGACACTGTAGATCATGCAGTAAACAATATCGCATTGTAGAATATATAATACCAATCATAATATGATTGTATTTTTTATTTCTCATAACTCTTGTTTATACATTGTGATGACTATTAATTCAATTTATAAACATGTAAAGAATTTCGACAAATACTATTACATATTTAAAAGTTCCTAATGTATTATTCATCATACTCTCAGCATAATTATTTACAACAAAAATATTTTTGCACGCGGGAAGATCAAGGTTGAAACCGTTGTTATTCTGTACCAGGTGATACCGAGATGCATCGGAATGCGCGGAATGCGCTAAGTGATGAGCAATTTAATTGCGTTTCTATTTAAAATGTATTGCATACACGGCGTAGTGCATGCGGCACGTACAGCGAATATGAAAAATATCGCTTTTAATTAACAACGATTAATTAGCGCCTGTAATGGGCGCACAGTTTTTAGAAACTTCGTAATCCTGGCTAGCAGGAAAGTCTTTAGTACCAGCGGCGGTAATCTAATAATGCATTGGTATTTCGCCGTAGGGGTGAGAATTAAAAGTGTGTACATTAACCGGATGTCAGCTTTTTGCAATCGCTAATGGCTGGTTTGTATTGTCGCTGGTTGGGAATCTAACTACCGGATGTGAGTGGATTGGAAATGTTTTTCAGGAAGTTTTTTTTGTAATTACTTTATTCACGTGAATAACACGCCCAACTAGAAGATATATAACAGCTTGCTTAACCAACACTATCTACATATCTTATAGTATCGGTGGTGTTGGTTTAACCCATAACTGACTCTGATATCGAGTTTTGATAGACTTAGGGCCGGTTCTACAATTGACATTTAACTGGAGAATAAGGCTATTCATGGAATAAGTGTAATATTGAAGCCAATATCTCAAACTTATTCCACGAATAGCCTTATTCTCCAGTTAAATGTCAATTGTAGAACTGGCTATAAAATTTTCAAACAGGTGTACAAATGACTGCTGTAACATAAAGTCAAGTTTTGGCATGGAGACGAGATATATAGATATATAGATATATACAATATATATATATATATATACGAAATATAATATATACGAAAATCTCAACCACTAAAAAATTTTAATATACAGTCATAAAAATATGATAAACATTCCTCCGCGCATGATTTTTATTGCTGGCATTTAAATATGGCAGGCGCCGCGATCTAGTTTTACCCCGTACAAAAAAAGAGATGAAACGGAGAAATTGGGCGGCGGCGGGGGCGGTGCGGTAATTCTGAGCCCGCTTGGAAATGTTTTCAACTTCGCCGTTTTATTGGTGTTTTATGCGGCTCTAAAAGAAGACGCCTGTAAATCATCGGGAGTTATGGATTGTAAATAACTACAACCGATAAGCGGGTACGCTTTGAAAGCTGTTAAATTCTAGTTATTATTATTGATGTTTTGATGTCCGCGGTGTTATTCGCATAAATTACCAACAAAAACATTAAGGAAATAAACCAAGATAATTAAATTTCTGTTAAATATGGTTTTTTTTTGCTGTACTTTGACACATTTATATTTTGATTTATGAATTTGCAGAATATTCTATTATATTTCAGAAATAAATAAATAAATAAATAAAAATATATGTACTTTACTACCAAAATTGATTTCATTAGATATATACGATCTAATAGAAATTTAAAAAAACTATACCAATATGACAAACATTCCTCATTCCATTATTATTCTGTGGAGTTTTATAATAAAAAATATAAAAAAATTAAATAAACTAAGTAACAGTATATAAACATGAATTCACCTCTAAGGACCAATTCACACATAAGCGGCGTCGGGCACGCCGCCTCTATATAAACATAAGGTGCAATGTCCACCCCTTCACTGCATATTGACATCACAATCGCCTGTGCGACGTCGCGCCTGCACCTCGCCTATACCGCGCCTGCGCCCGACGCCGCTTATGGGTGAATTGGGCCTTAGAGGTGAATTCATGTTTATATACTACGGTTAGTTAGTTTATTTAATTTTTTTATATTATTATAAAACTCCACGGAATAATAATGGAATGAGGAATGTTTATCATATTTTTATGACTGCATATTGAAAAAATTTAGTGGTTGAGATTTTCGTATGAGTTTGTAATGTTGAGTATATGTTATATAATTCTGGTCAGGATGGTGTTTAAATAAATGGGGAACTAAAAGTAACAAAGTACACTAAGAAATACTACTGTAACAACTAATAAGAGTTTATCAAACAATTCCCACAGACAGTTTGAAGGACCGAACAATATTGTGTAAGTTATCGACTAGATTATTACAAGCAGCCCTCGTGAATTTATTGGCTTCGGTTCAAGGCTCATATTTTCCAACTTTCCGAATGCATTATATTTATCACATCGCCCCCAAGTCTCCGGAAAACATGACATTCCATAATACACCCCTACCCGTGAGGCATGCGACTCATCCGTCATCACCCGAAACCCGAGAATGTTGGGCAGCGTACACATTACGGACACACAAAAAACGCATTCATTTATTTTATGCATGGGTAGGTAATTATTTCAAACCGGAACCTCGTCCTTTCTCTGAATATTTATAGTACTTGTTTGTCTTTTGGTATTAATATAATCAAACGAACTATTTAGATCAGCGGCCAATATGGTTAGATGAGTCATGGTAATTACCAACATCCATGATATGGTACCCCAAGAAGATAGGGAAATAAAGATTTGTTAATATTATTATTATAGAAGAACTGTGGTTGGCTAGTTAAACTCAAGAACAGTACACAAATAGTTTCCACTGCCCTTGAGTTGAATTGAACTGAATCTTGTCCAGGGGTACGATTTTTGATCACACACTTTAAAGCATTTCATATTTCATAGCGATTGACTAATATTATTATGATACACTGTTCACTCAACGACGCACAGTGGAGAATTTCAAGTTAGCCAAACTTATTTTAATAATATTCGTGGTACAAAATAAACTTTTAAGCAGTAAATTATGATTAATAAAAAGTTTTTTTTAATATTGATTCTAATTTAAATACAGATTCGTAATAGTAAAATTAAGAATTTAATTAATCGAAATCTATTTCTGAGTTGCTTTCTTCTTCTTAGGTTAGGTATTTTTGACAGAAAAAATATTTATAATAATATTTTTAATTATAATTATTATTAATAACTACGTCTATTAATCAATATAATTTTTTTTGTAATTTTGTATAGTTAAAAATAGAAAAAAATCGCCTATTCGTCGATTCTGTAAATCCCTGGTTTCCTAAAGCGTGATTTATATTGTTTTAGTATGAAACTTGTACTGGTTTCTTAACGAATCTAGTGCAGTGTAATTCAAGCTTAAGAGAGCGGTTGCTCATCAAAGCGGTCGCTTCAAAGCGGCCGCTTTTGACGTCACAAAAATAATTATAAGTGTATATAAACGAATATGGTTTCCCATAAAGAATAATACCTCAATGTACTGCAAAAACGCAATGAATTATGATGAAAAATTGTGAGTTATTCAAATACATATATTTAACCGATTTTTGTGATGTGTAAATGACGTCAAACCAGGGCATTACTAAGAATTTATTAAAATCAAGAGAGTGAGACAAAATTTAAGTTCTATGAGAGAAAAAGATGGAGAAACAAAATTATTATTGAGGCTCCTCCACTCTCTCTTATCCCTAGATATTAATTACTGGCATTGAAGTGTTTATTATCTAATTAATATTCAACTTTTGTTTTGTTTTAAGAAATAAATGCGTTTAGTCAACACCACGGGTAATAAACGTAATGGCATCACATCACTTAAATATATCGGTAAATATTTATCGATATTAATTGAACACGTGGTCGGTGTTACACACGCGAGGGGTGGCTACGTTACGTGTTAAGAGCAAAATGGTTTCGGGGTGCGGGCGAGTGACTAATTTTAGAAATGGATTAGATAATATTACCCAAGCATGCGTGGCTGAACATAAGTCACAGCTGGCATATTGAGGGTTCCTGCAGCAAAATAAATTATTTTTAGACCCAATTTCAAATCGTAACGTATACTTAGTTAAAGAATATTAAAATCTGTTTTTTGTTATTTTCTGTATGTAAAGTCATTGGACAGTATGGAAATCTATATGTAGCCCAAGTGATTCTGACTGAAAAATTAATGAGTAATGAAATTTACAAAACACCATTCATTATCCTCAAAGTTAGGATACCCATTATTCTCAAAGTTATGACCTTATTAAGTTCAAGATATTCAGGATTGTTATTTTTGCGTATTTCGTTATGTAAAATGAGTTGATGGTGGAGAAAAATGTAGGTCAAGTGATTCCAACTGAAAGATAAATGAGCAATGAATTTTACAAAACACCATTCATTATCCTCAAAGTTATGATACCCATTATCCTCAAAATTACAACCTTGTTAAATTCAAGTTATTCAGGATTGTTATTTTCATGTGTTTCTGTATATAAAATGAGTTGACGGTGGAGAAATTTACATGTAGGCCAAGTGATTCCAACTGAAGAATTAATGAGCAATCAAATTTTCAAAACCCTATCCTCATTATATATAATTCCCGTGAAGGTATCTTCATTATCCTCAAAGTTATGACTTGAAATTCAGGATTGTTATTTACTGTATGTAAAATCATACAGTCGGGAGATGTACATGTAGCCTACGTGATTGCAAATAAATAATGAACGAACAATCAAATTTATTTTCAAAACTTGTCACTTGTTTACTTGTTACTTGTTACTTGATACTTACTTCTCGCTTGTAACTGTTTCATGTGTGTGTAACATATATATATATATATATATATATATATATATATATATATATATATATATATATATATATATATATATATATCTATATATATTATCGTATCTTATTATAGTATACGGAAAACCACTTATTATTTATTGATGATTTATTGGAACCCATAATAAATGTAAGAAGGAACTCAATTGAACTGAAATATGTTTATTGTCCTCAAAGTTATGACAATTTTAAGTTAAAGATTTTTTGTTTTCATGCATTTCTGTAACTAAAACTATTTGACGGTGAGAATATTTATATGTAATCCAAGTGCTCCAATCTGAAAAATTAACAAGAACAACTTATTCAAAAACGCATTGAGATATCTTAATTATTCTCAAAGTTATGACCTTCTTAAGTTACTTACACATATGCATGAAAAGGCCAATATGGAACTTAACGGGGACATAACTTTGAGGATAATATATAATATCTCAGTGGTGTTTTGAAAATTTGGTTGGTCATTAATTTTTTAGTTGGAATCACCTGCGCTACATATGAAATTTCCGCAACATCAAACGATTTTACTTACAGATATGTATGAAAATAACAATCTAGAACTTAACAAGGTTATAATCATAGTCATACCTTTGAGGATAATGAACCTCACACCTCTATAGTGTTGATAACTTGATTACTCATTAATTTTTCACTTAGAATAACATGGGATACATATAAATTTCCCCACCATCTAAGGATTATATTTATAGAAAGTAAAAATTTAAAATTTAGTTACACACACATGAAACAATTACATGCGAGAAGTAAGTAACAAGTAACAAGTAGCAAGTAACAAGTAACAAGTAACAAGTAAACAAGTAAACAAGTAAACAAGTAAACAAGTAAACAAGTAAACAAGTAAACAAGTAAACAAGTAAACAAGTAAACAAGTAAACAAGTAAACAAGTAAACAAGTAAACAAGTAAACAAGTAAACAAGTAAACAAGTAAACAAGTAAACAAGTAAACAAGTAAACAAGTAAACAAGTAAACAAGTAAACAAGTAAACAAGTAAACAAGTAAACAAGTAAACAAGTAAACAAGTAAACAAGTAAACAAGTAAACAAGTAAACAAGTAAACAAGTAAACAAGTAAACAAGTAAACAAGTAAACAAGTAAACAAGTAAACAAGTAAACAAGTAAACAAGTAAACAAGTAAACAAGTAAACAAGTAAACAAGTAAACAAGTAAACAAGTAAACAAGTAAACAAGTAAACAAGTAAACAAGTAAACAAGTAAACAAGTAAACAAGTAAACAAGTAAACAAGTAAACAAGTAAACAAGTAAACAAGTAAACAAGTAAACAAGTAAACAAGTAAACAAGTAAACAAGTAAACAAGTAAACAAGTAAACAAGTAAACAAGTAAACAAGTAAACAAGTAAACAAGTAAACAAGTAAACAAGTAAACAAGTAAACAAGTAAACAAGTAAACAAGTAAACAAGTAAACAAGTAAACAAGTAAACAAGTAAACAAGTAAACAAGTAAACAAGTAAACAAGTAAACAAGTAAACAAGTAAACAAGTAAACAAGTAAACAAGTAAACAAGTAAACAAGTAAACAAGTAAACAAGTAAACAAGTAAACAAGTAAACAAGTAAACAAGTAAACAAGTAAACAAGTAAACAAGTAAACAAGTAAACAAGTAAACAAGTAAACAAGTAAACAAGTAAACAAGTAAACAAGTAAACAAGTAAACAAGTAAACAAGTAAACAAGTAAACAAGTAAACAAGTAAACAAGTAAACAAGTAAACAAGTAAACAAGTAAACAAGTAAACAAGTAAACAAGTAAACAAGTAAACAAGTAAACAAGTAAACAAGTAAACAAGTAAACAAGTAAACAAGTAAACAAGTAAACAAGTAAACAAGTAAACAAGTAAACAAGTAAACAAGTAAACAAGTAAACAAGTAAACAAGTAAACAAGTAAACAAGTAAACAAGTAAACAAGTAAACAAGTAAACAAGTAAACAAGTAAACAAGTAAACAAGTAAACAAGTAAACAAGTAAACAAGTAAACAAGTAAACAAGTAAACAAGTAAACAAGTAAACAAGTAAACAAGTAAACAAGTAAACAAGTAAACAAGTAAACAAGTAAACAAGTAAACAAGTAAACAAGTAAACAAGTAAACAAGTAAACAAGTAAACAAGTAAACAAGTAAACAAGTAAACAAGTAAACAAGTAAACAAGTAAACAAGTAAACAAGTAAACAAGTAAACAAGTAAACAAGTAAACAAGTAAACAAGTAAACAAGTAAACAAGTAAACAAGTAAACAAGTAAACAAGTAAACAAGTAAACAAGTAAACAAGTAAACAAGTAAACAAGTAAACAAGTAAACAAGTAAACAAGTAAACAAGTAAACAAGTAAACAAGTAAACAAGTAAACAAGTAAACAAGTAAACAAGTAAACAAGTAAACAAGTAAACAAGTAAACAAGTAAACAAGTAAACAAGTAAACAAGTAAACAAGTAAACAAGTAAACAAGTAAACAAGTAAACAAGTAAACAAGTAAACAAGTAAACAAGTAAACAAGTAAACAAGTAAACAAGTAAACAAGTAAACAAGTAAACAAGTAAACAAGTAAACAAGTAAACAAGTAAACAAGTAAACAAGTAAACAAGTAAACAAGTAAACAAGTAAACAAGTAAACAAGTAAACAAGTAAACAAGTAAACAAGTAAACAAGTAAACAAGTAACAAGTGACAAGTTTTGAAAATAAATGTAATTGTTCGTTCGTTTTTTTATTTGCAATCACGTAGGCTACATGTACATCTCCCCACTGTATGATTTTAAATACAGAAAATAACAATCCTGAATTTCAAGTCATAACTTTGAGGATAATGAATATACCTTCACGGGAATTCCAAAATTTGGTTGCTCATTAATTTTTCAGTTCGAATCACTTGGGCTACTCTTAAATTTCTCCACCGTCAAATGATTGTACATACATAAAAGCATGAAAATAACTATCCTGAAATTAACAAGGTCATAACTTTGAGGATAATGAGGATAGGGCCTACATGTAAATTTCTCCACCGTCAACTCATTTTATATACAGAAACACATGAAAATAACAATCGTAAATATCTTGAATTTAACAAGGTCGTAACTTTGAGGATAATGGGTATCATAACTTTGAGGATAATGAATGGTGTTTTGTAAAATTTCATTGCTCATTAATTTTTCAGTTTCAATCACTTGACCTACATGTATATTTCTCCACCACCATCAACTCATTTTACATACAAAAATACGTGAAAATAACAATCCTGAATATCTTGAACATAACAAGGTCATAACTGTGAGGATAATTTGTATCATAACTTTGAGGATAATGAATGGTGTTTTGTAAATTTCATTGCTCATTAATATTTCAGTTAGAATCACTTGGGCTACATATAGATTTCCCTACTGTGAAATGATTTTACATACAGAAAATAACAATCCTGAATTTCAAGTCATAACTTTGAGGATAATGAAGATACCTTCACGGAAATTCCAAAATTTAGTTGCTCATCAATTTTTCAGTTCGAATCACTTGGGCTACTCTTAAATGTCTCCACCGTCAAATGATTATACATACATAAAAACATGAAAATAACAATCCTGAAATTAACAAGGTCATAACTTTGAGGATAATGAGGATAGGGCCTATATGTAAATTTCTCCACCGTCAACTCATTTTATATACAGAAACACATGAAAATAACAATCGTGAATATCTTGAATTTAACAAGGTCGTAACTATGAGGATAATGGGTATTATAACTTTGAGGATAATGAATGGTGTTTTGTAAAATTTCATTGCTCATTATTTTTTCAGTCAGAATCACTTGGGCTACATATAGATTTCCCTACTGTCAAATGATTTTACATACAGAAAATAACAATCCTGAATTTCAAGTCATAATTTTGAGGCTAATAAAGATACCTTCACGGGAATTCCAAAATTTGGTTGCTAATTAATTTTTCAATTCGAATCACTTGGGCTAGTTACTCTTAAATTTCTCCATCGTCAAATGATTATACATACATAAAAACATGAAAATAACAATCCTAAAATTAACAAGGTCAGAACTTTGAGGATAATGAGGATAGGGTTTTGAAAATGTGGTTGCTCTTTAATTCTTCAGTTAGAATCACTTGGCCTACATGTAAATTTCTCCACCGTCAACTCATTTTACATACAGAAATACATGAAAATAACAATCCTGAATAACTTGAATCTAACAAGGTTGTAATTTTGAGGATAATGGGTATTATAACTTTGAGGATAATGAATGGTGTTTTGTAAAATTTCATTGCTCATTAATTTTTCAGTTGGAATCACTTGACTTATATGTACATTTCTCCACCATCCATCCACTCATTTTACATACAGAAATACGTGAAAATAACAATCCTGAATATCTTGAACTTAACAAGGTCATAACTGTGAGGATAATTTGTATCATAACTTTGAGGATAATGAATGTTGTTTTGTAAATTTCATTGCTCATTAATTTTTCAGTCAGAATCATTTGGGCTACATATAGATTTCCCCACTGTCAAATGATTTTACATACAGAAAATAACAATCCTGAATTTCAAGTCATAACTTTGAGGATAATGAAGATACCTTCACGGGAATTCCAAAATTTGGTTGCTCATTAATTTTTCAGTTCGAATAACTTGGGCTACACTTAAATTTCTCCACCATCGAATGATTGTACATACATAAAAGCATGAAAATAACAATCCTGAAATTAACAAGCTCATAACTTTGAGGATAATGAGGATAGGGTTTTGAAAATTTGATTGATCATTAATTCTTCAGTTGGAATCACTTGGGCTACATATAGATTTCCCCACTGTCAAATGATTTTACATACAGAAAATAACAATCCTGAATTTCAAGCCATAACTTTGAGGATAATGAGTATAGAGTTTTGAAAGTTTGGTTTCTCATTAATTCTTCAGTTGAAATCACTTAGCCTACATGTAAATTTCTTCACCGTCAACTCATTTTACATACAGAAACACATGAAAATAACAATCCTGAATACTTGAACATAACAAGGTCATAACTGTGAGGATAATTTCTATCATAACTTTGAGGATAATGAATGGTGTTTCGAAAATTTCATTGCTCATTAATTTTTCACTTGGTAATACTTGACCTACATGTACATTTCTCCACCATCAACTCATTTTACATACAGAAATGCGTGAAAATAACAATCCTGAATACTTGAACTTGAACTGTCAAATGATTTTACTCACAAAAATGCATGAAAATTAGATTCTCGAACTTAACTGGGTCATTTTGGAGGTGAGTACAGCCCCTAGGCTGTGTGCGCTGTGGCCCTTCACGGACCTATTGTGCCTAACTGGGTCATAACTTTGAGGATAATGAAGATACGCCAATGGGGTTTCGAAAAATAGGCTGCTGATTTTTGACTTAGAATCACTTGGGCTACATATGAGTGTCACCACTGCCAAATGATTTTACTCATAGAAATCCATAAAAATAGCAATCTTGAACAAACAAGGTCATAACTTTAAGGATAATGGAGATGGTGTTTTGAAAATTTGGTTGCTCATTACTTTTTCTGTTGGAATCACTTGGACTACATATACATTTCCCCACTGTCAAATGATTTTACTTACAGTAGTGCATGAAAATAACAAACTTGAACTTAAGAAGATCATAACTTTGAGGATAATAACGATACCTCAATGGGAATTTTAAAATTTTAATGGTCATTAATTTTTCAGTAGGAATCACATGGGCTACATGTAAATTTCCACATCGTTAAATGATTTTAACATGAAAATAATAATTTTGAACTTAACAAGGTCATAACTTTGAGGACCGGGTTTCAAAATTCAGTTGAACTCACTTTGGCTACATATGAGTTTCCCCACTGCTACATGATTTGACTCTTAGAAATCCATAAAAATAACAATCTTGAACTTAAAATGATCATAACTTTGAGGATAATGAAGATAACTCAATGGTGTTTTGAAAATTTGGTTGATCATTACTTTTTCAGTTGGAATCACTTGGGCTACATATAAATTTCCGCACTGTCACTTGCAGAAATGCATGCAAATAACAATCTTGAACTTAAAGAGGTCATAACTTTAAGGATAATGAAAAGAACCTAGTTTACAAATCCTCATTAAGATGAGAATTTGAAAACTAGGTGTTCATTATTTTTTAAGTGTACTGCGGCCCTTCACGGACCTATTGTGTCTAACTAGGTTATAACTTTGAGGATAATGAAGATACGTCAGTGGAGTTTCGAAAAATAGGTTGCTGATTAATTTTTCAGTTAGAATCACTTGGGCTACATATGAATGTCCCCACTGCCAAATGATTTTACTCATAGAAATCCATAAAAATAGGAATCTTGAACTTAACAAGTTAAAGTTATGAGTGTGAGGATAATGAAGATGGTGTTTTGAACATTTGGTTGCTCATTAAATTTTCAATTGGAATCACTTGGACTACATATAAATGCCCGTACTGTCACTGGCAGAAACGAATGAAAACAACAATCTTGAACTTAACGAGGTCATAACTTTAAAGACAATGAAGAGAACCTAGTTTTCAAATCCTCATATCAATGAGGATGTGAAAACTAGGCTGTTCATTAATTTTTAAGTGTGCTGCGGCCCTTCACGGACCTATTGTGCCTAACTGGGTCATAACTTTGAGGCACTTTGAGGATAATGAAGATACGTCAATGGAGTTTCGAAAAATAGGTTGCAGATTTTTGAATTTTTCAGTTTGTTAAGTTCAAGATTCCTATTTTTATGGATTTCTATGAGTAAAATCATTTGGCAGTGGGGAAATTCATATGTAGCCTAAGTGATTCTAACTTAGGCTACATATGAATTTCCCCACTGCCAAATGATTTTACTCATAGAAATCTATAAAAATAGGAATCTTAAACTTAACAAACTGAAAAATTAATATGAAACCTATTTTTCGAAACTCCATTGACGTTACTTCATTATCCTCAAAGTGCCTCAAAGTTATGACTCGGTTAGGCACAATAGGTCCGTGAAGGGCCGCAGTGCAATTAAAAATTAATGAACAGCCTAGTGTTGGAATCACTTGGGCTACATATAAATTTCCACTTGCCAATACTACTATGGCCATCTATATTTATAAATCATGAACTTAATGCTAGACCATACACATAGACAATAGACCATACATAGTGTTCTGCGTGCAAGACTTCATTGTAGGCAACATCAATAGCTTGAATTTGTCGCAAATAATATAACAATAATAGAAACTTCTTGAATATTTGTTTTATTATAATGACAGATGTGTCGCAATAATAACAATTAATTACAGCAGATTTAATTATTGTGCCTACACTAATCAATATCGGCAACCATCCTTTCAACTGCTAAGAAACGTCAAACAATTAATATAAATATTGCCAGAACAACAAACAGCAGTCAATACAGCTCTGTCAGCGAGACTATCCGAAAATAATCGTCCAATTTCATTGATTTAGATCACAACACATAAAATGCCCATCATTGAGGGAATAGGCGATGAAGTCACCCAGTTTTTCTTTATCATCAGCTTGATTGCAATCAGTGAGTTTCCATTTCAGCTAGATAGTTATAAATAGCTACAATAACATATTTTTTTTAGCAACGTTTGCTTGGCTGACAACAGATTTGCGCCATCAATGGCACACCCGCACTGTGTACCTAGTGAACAGGAGGAGGCCCACTGGGATTGAAAGGCGATTGAGGAATTTGTTGTTGACTAGGCATACACAGTCTGCAACTATTTCTGGAGGTTTGTTACAGTTATATTTTGATCAATAAGAGTGAGATGAGATTGGTTCAATTGTAATGTATATGCCTATACTAGTTTTTAAGGTGAAAGAAATTTCACTACTATCTGAGTGAATAATTACCTAATTTAATAAATTGAATTATACTAATCTCAAAAATTCACACTACTGTTGGATTTTAACACATGTCTCATAGTATCATACTAGTTTTAGTTATTTTCATGGGTAGAGTAAAGATATCACCTATTGTGATTTGAACCCATGTCTCCTAGTATCATACTAGTTTTAGTTATTTTCACGGGTAGAGTAAAGTTATCACCTATTGTGATTTGAACCCATGTCTCCTAGTATCAGTGTTTATTTTCATGTAAACATTTTTTTAGAAAAAAAATTCAACAGAGTGAAAGAAAGAGTGATTTGTTTTAGTGTATCTATGATTTGAATGACATAATATAGACAGTAACAGTTCAAGTGACATAAAATAGACAGTAAATCATATAACGACAGAATACGTGGCATTTCAACCATGGGGACCTTCATAACATCAAATTCTAGTCACGCGAAATTATTTTATATAAGGTTGTACATTCAGGCTGATAGGTAACACTATGATAAGTTATATCTTCATTGATTCCAAAACATAGTACTGTCTTTAAGATTGTTTTTCATTAATTTATTCAGGTGTAGATCCTATGGAAGGTACAAGTAATGTAGAAGAGATACCACCTGCTGAGAGTAGTAACATTAGTAGTACTGCTGCTGAAAATAAACCGCCTGAAACCAACCAAGAGGGTGGCAGCACCTCTGATAGTACTACTAGCAGGGAGGAGAGTCCGCCTACGTCCGAGGAAGAGGGGCAGGCGGAAATTATGCAGGTGATGGATGGAGATGGGGTTGTTACATTAAGAAGGAGGCGGTTGGCGTTTTTTGATAACGAAAACTATATTGGTAAGTAAATTCATCTTACATAAATGTTCTTTTTTTGTGATTACAATGACTATGGTGCGGTTACTTAACCAGATTAAATTGTGTAAGAGTACGGTTTTGTAATGTAAAACTAATGTATATAAAAAAAACACTTACTACTTGTTGCGAGGTTGACTCACACTAGGAGACACCCCGTTGTTGTCTTCAATTTACTTGCGCGGTGCTCCACCATTCCATATCCAGCCCATGTAAAGCACTGTTTAGTTTAAAAACAAAAACCGTTACTGCCGTAAATTACGAATAGGTACGGGATACGTTCGCTAACGTGGTTTAAAAACGCGAGCTAGTTAAAACTGCACTAAACACGTGAACACCTGCAACAAAACGAAGGTTTTAGCTTATATATGATTATATTGTTAGATGTTGCATACATTGTTGTTTTCATAGACTCATAAAGGCACCTTAAAAGTACCTTACACGGTCAATATTACTGTCAATCCTAGTACTGTCAGTATTTGGTTGAATCCTCCTTCAATATTTATCAAGTAATCAATTATCTGTATTCTCTTCATTCCAGCATTACAATACCTTACATGACAAGTAATACTGGCAATGTGTTAGAAGAATGAACATTTTAAACATAATATCGTACAGTAATACTGTCATTATTTTAAAATATTGACAGTAATATTGATCATGTAAGGTGCCTTTTACTTAGTCAGTAATACTGTCAATATTTTAGAATAATGACAGTATTACTGTAGGGTAACATGTTTCACATTATCATTATTCTAAAACATTGACAGAATTACTGATCGTGTAGGGTAGTGTAATGATGATGTTAGAAGACTAAATTAATTTACTATTTAAATGATAAGGGCAGTTTATGCTGAATCAAAATAAAAATAAACTAGGGCTGCGACTCTAATTATTTTCCATTATAGTTTTTTAATCATTTTCTCGAATTTCTTCCTTTAAGGTGATTTGTTTCAATTGTTCGATGCCCTCATTGTTTGTAGAATTTGATCCATACTTTCCTATCTACTGTCTATTTATTATGACACAATAAGTAATAATAAGAAACAGATAGAATTTATATAGAAACAACAATCTGTGTATGAATCTTAATAAATTAAGTTATATAATAAGTAATAATAGAAAGGATAGAGGAAGGATGTATGAAAGAGTGGGTATGTCTGAGGTGTGTATGAATGGATAGCTGAGAGAAATGGGATGTCTAGGAATTGAGATCAGTAAGAGAATGGGGGATGTAGACTAGCAAGAAAGGCAGGTAAGAATGGCTGAGAGCTGATAATGCTAGTTATGTAGAGTGGCAAGTATGGGGGAAACCCCCAAGCTACTTAACCAGGGGTGGGTGAAGCAGGGAGGACAAAGTGTGCATGGCAAGAATGAGGTGCAGTTCAGAAGAAAGGGGAAAGTTGTTTGGTAAACAAGTAATATTAATATAGCAAGAAAGGCAGGTGAGAATGGCTGAGAGCTGACAACCCTAGTTATTTAGAGTGGCAAGTATGGGGGAAACCCCTGAGCTACTTAATTAGGGGTGGGTGAAGCATGGAGGACAAAGTGTGCATGGCAAGAATGAGGTGCAGTTCGGAAGAAAGGGGAAAGTTGTTTGTAAATAAGTAATATTAATATAGTTAGTTATGAGAGTAACGTCAAACTGAAACCTCTATTTTTTCTTCAATTTATCTGTATTTTGATATGAATTGAAGGAGTAATATTATTATTATTATTCAGGGAGAGTAGATTATTACTAAACCAGCAAGGGCAGTGAAAATATCAGTTCAAGGTCGCAAACAAATAATCGTGTTAAACAATTTTGTAGCAATAAATCAGCTGTTGTGAGCTGTACAATAAAAAAAACAATTCTGTTCATAAAACAAACTCACCATGTATACCTCCATATACAGCTCCTTCTAGATTCTCTCAAATTACTATTTTTCACTTAAATTCACATTATAATATCAAAATGCACTCAAATATATTAGGAACAAATTGTTAGTAACATATTTTCAAACAAAATGTCCCCCGACAGCTACCAACATAAATCTTCAGAATAAAAAAAACCCTAGAATATATGTTTGCCTTCCGTTACTGCGTCAGCATTCATCCGTCAGTCAATAAGAGGCCTTGTTTATATCAGCTACATTTTTACCTGCCCGTCTGATTAACTGTTGCAATAACGTAAAACTAATGATCCTAATAATAATAATAATAACAATGTACTTTATTTCCTACAACATTTTACATATATAGAATAATGACGAATCAATAAAAATAAAATAAGTACATGATTATTATTGTTATTATTAGTAATAATATCACATTGTTTAGTCACTACAAAAACAAATGAACCTGGATTTTCTATATTCCATCCGATAACAAATCTGATCTATTTCTAGAACCACAAACATAAAACAATAAAAACATTAAATTCTAACCAAAAATTCCCCGTAACACCCCACTGAAGTATGTTGTGAAACAACTTCAAGTCGGACAGTTGACGTACCAAGGTTTTTGTTATTGAATTATTTCTACCTAATAACGGCCATTCCGTATATTATACAAGTTTCCGGATATCTACAAAAATAAGACGATTATGGCGGCGCCAGTTTTGGTGCGTTGCACCACCGGGCAAGAGCATACCGTCACGGGCACCCGTTTTACCATCGGCAGAGCAGTGGGCAGCTCGATGATCATGGACGTGCTGGAGATTTCTAGGGTGCACTGCTGCATTGAGAAGATTAACGACAAATGGTATATATCAGACCAAAGCTCCAATGGCACCAGCTTAAACAACGTACGAATGGAAAAATTTCACAGACACCTAATTATGAACAATGATGAAATCGAGTTGTCCCATAATGTAAAATTCAAATATAAACATGAAACGAAAGATATGATTCCTGATAACACCATCCTGGTGATACCTGATGACTCACTTGATGCTACTGAAACTGAACCTTTAAATACAATTAAGCCAGATAAAATCATTCCAGCCATACAACCACAACCACAACCTCCAGTGGCCACTGCAGGTTCATCATCTGCGAATTCTGCAATGGCAGATGAAGTAACTTGTAGCATTTGTACAGAATTATATGTTAAGGCAGTCACATTGAACTGTGCCCATAGTTTTTGTGCCTATTGTATTCGTGAGTGGCGGAAGACACAAAACATCTGTCCGATTTGTAGGACTAAAATAACCTCAGCACAGCCCACACTGGGTTTAGATAATATTGTTAGTAGATTGGAAGAACATATGCCAGATGATGAAAAAACTTGCAGGAAGGAGTTGGTTAAGTTACGAGAAGCTGAAAGCAAGGCAAAGGCGAAACCGAAAAGGAAGATAACAAGTGCTGCAACCAGAGGGAGGGGCCGCATGGGTAGAAGGCGTAGGGCACAAACAGCTGTTGTGATTGAAATTAGTACAGATGAGGATATTGATGATGATGATATGGATATTGATGATGTGGCTTTAGAGGAGATGATGGCTGATGGGTTTGATGATGATAGTGATGACATACATGATAATTATTATGGGGGGTATGGTGCTTGTTATATTTGTAATGATGAGGGACATTGGGCTAACAGTTGCCCACTACGGCGCTGGCGTTGAGTTTTGACTATGGGTACAATTTGATTTTATTTGTAAATCAGGGTTTGTAACAACATGTTAGTTCAAATCATATGTGTTTATGTTTATTAACTATTTACTATTTTTATATTAAGCTGTATATTATAATTGGAATTTAATACATGTTTTATTTGTTTGTAATTTATTTCTAATTCTATTCTAGTATCACAAACATTAAGTTGGTCAGCTGTTATAATTAGATGTTTCAAAAAGAATTACATGAAAAGTTGTTTTCTGTTTCAGTTATTTAAGTTAATTTTGTATATATCAATAATATGTAAATAGGACAAGACAATTATAAATAAAGTGGCCACATCTGTGTCTGGATTTAAGATAACTTGTTTGTGGCTTACTGATCTATGTTTTAAATGGTTGAGATGCAAAGCGAGTTTTTACAAAATTATCTTTTAATCATGTATGAGGTAGACTGAGGCTTTCATATCAAGAATATTTCTTCAGTTAAAAAAGCAGATATTAGAAAAAAGGTAGTTCGGATGCAATTCAGGAGTGGATGTTAGTTAACTTATAATTAGAAGAAGGAAACTGACTACAAAAAGATCCCCATTCAGTTTTTTTTTAAATTTTATTAACAATAATTATATATATTGTTGCCTAAGCAGCAACACTATACATCTAAAATTTTATTGGAGGTTGATAAAGGCACCTTACATGGTCAATCCTAGTACTGTCAGTATTTGCTTAAATCTTCCTTCAATATTTATCAATTATGCAGTAAAACATCAATATTCTGTTCATTCCATCATTACTATACCTTACATGATCAGTAATACTGTCTTATAAGGCACCTTACATGTTTAATAATATTGTCAATATTTGCTTCAATCCTCGTTTTATATTTATCAATTATCTGGATAAAGATCAGTATTCTCTATATTACAACATTAATATACATTACACGATGAGTAATACTGGCAATATTTTAGAATAATGATCATTTTAAACATATTATTGTACAGTAATACTGTCATTATCTAAAATATTGACAGTAATATTGATCGTGTAAGGTGCCTTATAAGGCACCTTACACGATTCAGGAAATAGGAGAGGTTCAAGATGATGAAAAGTCATGTTCTAGCGATTTGGAACTCGTCACCGGATGTAAACCTTAAAAAAATATGAACCGGAAGTGCACATTAAAAAACAATAACAGGAAGTTGTCACCGGAAATAAAAATTGTATGAGAAGACAATAAAGATGAGCATGACAAGATAATTAAGGCATTTCAGCTAGATACAATATTACTTGTTATTGATATATCTCTCAGAGCATTGACCTAGAAAGCTTGTTGTGAGGAAGACAATATCAATATTTTAGGTTTACTTAAATTTTACTACATAAAACAATGAATTGCATAGATTTTAAATATTGACAGTCTAATTTTTGTTAGATTTTCATCAAGGTATCCTTTTAATAGTCAAAATCATGACATATGGCAACCCTACTCACCAGTTGTCTTCATTTGTTTTTCATTATGAAAATCATAGTTTGTATAAAACAATTTAGCAACTTTTGTTTCACAATAAACAAAATAATTGTGATCTTTCTTTCAAAAAAAAATTATTGATAATGTTTTTGTTTGCAGAAGAGTTAATGGATGCCCCTAGTTATAATGAAACAAGTAGCACTGGGAACCGTCCAATTGAAACAACTGAAAGCACCAGTCAAAATGTAACTGAGCAGCCTCAAAACATAACCATCAAGCTGAAATATATAAACGATGACCTCAAAGTGGTTGATGGGCAACTCGAAGAATTGCTTGGTGACTTCAAGAGGTATGAAATTATTTTATAGTAGTATAGCTGTATTTGTTTGTCGATTATGTAAAATATACAGTAGTAAGGATATATATATATATATATATATATACATCCACTACTGGATATACGCTTCTCCTAGATTTGTCCATGTCTCCTTTGTGTGATCCACTACTGGATATATGCTGCTCCTAAATTTGTCCATGTGTCCTTTGTGCCATCCACTACTCGATATATGCTTCTCCTAGATTTGTCCATGTCTCCTTTGTGCCATCCACTACTGGATATACACTTCTCCTAGATTTGTCCATATCTCCTTTGTGTCATCCACTACTGGATATACTCTTCTCCTAGATTTGTCCATATCTCCTTTGTGTCATCCACTACTGGATATACTCTTCTCCTAGATTTGTCCATGTCTTCTTTGTGCCATCCACTACTGGATATACACTTCTCATAGATTTGTCCATGTGTCCTTACCTACTGGATATACATTTCTTGTAGATTTGTCCATGTGTCCTTTGTGCCATCCACTACTGGATATATGCTTCTCCTAGATTTGTCCATGTCTCCTTTGTGCCATCCACTACTGGATATATGCTTCTCCTAGATTTGTCCATGTCTCCTTTGTGCCATCCACTACTGGATATACGCTTCTCCTAGATTTGTCCATGTCTCCTTTGTGCCATCCACTACTGGATATACACTTCTCCTAGATTTGTCCATATCTCCTTTGTGTCATCCACTACTGGATATACTCTTCTCCTAGATTTGTCCATGTCTTCTTTGTGCCATCCACTACTGGATATACACTTCTCATAGATTTGTCCATGTGTCCTTTGTGCCATTCCACTACTGGTTATACGCTTCTCCTAGATTTGTCCATGTCTCCTTTGTGCCATCCACTACTGGATATATGCTTCTCCTAGATTTGTCCATGTCTCCTTTGTGCCATCCACTACTGGATATACGCTTCTCCTAGATTTGTCCATGTCTCCTTTGTGCCATCCACTACTGGATATACACTTCTCCTAGATTTGTCCATATCTCCTTTGTGCCATCCACTACTGGATATACGCTTCTCCTAGATTTGTCCATGTCTTCTTTGTGCCATCCACTACTGGATATACACTTCTCATAGATTTGTCCATGTGTCCTTTGTGCCATTCCACTACTGGATATATGCTTCTCCTAGATTTGTCCATGTCTCCTTTGTGCCATCCACTACTGTATATACGCTTCTCCTAGATTTATCCATATCTCCTTTGTGCCATCCACTACTGGATATACATTTCTCGTAGATTTGTCCATGTGTCCTTTGTGTCATCCACTACTGGATATACGCTTCTCCTAGATTTGTCCATGTCTCCTTTGTGCCATCCACTACTGGATATACGCTTCTCCTAGATTTGTCCATGTCTCCTTTGTGCCATCCACTACTGGATCTATGCTTCTCGTTGATTTGTCCATGCCTCCTTTGTGCCGTCCCTTACTGGATACACGCTTCTCCTAGATTTGTCCATGTCTTATTGTGCCATCTGGAACTAGTTTTTACCCACATTGTGTTTGATCTTATCTATCATTTCTGGATTCTTCCTAGACTTCTCTTTCTTCTATTTTTTTGCCACTTGCAATTCACTACTGGCTATACACTTCTTCTAGATGTCTTCATGTCTGTCTTCCTTGTGACATCTGGAAGCAGTTTTTATCCACGATGTGCTTGACGTCATCTGTCCATCCTTTCTGGGGTCTTCCTACCACACCACGCCCACTCTAAATGACTGCACGCCCACTCTAAATTAATGCACGTCCACTCTAAATTACTACACGCCCACAAAACTTGCTGTCATGGTGTATTAATGTTATTGTAATGTGTAAATTGTTGTTTCTTTTTGTTTGTAGGAGACATTTTGGGTTGGAGCTCTCCTCCAACAAGCTAGTGCGGTTGATCTTCAACGGGCAGGTGTTGCAATGTGATACCGACACGCTGCGCAGCTACGGCATGTTTGATAATTGCGTGGTGCACTGTTTGGTTCACCAGCAACGCGCATCAGCCACTGATAGCAGTAGCGAGAACGGTGGCACCCACAGCAATAATAATAATCACCGAGATTGGGACTTTGGCAACTTGCTGATAGCAGGAACTAGTTTTATACTTGGTAGCACATGGTATTTTAGGTAAGTACTAATGTTAATAAACTACATGTATTTTAAAGTCCAAGCTGTTCAGTGCTAGAAAATGTAATTTGTAGCTTGAAACAAAGTATTTGCAGTGTCTATTTATATGAATGCTTTGTGATTCATAATCATAATACTTTGTGAAAGTAAATAGTAAAAAATTCTTTCAAAATCTCTAGGAGTGCTCAAATTGTTTTGATAAGGCTTCAAATAATAATTAAATATTTTTTACAATAATTGTAAGATAATTTTTAAAATCACATTTTTTCAGAGGTTTCAGAAGTTACCAGGTGATTAAACTCCTCTGAGCTTCTCCCTTCACCAGTAAAGGACATTAGAAGTTTTTTTTAAATTGTAAAAATTGTAAAATAATTTTGTAGTAGTTTTTAACAAGCTTTGAATTACTTTAAAGTAGAATTACTCTCAAAATTCGAAGCAAATTACTTTACATGGAAATAATATAGAGGTATTTTCACAATTTAGGACTTGTATGGTCAGAAGAATATTTTCACTGTGTTTTTTTTTATCCCACTGCAACTAGTTTCAGCTAAGCTCTAGCTAAAGGTCGTTTTAGACATGACAATTTCTTAGCTCAAAAGTTTAAGAAATGAATTCATATAAACTCCTTCCATACAATTTGTCCTTGATAAATAGAACGTGTTATATTTCCTATCTATCATCCAATTCAATATTTCAAATAGTTTGCTGTAGATACAAGACAATTTAGATTGTCTCACATTTTGACTAACTTTTGAGTCAAGAAATTGTCTTGTCTAAAACAACCTTAATCTAATTTTCTAGACTGAAAAACTGGTGAATGTGATTTATTTTATATAATTATTATTATTTGTTGTTTTGTGATTTTTACAATTAATATTATTAATTGTTATTATTTTCAGGTATCAATTCCCACAATTGTTCACTATAACCGCTACAGTAGCTCTCGTTGCCATAACTGGAATCTTCACAGTCATATCACTCGGCACATACTACTTCCCAGACCTGCACCACCAGCACCATCAACAACCACCACCACAACCACAGCAAGGACCTGGCACAGTCCACTGAGTGCCCTACAATAGCTTTAAGAACCCCGTTGTTTTAATTACGAACGACATTCTTTCGCAAATATATTTTTATGAAGGCTTGTGTATAATTTATTTACTGTTTAAACAATTATTAGTTTTTTGTTTGTTTGTAAAATAAATATGTTTCACTGTGATGTGTATACAGGATGGTGTTATTATTTTAATAGCAGGTTTATACTACTCCAATTAGGTTGTATAAAAACAGAGGTTACATAACTCAATTTAAAATTATTGATTCACTTTTGATAACTCTTACATTTAAAATGATGGTACTTTAGATTAGATTTATTATACAGGCTGAATGAAGCAATACAATATTATATATAATTATTATATTATACATAAAAAGTATATGGTTCATGAAATGCAATATTAAGAACAATTTATGCAAATAAAGGCCAGTTGTTCAACAGTAACCTACTGTTGAACAACTGGCCTTTAACTAGTTTAAAGCTAATCTCCGTTTAAATTGTTACGTGTCGATGCGCTTTAAACACTGCGCACCGACACGGGATGACTTTAAAAAGTGAGAAACTTGGAAACAGCTGTTCAGGAGTGGATGACTTCAGGCTTCAGAAGAATCATTCTACTATACTACCAGTTTAGAATGAAGAAATGCATTGTGTTTTGCATGATCTGTGAATTTCACTGGGCATTATATGGATTTATAAATTTTTGAGTAATTTTAATATTAGACATTACCCATTTTTAAATTAAAAAATTTACCCAAATACTTAGAGCAGATTGCTAATTGTACCATTTAAATGCTCAGTACTGTGCAAAACTCCTTTTGGGTATTTATGTATCACCCTAAAAGTAACAACTTAATACTGATGTTCAATATCAATACTCAATACTATAAAAATTGCATGGGTGATAATTGATCACTACAAAATATTGTTGTTTTTATGTTTGAGTTGACAAATATTTCAATTCAGCATTACCAACCAATGAGCCAATTTGCATTCTGATATGAGCTCGTTCATATTGGGGCAGCTTTTTCACAATTTTTGCCATTGAATTGAAAAAAAGGTCTGTTTCGTCTTTCTCACCAGGTGCACTAGGTAATGCTTGACTCTGTTGGTGTGCTATTTGTTTCAGCAATTGCAGCTGCTCCTCTGAATTTTTCCTCATTTCAGAATTGTCTGTATCTTTTACTCCACTGTCGTAAGTATAATCTGTTTCATCTTCTTCCCAGAATAGCTCATTTTTGGAGGTTTCTATGTAGTTTTCTTCAATATCCAGGGTTTCCTTTTTGGTCGCTATAGGCTCAGATTGGTCTATGTAGTCTGTACTGCTGGTGTCTTCAGTGTCAGGTATATGGGTAAGCGAGCTAAAATTAAATTAAAAAAAACACTGATATTCTAAATATAAACAGAGATGATTGTATTTTATATTTAAATAAAAACACTGATATTCTAAATATAAACTGAGCTTATTGTATTTTATATGATTTGCTTCATATAAAAATCACATTTCATCATCAAGACATATGATTATAGTGAAATCATATGGCTTGATGTTATATAGAAATTCAGAATGCCAATAAGGAAAGATGAAATGACCTAAAACTGACAAAAGGGTTTACCTTATGTCTTGATGATATATAGAAATTCAAAATGTCAATAAGAAAAGATGAAATGGCCTAAAACTGTCAAAAGGCTTTATCTTATGTCTTGATGATATATAGAAATTCAGAATGCCAATAAGGAAAGATGAAATTACCTAAAACTGACAAAAGGCATTCTCGTTGTAATGTCAAAAAGTACAAAGTACAAGTAGGAAGAAGTTGAAGTGAAAATTACATTAATGATGACAATAATGGTGGTCAAGTTCTCCATTTCTGTCATTTCTTCTAATAGGATTTTAATAAGAATATAGATTTATGATAAATAATGTATATTGTATGATAAATTAAAACCAAAAAGGTTTTCCTATCTGGGTAGAGATGAATTGACTTCAAACATACAAAAGGCAAAGAGATGAAAACTGCATTAATGATAATAATAATCAAGGTCATTTGTCCATTTTTGTCATTTCTTTTAATAAGAAGCAAAAATTATGACAAGTAATGGATGTTGTATGAATAATTAAAACTCAACAAGGTTTTCTCTTTAAGGCATCTTACACGGTCAATAATACTGTCAATATTTTAGAATAATGACATTATTACTGTACAATAATATGTTTCAAATGTTCATTATTCTAAAATATTGCCAGTATTACTTATCGTAATGATGGAATGAACAGAATACTGATGTTTATCTGGATAATTGCTTATTTGATAAATATTGAAGGAGGATTGACAGTACTAGGACTGACAGTATTATTGATCGTGTAAGCTGCCTTTTAGGGTAGTAAACTGGAACTCACAGAATAATACTGACCCTATAAAAGTTTTTTTTGGTGATGGAACACCATCTAGGAATGACATCAGATCGGCTCTCCGTTTTGCTGCCTCTCCAGTGGAACCAATACCTGGTTTTCCTCTTCGCCTGATGTAATAATCTCTTATATATACCCATCTTTTACTGCAGCTCACATCTGCAAGGAGTAGATATAAATTAGAACATTAGTTACATAGTATGAGACAAGGGGAAGACCGAGATGGGGGGGAGGGGAGGTCATAGCTTTATTCTATGCTGAAATGACCTTGAACACCTCTAAAAATGACAAACAATTGTTTTATTGTCAGTTTACTATATTTGTAGGTTAGAAATGTCAAAAAACTGTTTTATTACCAATTGTTGTGTTTCTAGGTCAAAAATGTCACTCTTCTCTGCTTAAATTGACCTTGCACACCTCTTAACGTCACGAAAATAGTTATAGTGACAGATGTGGGTGTTTCTGATCATTTCAGCAAAGACGAAAGCCATTTATAAGCTTTCGTCTTTGCTGAAATGATCATGAACACCTCTAAATGTCACAAAAATTGTTATCGTGACAGATATTGGTGTTCTAGGTTATAAATGTCTTTTTTCTTTGATGAAATGACCTTGAACACCTCTCAAAATGACAAACAATTGTTTTATTGTCAGTTTACTATATTTGTAGGTTAAAAATGTCACTCTTCTCTGCTTGAATTGACCTTGCACGCCTCTTAATGTCACGAAAATAGTTATAGTGACAGATTTGGGTGTTTCTGACTTATAAATGGCTTTCATCTTTGCTGAAATGATCATGAACACCTCTAAATGACACGAAAATTGTTATCGTAACAGATCTTGGTGTTCTAGGTTATAAATGTCTTTTTTCTTTGATGAAATGACCTTGAACACCTCTCAAAATGACAAATAATTGTTATATTGCCAGTTTACTATATTTGTAGGTTAAAAATGTCACTCTTCTCTGCTTGAATTGACCTTGCACACCTCTTAACGTCACGAAAATAGTTATAGTGACAGATTTGGGTGTTTCTGACTTATAAGTGGCTTTCATCTTTGCTGAAATGATCATGAACACCTCTAAATGACATGAAAATTGTTATCGTAACAGATCTTGGTGTTCTAGGTTATAAATGTCTTTTTTTCTTTGATGAAATGACCTTGAACACCTGTCAAAATGACAAACAATTGTTTTATTGTCAGTTTACTGTGTTTGTAGGTTAAAAATGTCACTTTTCTCTGCTTGAATTGACGTTGCGCACCTCTTAACGTCACGAAAATAGTTATAGTGACAGATTTGGGTGTTTCTGACTTATAAATGGCTTTCGTCTTTGCTGAAATGATCATGAACACCTCTAAATGACACGAAAATTGTTATCGTAACAGATCTTGGTGTTCTAGATTATAAATGTCTTTATTTCTTTGATGAAATGACCTTGAACACCGGACAAAATGACAAACAATTGTTTTATTGTCAGTTTACTGTGTATGTAGGTTAAAAATGTAACTCTTCTCTGTTTGAATTGACTTTGCGCACCTCTTAACGTCACGAAAATAGTTATAGTTACAGATTTGGGTGTTTCTGTCTTATAAATGGCTTTCGTCTTTGCTGAAATGATCATGAACACCTCTAAATGACACGAAAATTGTTATCGTAGCAGATCTTGGTGTTCTAGGTTATAAATGTCTT
Source organism: Lordithon lunulatus (assembly GCA_963942505.1). Taxonomy (NCBI): domain Eukaryota; kingdom Metazoa; phylum Arthropoda; class Insecta; order Coleoptera; family Staphylinidae; genus Lordithon; species Lordithon lunulatus. The sequence continues at coordinate 52,563,984 of OZ012669.1, forward strand.
TTTTTCTTTGATGAAATGACCTTGAACAACTGTCAAAATGACAAACAATTGTTTTATTGTCAGTTTACTGTGTATGTAGGTTAAAATGTCACTCTTCTCTGCTTGAATTGACCTTGCACACCTCTTAACGTCACGAAAATAGTTATAGTGACAGATTTGGGTGTTTCTGACTTATAAATGGCTTTCGTCTTTGCTGAAATGATCATGAACACCTCTAAATGACACGAAAATTGTTATCGTAACAGATCTTGGTGTTCTTGGTTATAAATGTCTTTTTTTCTTTGATGAAATGACCTTGAACACCTGTCAAAATGACAAACAATTGTTTTATTGTCAGTTTACTATTTTTGTAAGTTAGAAATGTCACTCTTCTAAAAGGCACCTTACACGATCAATAATACTCTCAATATTTTAGAATAATGACAGTATTACTGTACAATAATATGTTTAAAATGTTCCTTAATCTAAAATATTGACAATATTACTTATCGTGTAAGGTATAGTAATGATGACATGAAGAGAATACTGATATTTATCTGCATAATTGATTACTTCATAAATATTGAAGGTGGATTGAAGCAAATATCGACATTACTAGGATTGACAGTATTATTGACCATGTAAGGTGCCTCTATGCTTGATATGACCTTGAACACATCTAACAGTCTGTGAAGTTGTCATAGCAACAGATTTTGTTATTATTAAGGCACCTTACACATTCAATAATACTGTCAATATTTTAGAATAATGACAATGTTACTGTAGAATAATATGTTTAAAATATTCATTATTCTAAAATATTGTCAGTATTACTTATCGTGTAAGGTATAGTAACGATGAATATATTTAATCTATAAATATACTCTAAATATCTATAAATTTGCATTAAAAATCTGAAGAGTCTTAAATATCTTTGATAAATAGCATATATACTATAAAAATCATTAAATATGCTCGAAATTCTATGTCAATGATTCCTAATACTGGCAATATTGTCAAAAAATATCCAAATATATGAAGTTTAGATAAATTAATTAAATTAATATAGATAGAATTTCACAAATTGTTTAAAAGTAGAAATCCTTATTCAGTTAAGAGCATATTTATTGATTTTAGAGCATATTTATTGATTTTAGAGCACATTTATTGATTTTAGAGCACATTTATTGATTTAAAGCATATTTATAAATTTTAAAGCATCCTTTTATTATCCTTCCCTGCCATATTCCAAAAACCCACAGTGAATAATATCCCCCACTTTAGAAAATACTGATATAGACTGAAGAGCATATTTGTATGTAGATGTTTGGTGAATATTTATGGATTTTAAGAGTATATTAATGGATGTTTAGAGCATATTTATATGTAGATGTTTTGGAGAATATTTATGGATTTCATGAGCATATTTATTGTTGTTTAGAGCATATTTATGGATATTTTAGAACATATTTATAGATGTTTAGAGCATATTTATAGATTTTAAAACACCCTTTTATCTTTCTATCCTGACATGTTCCAACAACCCGCAGTGGTTAATAAAAAACACTTTAGGAAATACTGTTATAGAATTAAGAGCATATTTATATGTAGATGTTTTAGAGAGTATTTATGGATTTTACGAGCATATTTATTGTTGTTTAGAGCATAATTATTGATATTTTAGAACATATTTATAGCTGTTTAGAGCATATTTATAGATTTTAAAACACCCTTTTATCGTTCTATCCTGACATGTTCCAACAACCCACAGTGGTTAATAAAAAACACTTTAGGAAATACTGTTATAGAATTAAGAGCATATTTATATGTAGATTATTTAGAGAATATTTATGGATTTTACAAGCATATTTATTGTTGTTTAGAGCATATTTATGGATATTTTAGAACATATTTATAGATGTTTAGAGCATATTTATAGATTTTAAAACAATCTTTTATCATTCTATCCTGACATGTATATGGATGTTAGGAGCATATTTATGGATGTTTTAGACCATATTTATAGATGTTTAAGAGCATATTTATAGATTTTAAAACATCCCTTTATCGTTCTATCCTGACATGTTCCAACAACCTACAGTGGACAATAACAGCTACTTTAAGAAGTACTCATATAGAATTAAGAGCATATTAATATGTAGATGTTTTGGATAATATTTATGGATTTTAAGAGCATATTTATGGATATTTAGAGCATATTTATCAATGTTTTAAAGCATATTTATCAATGTTTTAAAGCATATGTACAGATTTTAAAGCATCCTTTTATAGTCCTTCCCTGACATGTTCCAGCCACCTTTAGTGGACAATATCGCCCACTTAAGGAAATATTGATACAGAATTAAGAGCATATTTACAGATTTTAGAGCATATTTATAGATTTGTTATACATTATAATTGTGTATCAGTCTTTTTGTATTCGAATGCTCTAATAACAATAAATCATACCTGTTCTATTCAGAATCTTGCCACATTCACGCCAAACATTCTGTTTGAGTTGTTGGTTCCGATAGTTCCTAGCCTTTACGTTGTAAATAATCTCGTGATGCTTCACAAAATTAATTAATATCTCGTCCTGTTCGCAACTCCAGTGATTGTTTCGGGTCATTGTAGCCCAAACAGTTTGGTGATTGTACGTGCCGTCCATAGACAAGTCCCGTCTGCTGCAACAAGTGTTTGACAAATAACGGTGATGGGTCTTTACGTCTGCGAGATGTGGACAACACAGAATAATAGTACAGATATACGTCCCAGTGAATACCTCAGGCTTTTACACCGACGACACTCATGTCACTACTTATATGTTATTGTTTTTATGACGGGCGCCATATTACGGTACCGCAACATGACGTTAGCCTACTTTTACGGCGCAACTCATTGCCATAGAATAATAAAGGGAATGCATGAGGGCGCTGTAAACGGTACTGTCATCACGTTGCTATGGTTGCCTAATACGAAATTGTTGAAGGACACCAAAGAAAATATAATCCTATGTATAATATATAACGAAAGTCTTATTTATTGCAGAGTTAGCCAATTATAGGTCAGATTTAGAGCGAGAAATGAGAACAGCTGATCCAAACTTGCTGATGCATCAACGAAAAAAAGTGTATGTATGAAATATCTTGTTTTAATTCTGGATTAAATTCGGATTCTCCGTTCATGTGCCAGCCAATCAGAGAGAAAGTTTGGATCAACTCTGGTCTGGTCTCGTCTGGCCTATATATTCCTGCCTTTAGTTACTACATCAGCGTTTATGCGTCAGCAATTTGGATTAGCGGTTCTCACTTCTGGCCTCTGATTGGCTGCAATATTGACATTTTAGTTTACAATTCTACCGAAATTTTGTTAGTAGTATACATATATGACTGTAAGTATGGTTACATATCTATATGTGTTTTTTAACATTCCTACTGTTGGAAACACCGCGCGCAGCACATATGTTCTAATTTTCCCCAGGTTGGCAACCTAATTAGTGATAAGTGTATAATAAGTGATGCTCGGATGAGATAATTTCTGCGTTTTTTCGTGTGTATGTGTGTTTGTGCGCGCCAGTTTGTACGGCCGCAATTTGCATTGCGGGCCCCTCCGTGTGCGGGCGAAGTGATTGCGCTGCAGGATTCCGTGCGATGGCCGCCCGCAATTGCGCCTGGATGTTCAGCAAAGTTTACCTTGGATGAAATCTTGACCTACGACAAGCTGTCCATGTTTGTTCATGTAAATAGTCTTACTTATTTATTTACCTTTTTACGTAGCGCAGCTTTGCTAACTCCGTGTACTGCAAATGCAATTCATACGTGATTTTTAACCTTAATTTTTTTTCTGCAAGAAAATATTTTTACAGATATAAAATAGTGATGTGCTATAATTGTTATTATTAATTGATTATTGCATACATAACTAGATTATTGATTGCATATAATAATGGATTATCGCTTTTATATTGTTATAATATGGCTCTTAATTTTTAAGGTTAGTTTATGCTAAAATAAAATAAGAAAAAAAAATTAATTTCAATATATACCTATTGATAAATAAAGGATGGAAGGTGGTGCATATAGAAGTGGTCTGCAAACTATCAACTTATCACATAACTAGGTGAAATTCCCATCCTCTGACGAAATATGATGAATCAACTATTTTGCTAACTCCTCTGACCCCTGTGATTATTTGTATACTCTTCCTGTCAAAATATTACTAAATAAAATATTGTGCACTACAAAACATGTCAGAAATGCACCTTACATGTTGAATATAGGCAACAGTGAAATTACGATGGTGGTGACTGTGGTGCACCCTGCTTTAACTAAGATAATAGATGCAACTATCCTACTATCTCATTGCTTTTATCCTTTTATTTATATTTGATGAACAGAGCGGTCTGTAATAAAAATATTTGTCACAACATGCACTGACAGCACAAAAGACTATATTCACCAACATCCCATAAACTTTATAGGTCCTATAAGCTATTGAATGCATACATTTAAAATGTCATATTGACAGAATATCCCAAAACAAATGTCAAAAACCTTGAATAGAGCTAGTGATTGGAGCTTTGATGACACCTTTTGTTTAATTCAGTGTTTTCAATAGAGTGAATCTAAAGTAACTACATTCCCTAGATAATTTATTTATTGTTCCAAAACAATGAATACTTATGGGTTTAATAGCTATTTGATAGATTTATAAGGCACCCTACATGATCAATATTACTGTCAATATTTTAGAATAATGACAGTAGTACTGTACAATAATATGTTTAAAATCTGCATTATTCTAAAATGTTTCTAGTACTACTCATCGTGTAAGGTATAGTAATGATGTAATGAAGAGAATACTGATCTTTATCGGGATAATTGATTACTTGATAAATATAAAAGGAGGATTGAAGCAAATATTGACAGTACTAGTATTGACAGTATTATTGACCATGTAGGGTGCCTTTATAGAACATTTGTGAATACTGGGGATAAATGACAGGTTGGTTGTCGTCAAAACATTGTCTTCATTTATGATATTATAGAGATGTAAACAAACCACACAATGATGTAGTGCAATGATTAACTGCTTAATGAACCTGTGTTTGAATAGTGGCCTGGTTAGTCAGTACCATTTAGGGCTGGTTCTACAATTGACATTTAACTGGAGAATAACGCTATTCGTGGAATAAGTTTGAGACTTTAAAGCCAATATCTCGAACTTATTCCACGAATAGCCTTATTCGCCAGTTAAATGTCAATTGTAGAACCGGCCCTTAGTGTTGGGGTACAATTAACAACACTTTAACACAAAATTTGGGTCTATTTTTGGAAGTAGCTTGAACACTCACATATACATACAATGATGATCAATCACTCAAACTGCCTGATGTTACAACTTCACAGAGACAACTCCCTTAGAAGCCTGAAATTATTGTCCCCTGGAACAGGGATGGCTAACCTTTTGAGGCTTGAGTGCCTAAATCCCTTTTGAGTGTCTAAAGCCCTTTTGAGGCTTGAGTGCCTAAAGCCCTTTTGAGGCTTGAGTGCCTAAAGCCCTTTTGAGGCTTGAGTGCCTAAAGCCCTTTTGAGGCTTGAGTGCCTAAAGCCCTTTTTAGGCTTGAGTGCCTAAAGCCCTTTTTAGGCTTGAGTGCCTAAAGCCCTTTTGAGGCTTGAGTGCCTAAAGTCCTTTTGAACAGACTAACATGTCAAATATTTTTTGCTACAAAATTTTATTTAATATTTTATTAGAAAATGTTGAGTGGATATTTTTGTTTTTAATTGGTTCAGTGTTTTTCAATAATATAGAAATGGCCAAAACATTTATCAAGTGTGCCACTTATGGCATGTGTGCCATAGGTTTGCCATCCCTGCCTAACAAGATTTCATCAAGCAGATTGATGGTAGCAGAATAACCCAATATTACACTAAGTTTAAATAAAGGAGGAGCTGCCACCCCAACATGACTGCTAATAACACATAATTAATTGGATTAAATGGGTAGATTATAAAAAACATGGGTGATAATAAAAAAGAATCAAAATAATATAATAACTGTGATAATATTATTATAATTCATTATTTGTTATTATTATATATTTTTGTGACCAGTTTAGTCAGACCTTTGATAAATACAATAATAATAATAATAACATATAATGAATTATAATAATATTATAACAGTTATTATATTATTTTGATTCTTTTTTAATATCGTCAAAGTTTTTTATAATCTACCTCTACAGATTTATTTATTATCATATAGTACTTTGCTAATATTACTTATTTTTTTGCAGATTTCCATATACCAGTCACAATGAAGCCAAGAGGACTGTATAAATTCCTCCTTGCCATCCTGTACCTCCTTGTAAGGAATGGTAATATAAAATATAGTTATAGTAAAGAATATTTTTCATTAATCTATATTATTTTGATTAGACTTTTGCATGACTACTGCTGCATCAGCTCTGCTCAGTCAGTCTCATGTGCGTCCTAAGAATCATTGCGAGTTCTGCAACACATCAATTTTGTGTGACGATGCAGGGCAGAGTGATGTTACAGAAGAATGCCAACCACAGGAGGGGAAGGGGCATCATTGTTATGTTCTTTGGAAGGAAACAAATGGCAATATTACAGTACAATTAAAGGTAATTTGTATGTAATAATCATTAGAAAAGAACCTCAATATGCAAACTTCTATATTTTTTAGAAAACTAAAAAATATAGGAGTTTGCATATTTATATAAAAATATAGGATATTCTTTAAGATGAGTAGACTATAGTAGCGCAGGTTCTTTAACTGGTTTTACCTGTGACCCCTTTTACAACAAGCAATTTGTAGTGACCTGCAAATTATAACATTTTGCCTTAAATATTCATTTATTCATAAAAGTATTGTGATGCCAGAATATTTAAGTGACCACTTGAGGGTTCATCACCCACAATTGGAGAATTAATGTGTACCCCAAGTATATATCGATGTACATCACCCTTTAAAAAAGCTCATTTTTTTAGTGTTGCTTGTATTTATTGCTAGTCCCACCTTTCTGCTTTCTGATACCAGTTCTTTTTATCGAGGATGAATGTGTCTTCATTTATTAAAATTTTAATAAAATATTTACACTTGTAAATCCTACATATTCAATTGTACACCATTCACATATTGAGTAGAATCAAGTCAAATACATTGGTTAAACCTTCAAACCTTAATTGATGCTATCTGTTACTAGCCTCGATTGATTCATGACCAGATGCTGTTAAATGAATCCACCATTTTCAATTGTACACCATTCACATATTGAGTAAAATCAAGTCAAATTAATTGGTGTTTACTTCACACCTTAATTGATGCTATCTCTTATTAGCCTCACTTGATTCATGACCAGATACAGTTAGATGTTCACAATTTTGTTTACAGGGTTGTTTTGCATCTGAAGAATGCAACAACACAAAATGTGTGGCAACAATGGAGGATCCCAACAAGTTCTTATACTGCTGCTGTACAGGTGACATGTGCAATTCAGAATTCTCCTGGGATCCCAAGCCAAAGGTGATATCGCCTATTTCAAAAGGTTTGAAATTTAGTTTTGAGTAGATGATTTGCTATTCAAATGATATCTGATCTAAATCTCTAACTATGACATAATATTGTTGTGTATAGCAGAACCTGATCCCATCCCCGAGTCAACTGCAGTGATGTTGCTGCCTTCGATTGTTTATGTGGTCATTGTGGTGCTCACTTTTGTAGCTGTTGGGATTATGTGGTGGTTCTACAAGCGACACAAGCATATGTTCAATGAGGTTGGTATTCAATTTGTTGAGGATGTTATATATTTAATATATTCGTTTTATTTTTGTTGCTGCTCATAAAGTGGGGTGTAAGTATATACATATGATTATAATTATATTATATAATTATATAATTTAAATTAAATTTATATAATTCAAATGTTGAGGGATCAAACATATTTATTTTTGTAGTTGACTTTTATATTTTATTTATTTTTTGATGCACCATATGCTTTAACTTTTTGGTAGGGGATAGTAGAAAACTTTCTATAACCCATTTATTGAGCTTGAGATTCTTTAAAAGTTTGCAATTTTAATAATTTTTTAAATTTTTAATGCTAGAAGGCGTGCTTGCAAACTGGTGCGTTGTTTAAGGACCTAAATATCTATTATACTTTAATATACTATTTAATTTATATATTATATATATATATATATATATATATATATATATATATATATATATATATATTTATAATAGTGTAGATCAAGGAGATGACACACAAAAACAGTGAATTTTGTTATTCCATATTAAATAAGGAGCTTCAGTTCCTGATAGATAAGTAAAGGCTAACTTGTAGTGCCATATTTTGGTAGTAAACTATCTAACTAGTTTTTGGCAAAAATGTATGAACATTATTTATGCAAATTTCAATTTATTTTGTTCATTTTATAGCTACCTACAATGGAACCGAATCCTATGCCACAGCCATCTCCAGTGTTAGGCTTACGACCTATACAATTGATTGAAATCAAAGCCAGAGGCCGGTTTGGGGCAGTATGGAAAGCAAACTTTAAAACCGATGAGGTGGCTGTTAAAATATTCCCTGTGCAGGTAATTATAACAAAACTATATATAATGGAAATTTTGCTGAACTGTTTCAGTATATAAAATTATTTTGTTATAGGACAAACAATCTTGGGCCCAAGAGCAAGAAATCTTCAAGCTACCAAACATGGAGCATCCTAATATTCTGCATTACATAGGTGTAGAGAAACGGGGGGACAATTTGCAGGCTGAATTTTGGTTAATTACGGCTTACCACGATAGGGGGTCGCTCTGTGACTTTTTGAAAGCCCACACATTGACGTGGGTTGAACTGTGCAGGGTGGTGGAAACGATGGCAAGAGGTATGTTATAGTAAACTATACTGACTGATTCACTCTATTGGTAGATGTTGAATAAATTGTTATTAACTATCTATTTTATACCCATATGTACCTCTGTTTATATATTGCAATAGTAAAATGTTTAAAATTACTTTAAGACTAAGACTCAGTTGTATAAAGCAGATAACTCTCGAGTTAACTTCCAATCCATGACACACACCACAAACACACTTTCACTTTCAATATTTATCAAGTAATCAATTATGCAATTAAACATCAGTATTCTCTTCATTTCATTACTATACCTTACATGATAAGTAATATTGTCATTTTTTTAGAATAAGGAACATTTTAAACATATTATTGCACAGTAATAAAGGCATCTTACACAATCAATATTACTGTGGATATTTTAGAATAATGACAGTATTACTGTATGATAATATATTTAAAATATTCATTATTCTAAAATATTGCCAGTATTACTAATCGTGTAAGGTATAGTAATGATAGAATCAAGACAATACTGATGTTTATCCGGATAATTGATTACTTGCCAAATATAAAAGGAGGATTAAAGCAAATACTGACAGTACTAGGACTGACAGTATTATTGACCACCTTATTCTAAAATATTGACAGTATTATTGATCATGTAAGGTGCTTTTATTGGTAGTATTATGAAATCGTTATCTTAACAGCAACAGCTAGATATGTGGTGTTGCTGCTAAGGCGACTTTTTAATAATACTACATTAAAAGCTTTTTTGAGGTTGATGGAAAAGAGAAAAACTTATAAAATGTTTATAGAAGTTATCTTACTCTGACAAGTTATCAATTTTATAGATTATATTTTATTTATTTGAACCAGGAGCAATTTAATTACTCATTAACATTGTATCATCAGTTTTTCTCTCTCCTATCAACCTCTAATAACATTTTAGATGTGTAGTGTTGCTGCTTAGGTGAAGAAATGTTTTTGAAGCACTTTTCAAATACTTTGATATATGTAATCCAAGTTATCATTTGTGATTTGAAGCATTTATAGAGTAATATACAATATGTCACAATTCAATTTTATTGCATAGGTCTGATGCACCTCCACGAGGAAATTCCAAGCACCCATGGGATGCGTTTGAAGCCAGCCATTGCACACAGAGATTTTAAAAGTAAAAATGTTTTGTTGAAGAATGATATGACTGCATGTATAGCTGATTTTGGGTTGGCATTGGTCTTCCAGCCTGGGAAGTCATGTGGCGATACACATGGACAAGTTGGCACTAGAAGGTATGCTATTCTATTTTTTATGTGAAGGACACAGTAACAAGTGTTCTTGAATAATATTTATTGACAAACCTATATTAGGTATTATATTACAGACAAAATTAAATTATACATAAATTCATAATTCTCAAAACCTATAATAAGAATCTGTATTAAATGGAACTGACCCTTGATAATACAATAAAATACAACATATGTACATATATACATATATACATATATACCTTATATATATATATATCTTCCAAAGACATTCCTACTCTTTCATGAATTATCTTGGGTTTATAAAGGTATTCTAAAGATTAATGTTTTTCTGTTACGTTATAAACTGTAACTAAAGTTGGCATATCAATTCCAGATATATGGCACCTGAAGTATTAGAAGGAGCGATTAACTTCGCCCCTGATCCTTCCTGTGTATAGACCTTGCCTTTCTTGTACTTCTAATTACAGATTACAATCTTACCACTGTGCTTCAGTATATCTTCCAAAGACATTCCTACTTTTTCATGAATTATCTTGGGTTCATAAAGTATTCTAAAGATTAACGTTTTTCTGTTACGTTATAAATTGTAACTAAAGTTGGAATATCAATTCCCGATATATGGCACCTGAAGTATTAGAAGGAGCGATTAACTTCGCCCCTGATCCTTCCTGTGTATAGACGTTGCCTTTCTTGTACTTCTAATTACAGATTACAATCTTACCACTGTGCTTCAGTATATCTTCCAAAGACATTCCTATTTTTCATGAATTATCTTGGGTTCATAAAGTATTCTAAAGATTAACGTTTTTCTGTAACGTTACAAATTGTAACTAAAGTTGGAATATCAATTCCAGATATATGGCATCTGAAGTATTAGAAGGAGCGATTAACTTTGCCCCTGATCCTTCCTGTGTATAGACCTTGCCTTTCTTGTACTTCTAATTACAGATTACAATCTTACCACTGTGCTTCAGTATATCTTCCAAAGACATTCCTACTTTTTCATGAATTATCTTGGGTTCATAAAGTATTCTAAAGATTAACGTTTTTCTGTTACGTTATAAATTGTAACTAAAGTTGGAATATCAATTCCCGATATATGGCACCTGAAGTATTAGAAGGAGCGATTAACTTCGCCCCTGATCCTTCCTGTGTATAGACGTTGCCTTTCTTGTACTTCTAATTACAGATTACAATCTTACCACTGTGCTTCAGTATATCTTCCAAAGACATTCCTATTTTTCATGAATTATCTTGGGTTCATAAAGTATTCTAAAGATTAACGTTTTTCTGTAACGTTACAAATTGTAACTAAAGTTGGAATATCAATTCCAGATATATGGCATCTGAAGTATTAGAAGGAGCGATTAACTTTGCCCCTGATCCTTCCTGTGTATAGACCTTGCCTTTCTTGTACTTCTAATTACAGATTACAATCTTACCACTGTGCTTCAGTATATCTTCCAAAGACATTCCTACTTTTTCATGAATTATCTTGGGTTCATAAAGTATTCTAAAGATTAACGTTTTTCTGTTACGTTATAAATTGTAACTAAAGTTAGAATATCAATTCCAGATATATGGCACCTGAAGTATTAGAAGGAGCGATTAACTTCGCCCCTGATCCTTCCTGTGTATAGACCTTGCCTTTCTTGTACTTCTAATTACAGATTACAATCTTACCACTGTGCTTCAGTATATCTTCCAAAGACATTCCTACTTTTTCATGAATTATCTTGGGTTCATAAAGTATTCTAAAGATTAACTTTTTTCTGTTACGTTATAAATTATAACTAAAGTTGGAATATTAATTCCAGATATATGGCATCTGAAGTATTAGAATGAGCGATTAACTTTGCCCCTGATCCTTCCTGTGTATAGACCTTGCCTTTCTTGTACTTCTAATTACAGATTACAATCTTACCACTGTGCTTCAGTATATTTTCCAAAAACATTCTTACTTTTTTATGAATTATCTTGGGTTCATAAAGTATTCTAAAGATTAACGTTTTTCTGTTACGTTATAAATTGTAACTAAAGTTGGAATATCAATTCCAGATATATGGCATCTGAAGTATTAGAAGGAGCGATTAACTTCGTCCCTGATCCTTCCTGTGTATAGACTTTGCCTTTCTTGTGCTTCTAATTACAGATTACAATCTTACCACTGTGCTTCAGTATATCTTCCAAAGACATTCCTACTGTTTCATGAATTATCTTGGGTTCATAACGTATTCTAAAGATTAACGTTTTTCTGTTACGTTACAAATTGTAACTAAAGTTGGAATATCAATTCCAGATATATGGCATCTGAAGTATTAGAAGGAGCGATTAACTTCGCCCCTGATCCTTCCTGTGTATAGACCTTGCCTTTCTTGTACTTCTAATTACAGATTACAGTCTTACCACTGTGCTTCAGTATATCTTCCAAAGACATTCCTATTTTGATGAATTATCTTGGGTTCATAAAGTATTCTAAAGATTAACGTTTTTCTGTTACGTTATAAATTGTAACTAAAGTTGGAATATCAATTCCAGATATATGGCATCTGAAGTATTAGAAGGAGCGATTAACTTCGCCCCTGATCCTTCCTGTGTATAGACCTTGCCTTTATTGTACTTCTAATTACAGATCACAATCTTACCACTGTGCTTCAGTATATCTTCCAAAGACATTCCTATTTTTTCATGAATTATCTTGGGTTCATAAAATATTCTAAAGATTAACGTTTTTCTGTAACGTTACAAATTGTAACTAAAGTTGGAATATCAATTCCAGATATATGGCATCTGAAGTATTAGAAGGAGCGATTAACTTCGCCCCTGATCCTTCCTGTGTATAGACCTTGCCTTTCTTGTACTTCTAATTACAGATTACAATCTTAGCACTGTGCTTCAGTATATCTTCCAAAGACATTCCTATTTTTTCATGAATTATCTTGGGTACATAAAGTATTCTAAAGATTATTGTTTTTCTGTTACATTATAAATTGTAACTAAAGTTGGCCTATCAATTTCAGATATATGGCACCTGAAGTATTAGAAGGAGCGATAAACTTCACCCCCGATGCCTTCCTGCGTATAGACATGTACGCCTGCGGTTTAGTCCTGTGGGAGCTAGTTTCCCGATGCACCGGCCAGGACGGGCCCACCGCCGAATACCGGCTTCCGTTCGAAGAGGAAGTCGGCCAGCATCCCAGCTTGGAGGACATGCAGGAAGCTGTCGTACAACGAAAAGTTCGTCCCGCCATACCAGAAACGTGGAGAAATCATTTAGTTAGTTACATATGATTCTATTTTTTTATGCAAATGCTGTAGTAGACCTATTTTACCTCATGTCCCAAACGGCCGCTTTTATCGGCACCCCTTCCTAGGTAATCAGGGTGACAGAAGGGGGCCTTCTACCGTGTGCTAAGCCCGGGTTACCTAAAAAGCGGTGCCGATAAATGCGGAGCATTTAAAAGCGGTGCCGATAAAGGCAGCCTTTTTTGAAGTCACAAATAAAGTTTTACGTGGATTTATATAAATATTATATAAAGGTCGTTAGGCTGATACAGAATTGTAACAAATACAGTAACTACCTAGGAAACCAGGCCTTTAATGAGTGTTATGGAGATGGTCCGTGGCGCAGTGGCTTAAGCCATTGCCTACAGGACGTTGCTGGTTCGAATCCACTCCTAATCGAGAAACTTTTCTACAAACAGTTGACCCGGCTAGTATATCAAGAATGTTGTATGAGGTAAAATAGGTCCGTGAAGGGCCGCAGTGCATACAGCCTAGGAATTGGGCGTTGTACTCACTGTTTAAAAAAGTGAGTGTTAGGACTTATTACTTCTAAATCGTCTCTGAGTTTTCGTAGTGTCGATACTATTATCGTCACTTCGAAAACTCTGAGACGATTTTCTGAAGTAATAAGTCCTAACACTAACTTTTTTATACATTGAGTACAGCGCCCGCCCCGATACTATTATCTATAAATTTTACCGACTACCTAGGCTGGAAATCGAACCCGGGCCGCCCGTTCACAAAGCGGGGATGCTAACTACTGCACTACATTTACCAAATATTCCATAAAATAATATTTTTGCAGGCTTTGGTGTCACTGTGTGAGACCATGGAGGAGTGCTGGGACCACGACGCGGAGGCGCGCCTCTCGGCCTCCTGCGTGATGGAGAGAGTACTGAATCAAACCAAGTATCACAACTCCTCTCTGAGCATGCGCATAGAGAACGAGGCACCACGAAGTCCAATTAAAGAAAACAGCATGTAGGGCAACAGGTATGTTTTTTGTCAAATATTGTCTAGTTTGTGATACTTCATTATAAATAACAAACAAAACTATGTTTCTTATCACTAGTTTATTGCTATTAATACAAATATTTTCGGCTAAACTCTAGCCATTATCAAGCTAATTTGATGAAACTTGATACTGCCTAGAGCTTAGCTAAAAATATTTGCAAAAATAGCAATAAATGAAACAAAGTAAAACTAGTTTTATTTATTATTCAACATATTTGATGAATCTTGATTCTTTTTACATGACATATTCAGCGCGATTATGACGTCAGAAACATACAATAGTTTCTATTGGTTAGAAACTGACACGCCCCCGTATGTTACTGTAAAATGGGCTATTGTTTTTTTTCGTTTAGCGCTATAGCGTCGTAGTAACTTGTTTTATTTATTATTCAACATATTTAATTTATTTGATGAAATCTTGTTTTTTTGATATGATATTTAGCACGATTATGACGTCAGAAACATACAATAGTTTCTATTGGTTAGAAACTGACACGCCCCCTTATGTTGCTGTAAAATGGGCTATTGTTTTTTTTTAGTTTAGTGCTATAGCCCTCGTAGTAACTCGTTTTATTTATTATTCAACATATTTAATTTATTTGATGAAATCTTGATTTTTTTTGATATGATATTCAGCACGATTCTGACGTCAGAAACATACAATAGTTTCTATTGGTTAGAAACTGACACGCCCCCTTATGTTACTGTAAAATGGGTTATTGTCTTTTTCGTTTAGCGCTATAGCCCTGTGTGGGCTTTGTCTTTCCTAGATATCTCTGTGTTATGCTACTGTGAGATTTTTTGGCCTATTTTTTACGTTTTACGTTACCTTTGTGCGTGTAAGTAGCAGGGTAAGTGCTACGTTGAGGAGGTCCGTAGCGCAGTGGTCTAACGCGACGGTCTGAATCCATTGCGTACGGAACGTTGGTGGTTCGAATCCACCGCTAGTCGGGAAACTTTTCTACAAAAAGTTGACCAGGATAGCATATCATGGATGTTGTATGAGGTACAATAGGTCTGTGAAGGGGGCGCACACAACCTAGGGGCTGTACTCACTATTAATAAAAAAAAGTGCTACGTTACCGATGGGTTTAAATTGCCTTCCGAAGAACAGTGGAGCGCAGATGTTCCAACTAGAGCCGCTTTCGTTTATCGTTCGGGAACTGTTTAGTGCTGGTCTTAGTTTGCTTAGAACAGTCTGGAACAGCTTAGACTTAGACTTAGAATGGATACAAGCACCGGCGTTGCGCCCCACTATAGGCTATTATATAAATATAATAAATTATGTATTTTAATTTTAGCGAATGAAGACACCGAAGACTTCTTCTACATATTGTACCTGCATAGCTAACGTACCTGCAGCATGCATCGTGTCTTAAGTTACCACACTTGCCTATCTACAAACAGCACCATAATACATTTATTTTCGCAACCTCGGCTTAAGATATGCCTAGGGCCCTGCAATCGCTCTAACGCATACAGCCGAGGATACAACTCCTTGAAACCGATGTGCCAATCTAATAGTTAAACGGTATTCTTCTTCTTTTTTTTTAAAATTAATAACAAACAACAGTGATTTTCAAAGTGCAAAGTGTGTGTGTCAGATTCGAAAAAACAATACCTGCGCGGAGTCCCATTTTCCCCATTAAATAATCTCCATGTAACAATTTTTACATCATATATGTGCCATAATCAATTTGGAAAAAGACCTCTACCACTCTCTCTATCTCTAAAAAAAAAGTATATATAAAATTTAAAAAAAAATTGTTACTAATAAAACCAAGTACAATTTAAACGTTATAATTATATATTTTACTAATAGCTTTAAACAAAAATTATCAAGTATTTTTCTGCGAGTAAACACGTGCAATTTCTGTTAAGTTTTAAAAAAGCGTGCAAAAAATATATTTTTGAAAATATATAGGTATATAAACAAACAAAACACACACAAACAAAAAAAAACTATTTTCCATTATATTGGCTATCCGAAATCACACACGAAAAAAAATTGTACAGTTTTGTAATTTAGAATATATTTACACAACCCAGTGGATCTGTGGATTTTAAAGCCCTCCCGCTGCAATCACAGGGGAGGGCGTATATATATATTTAAGCAATACTTTTTAAATAATTTGACTATAGATGAAAAATTATATTTTCTAACGTATACAAAATAAGTAACAAATTAAATAATTGGCTATTACAGGAATGTTGAACATTTGTTAAAGACTGAATGATAAAGGGATTGGTTGTATAAAATAAAAGGTTGAAACCCCCCAGCGCCCCTCCCAAAACCCCCAAACAAAACTCAATAAAAATTATGATCATGAAGTAAATAAAAAAAATTTGTGATAATAGTTCTAAATTTGGTGATTATAGCTTTAAATTTGATTTACACAAACAAACCAACATCTGTATTCTGTAACTAGCTGTGTTAATTGTACATAAAACCTAGGTTTACTATGAAAGCGATTGTTTGTGACGTCATTTGCATATCAATTTTTCAGTGGATACAAATAAATACTTAACCATAATGATTGTTAAAGTCTTGGTTTCATAGGAAACAGTGGCGATAAAAACATACGTCACAAAAATTGTTTTACGCGTATTTAAAATAAATGTGGCAACCTAGAGAGCGGTATACCTGAATGGAATGGTTAAAATTAATGAATTGCAGTGATTAAATATATTTAAAACGTCTCTAGTGATCTAATGACATATTCAACGCGATTATGACGTCAAAAATGTACAATGGTTTCTATTGGTTAGAAACTAACACGCCCATTATGTTACTGTGAAATGGGCTATAATATTATGTTGATTTTTCAATTAAATATATTTAAAATGTCTCTTGTGATCTGTAAATGACATATTCAACGCGATTATGACGTCAAAAACATACAATGGTTTTTATTGGTTAGAAACTAACACGCCCCTTATGTTACTGTGAAATGGGCTATAATATTATGTTGATTTTTCAATTAAATATATTTAAAATGTCTCTTGTGATCTGGAAATGACATATTCAACGCGATTATGACGTCAAAAACATACAATGGTTTCTATTGGTTAGAAACTAACACGCCCCTTGTGTTACTGTGAAATGGGCTATAATATTATAGTGATTTTTCAATTAAATATATTTAAAATGTCTCTTGTGATCTGTAAATGACATATATAACGCGATTATGACGTCAAAAATATACAATGGTTTCTATTGGTTAGAAACTAACACGCCCCCTATGTTACTGTGAAATGGGCTATAATATTATGGTGATTTTTCAATTAAATATATTTAAAACGTTTCGTGTGGTCTGTAAATGACATCAAAAACAGCCGCTGTTATCGATACCGATTCCTAGGAAACTTACAATCACTTCTACTACATAATAGTATTTGTAAATTTGCTGTAATAAAACGCATGAATTATTCAATTCTATGTCCTTAAAACGTGTTTGTGGTGTCCAAATGACGTCATAAATGGATTTTGCATATGATACTAGAGTTTATTTTAACATTGTTTTACGATATATCGCACTCTAAGGATCCGTAATCATTTATATACATGTAAAATTTGTTTAGAGAGGTGTAAATTACACCAAAAACTGTAACTGAAGATGAGACAATGGTCCATCACTGACATCCTCCGATGAAACAAGAGTCCATGCAATGGGCCCAATATGCAAGCAACTATTGCCCTTTTCTGTAATTTCAGAATGATCGAAATTATTTAGAAGTTTTGAATGCTATACTCAAGTAAACAACAATTTTAACAGCTTCGTTTACTTAGAAAAGCAGTACCCAATTATATAACTTCAGAATGATTGGAATTGTACAGAACATTCTAAATGCAATGGCAACCAGAGTAAATACAATTTACTTTGGCATGCATGAACTTGCATCCCAAAGTAAATTGTATTTACTCTGGTTGCCATTGCATTTAGAATAAAGGATTCCGTTTTTAATCCTCTCAAAAAATTATATCTTGTATATAAATGATTATAGTTATCTATATATTTATACATAAAACAAACTATGCTAGTTACAACATACAGAATAGAGGTACAAAATCATAGCTCCGGATTTTAATTATTACACAACACTTGCCATAGTAATTTAAGTTCGTTTTTATCCTAGCCAACTACCTCTGATTGTTATATATTTTTTTAATTATTTAATCGTCTTGTATGTATTATATTTTATTTTTGAAATAAGGTGCTTGTATGTTAACCTCCTCCCTTTGTAATATTATGTTAGTTAATTATTATTAATTAGGGACCGATTTGTGTGTCAGTTGTAAGAGCCACAAGATTTTTATGAAAAGAAAAAGGGAATATTTACAATGCGACAACTTGAAATAGGGCGTGGTTAGTAATAACAACGCCCATAATTTTATAGTAATTATTTCTGTTACTAAATACAAAAGCAATAAGACTGGTTTTTATTATTATTATTTTTTTCGAAATACTACTACTATGAGTAGTAAAAGGGTTTCAATTTGGTTCTCCCTGTTTTTAAATTAGTTTTGTGGACGATTATGCAAATCAAAATCGCGTTTTTTTTTTATTGAAACAAATTTCGAAACGAACATATCAAACGTTATTTGTTTTTTTTTTATTGTTAGGAATCTATATGTGTTGTTGAGCCGTAACGTGCTCAAATTGATTATTGTTTGTCGCGTAGCAACAGTGTGTGTCATTCCAGAAATAAAAATGTAACGAGTAGCGAAAATTTCGAAAATGGTAGCTGTATGCTGTATTTTTTTTTTGATTTATGTTCATTGTCATTTGATTGTAAAATGTTTGCAGGTTTCATATTTGTGTTTTTTTTTTGGATTGAAGGTGGTACTGCCGCGATTTGGATTAGTACCGCCTTCAATCCGTGTCTTGTATAAAAAAAATATTGTAGTTTTAGTTATGTATATGAATATATCTTATTAAATTCGTAGAAAAAAATATATCCTACATCCCTTCTGACAGTGAATAGTCCTGTAAAATCGGAATTATATTTATATTTTGTGAAACTTTCTAGACTCAAGGATTGTTAACTTTTGAGGCGGAAGAGACAAATATATCGCTCGCAAGAATGTCAAAAATATTTTTATTATAGCAGTTTGAAAAAGAAATCGGTGAGTAATTTTGTGGATATATAAACAGCAAATTTGTAAATATTTTCCTAATTATATACCTATTCATATACACAAAACGGAAAAGAACCGAGAAGATCTACCTATTTATATATTTTGAAATATTTACAAATTTGCAGTTAAAATATTTGAAAATTTTCAAAATTACTCTGATTTCTTTTTCAAACTGCTATAATAAAAATATTTTTGCAATTCTAGCGAGCTATATTTATAATTTTCAAAATTACTCTATGATTTCTTTTTCAAACTACTATAATAACATTTTTTTTACATTCTTGTGAGCTATATATTTAGCTCTTCCGCTTCAAAAGTTAACAACCCTTGAGTCTAGCAAGTTTCACAAAATATAAATATAATTCACAAGAGCCATATATTTCAGATTAACGTTTGTTTTTTTTTAATGAAAAAGTGACATTAATTTTATGAAAACTAGATTACTAGTTTACTTTTAATTTAAAATTGACAATTTTTAATGAAAGTGTCAATTTTTGCGACCATTTTTGAATGTGCAATGACGTCATCGAAAAGTGTTTCAAATGACAACCCCATTTTTTTTATTACGGGTTCTGATGGGGGTTATTTTTCTGCGATCAGAGATGTATATTATGATATAGGTTGCATAAGGAAATTTCACTTTAGTTATTCATTACAGTCACGTCCTGATGAAGCATCAAATTGGTATGCGAAATATTGGTTTAAGGATTAAAGTTTACTCCTAATTATATGCGTTTTATTGCTGCGGTACCTTACAAGTTGTGTAACTTGTTTTAGGTTTCCTAATTATCTACCTATTCATATAAAAAAAACAGAAAAGAACCGAGAAGATCTACCAACCTCAACCAAGCTAACCACCACCTGAATCTCGCACAGAGATTTCTTTTCCGTTTTTTAAAATTATTATTTTATATATAAATATTATTTACAAAAAAAAACGGAAAAGAAATCTCTGGGCGAGATTCAGGTGGTTGGTTAGCTTGGCTGACCAATATCTGTTCTACCATTTAACCACAGAAATGTACAAATATTTACAAATTATATTATACCATAAACCTAAAATTACTTACTCCCCTAAGCCTAATTTACTAATACATTAGTAATATCATTTATTGGCATACACAATATATACATATTAGATATAAGGGGTGAGTAATCAATGTTATTATTCTATTATCTGTTATACCATTTAACTACAGAAATTTATAAATAATTACCAATTGGATTATATTACACCCTAAACCTAAAATTACTTATTTCACTAAACCTAAATTTACTAAACAGTAGTAAAATCATTTATTGGCATACACAAAATATACATATTAGATATAAGGGGTGAGTAATTAATGTTATTATTCTAATATCTATTCTACCATTTAACTACAGAAATTTACAAATAATTACAAATTGGATTATATTATACCCTAAACCTAAAATTACTAATAATACAGTAGTAAAACTATTTATTGCCATACACAAAATATACATATTAGATATAAGGGGTGAGTAATCAATGTTATTATTCTAATATCTGTTCTACCATTTAACTACAGAAATGTACAAATAATTACAAATTATATTATACCTTAAACCTAAAATTACTTACTCCCCTAAACCTAAATTTACTAATACAGTAGTAAAACCATTTATTGGCATACACAAAATATACATATTACATATAAGGAATGAGTAATCAGTGTTATTATTGTAATATCTGTTCCATCATTTAACTACAGAAATTAACAAATAATTACAAATTGGATTATATTATACCCTAAACCTAAAATTACTTATTCCCCTAAACCTAAATTTACTAATACAGTAGTAAAACCATTTATTGGCATACACAAAATATACATATTACATATAAGGGATGAGTAATCAGTGTTATTATTCAATGGTTGTGTAATCATTTTTTTTAATGTATACAACCAACGATACAGTCGCTTAAATAAACCTGGTGTCCTTTAAACCACTTAATTCTTACCCTAATTGAAAATTAACCATGAAATTCCGTTCAAATACATATTATTGGTGATTATGGTGGCGATAGCTTTGTAATAAATGAACAGCATAGACATGAACAATAGTTGTCTACAGTATAATGTAAATAAATATGTAAATAACTTCTCGTTATAAAGTATTTAAATTTTACAAGATAGATGGCGTTTATCTTTATACTCCAATGCTAATTTGTACATGTATGATATAAAAGGTAGCAAGAAATTTAGAAACGGCAAGATCATACTTCACAGGATCATTTCTGTAGTATATCTTCACATACTCTTCACTTACGTGTTGAGATATCACAGCCACGATGATGAGTCGTAGCGTTGCAATCTGAGCGTGAGGCAGGTCATTGTTGAGAATTTATTTTCGACTTGGCTATCGATGATCGTTCGCCTTCATTTATGAGGGTCATGGTTGTGACGCAATCTGAGTGGTTTATCTATCTATATAAATATATATTCACACACCTGTTCATTATAAAGGTACACGGTCCTCCAATCCTAGTACTGTGAATATTTGCTTCAATCCTCCTTTTTATATTTATCAAGTAATAAATTATCCGGATAAACATCAGTATTCCCTTCATTCCATCATTACTATACATTACACGATGAGTAATACTAGAAACATTTTAGAATAATGAATTTACATATACCCACAGAGCACTATAAGTATATGAATATACCTTACATGATGAGTAATATTGGCAATATTTTAGAATAATGAACATTTTAAACATATTATGATACAGTAATAAGATTTAAGAAATTTAAATTTTGAATATTATTTTATATTCTATATTTTATATTCTATATTTAATTAGACTCAATATAAGCCATATTTTGATCATTTTTACCCGAAAATAAAGTCTACAGAAAAGTTTTTATTGTACGAGCTGTTTTAAATTAATCGACTGAGTTATAATTATAAAAAATCCAAAATTTAAGATATTTAAATTTATGATATTTGACATTCTGTATTTTATTGGCCTCAATATGAGCCATTTGTTGATAATATTCACCGATAAATAAAGTCAGCAGGAGGTTTTTATTTATATTTATTGCACGGGCTGTTTTAAATTAATCGACTGAGTAAAAAGAAAATATATAAAAAATCCAAAATTTAGGATATTTAAATTTATGACATTAGTTTACTCTGTATTTTATTCTGTATTTAATTGGCCTGAATATAAGCCATATTTTGATAATTTTTACCAGAAAATATAGTCTGCAGGAAGGTTTTTATTGTACGGGCTGTTTTAAATTAATCGACTGAGTTATAATAAATGATAAAAAATCCAAAATTTAAGATATTTAAATTTATGATATTATTCTACATTCTGTATTTAATTGGCCTCAATATAAACCTTTTTTTGATAATTTTGACCCAGAAATTAAGTCTGCATGAAGGATTATATTGTACGGGTTGTTTTAAATTAATCGACTGAGCTTTAAAAAATGATAAAAAATCCAAAATTTAAGATATTTAAATTCTTGATATTATTTTATATTCTGTATTTAATTGGCCTCAATATAAGCCATTTTTGATAATTTTCACTTTTAAATAAAGTCTGCAGGAAGGTTTTTATTGTACGGGCTGTTTTAATTTTATCGACTGAGTTATAAAAAATGATAAAAAATGAAAACTGTAAAATATTTAAATTTATGATATTATTATACATTCTGTATTTAATTGGCCTCAATATAAGCCGTTTTATGATAATTTTCACCCATAAATAAAGTCTGCAGGAAAGTTTTTATTGTACGGGCTGTTTTAAATTAATCGACTGAGTTATAAAAAATGATAAAAAATCTTAAATTTAAGATATTTAAATTTATGATAATATTTTACATTTTGTATTTAATTAGCCCCAATATAAGCCATTTTTTGATAATTTTCACCCACAAATAAAGTCTGCAGGAATGTTTTTATTGTACGGGCTGTTTTAAATTAATCGACAGAGTTATAAAAAATTATAAAAAATTGTAAATTTCAGATATTTAAATTTATGATATTATCTTATATTCTGTATTTAATTGGCCTCAATATAAGTCATTTTTTGATAATTTTCACCCACAAATAAAGTCAGCAGGAATGTTTTTATCGTATGGGCTGTTTTAAATTAATCGACTGAGTTATAAAAAATAATAAAAAATCAAAAATTTAAGATATTTAAATTTGTGATATTGCTTTACATTCTGTATTTGATTGACCTCAATATAAGTCGTTTTTTGGTAATTTTTACCCATAAATAAAGTCTGCAGGAAGGTTTTTATTGTACGGGCTTTTTTAAATTAGTTGACTGAGTTATAAAAATTATAAAAAATCCAAAAACTAAGATATTTAAATTTATAATATTATTTTATATTCTGTATTCAATTGGCCTCAATATAAGCCATTTTTTGATATTTTCACCCACAAATAAAGTCTGCAGGTAGATTTTTATTGTACGGGCTGTTTTAAATTAATCGACTGAGTTATAAAAATTATAAAAAATCCAAAAAACTAAGATTTTAAATTTATGATATTATTTTACATTCTGTATTTAATTGGCCTCAATATCAACCTTTTTTTGATAATTTTGACCGAGAAATTAAGTCTGCAGGAAGGTTTTTATTGTATGGGCTGTTTTAAATTAATCAACTGAGTTATAAAAATTATAAAAAATCCAAAAAACTAAGATTTTAAATTTATGATATTATTTTATATTCTGTATTCAATTGGCCTCAATATAAGCCATTTTTGATAATTTTCACCCACAAATAAAGTCTGCAGGTAGATTTTTATTGTACGGGCTGTTTTAAATTAATCGACCGAGTTATAAAAAATTCAAAATTTAATATATTTAATTTTATGATATTATTTTACATTTCTGTATTTAATTGGCCTCAATATAAGCCATTTTTTGACCATTTTCACCCATAAATAAAGTCTGCAGTAAGGTTTTTATTGTACGGGATGTTTTAAATTAATCGACTGAGTTATAAAAAATTATAAAAAATTCAAAATTTAAGATATTTATATTTATGGTATTATTTTACTTTCTGCATTTAATTGGCCCCAATATAAGCCATTTTTTGATTATTTTCACCAATAAATAAAGTCTGCAGGAATGTTTTTATTGTACGGGCTGTTTTAAATTAATCGACTGAGTTATTAAAAATTATAAAAAATCCAAAATTTAAGATATTATATTTATGATATTATTTTACACTCTGTATTTAATTGGCCCCAATATAAGCCATTTTTTGATAATTTTCACCCATAAATAAAGTCTGCAGGAATGTTTTTATTGTACGGGATGTTTTAAATTAATCGACTGAGTTATAAAAAATTATAAAAAATAAAAAATTTATGATATTTAAATTTATGATATTATTTTACTTTCTGCATTTAATTGGCCCCAATATAAGCCATTTTTTGATAATTTTCACCCATAAATAAAGTCTGCAGGAAGGTTTTTATTGTACGGGATGTTTTAAATTAATCGACTGAGTTATAAAAAATTATAAAAAATTCAAAATTTAAGATATTTAAATTTATGGTATTATTTTACTTTCTGCATTTAATTGGCCCCAATATAAGCCATTTTTTGATAATTTTCACCCATAAATAAAGTCTGCAGGAAGGTTTTTATTGTACGGGATGTTTTAAATTAATCGACTGAGTTATAAAAAATTATAAAAAATTCAAAATTTAAGATATTTAAATTTATGGTATTATTTTACTTTCTGCATTTAATTGGCCCCAATATAAGCCATTTTTTGATTATTTTCACCAATAAATAAAGTCTGCAGGAATGTTTTTATTGTACGGGCTGTTTTAAATTAATCGACTGAGTTATAAAAAATTATAATAAATCCAAAATTTTAGATATTTAAATTTATGATATTATTTTACACTCTGTATTTAATTGGCCTCAATATAAGCCATTTTTTGATAATTTTCACCCACAAATAAAGTCTGCAGGAAGGTTTTTTATTGTATGGGCTGTTTTAAATTAATCGACTGAGTTATAAAAAATGATAAAATAAAAAAAATTTAAGATATTTAAATTTATGATATTATTTTACATTTTGTATTTAATTGTTCTCAATATAAATCTTTCTTTGATAATTTTGACCCAGAAATTAAGTCTGGAGGAAGGTTTTTATTGTACGGGCTGTTTTAAATTTATCGACTGAGTTATAAAAAATTATAAAAAAATCAAAATTTAAGATATTTAAATTTATGATATTATTTTATATTCTGTATTTAATTGGCCTCAATATAAGCCGTTTTTTGATAATTTTCACCCACAAATAAAGTCTGCAGGAAGGTTTTTATTGTACGGGATGTTTTAAATTAATCGACTGAGTTATAAAAAATTAGAAAAAAATCAAAATTTAAGATATTTAAATTTATGATATTATTTTACTTTCTGCATTTAATTGGCCCCAATATAAGCCATTTTTTGATAATTTTCACCCACAAATAAAGTGTGCAGGAAGGGTTTTATTGTACGGGCTGTTTTAAATTAATCGACTGAGTTATAAAAAATTATAATAAATCCAAAATTTAAGATATTTAAATTTATGATATTATTTTACACTCTGTATTTAATTGGCCTCAATATAAGCCATTTTTTGATAATTTTCACCCACAAATAAAGTCTGCAGGAAGGTTTTTTATTGTACGGGATGTTTTAAATTAATCGACTGAGTTATAAAAAATTATAAAAAATAAAAAATTTATGATATTTAAATTTATGATATTATTTTACTTTCTGCATTTAATTGGCCCCAATATAAGCCATTTTTTGATAATTTTCACCCATAAATAAAGTCTGCAGGAAGGTTTTTATTGTACGGGATGTTTTAAATTAATCGACTGAGTTATAAAAAATTATAAAAAATAAAAAATTTATGATATTTAAATTTATGATATTATTTTACTTTCTGCATTTAATTGGCCCCAATATAAGCCATTTTTTGATAATTTTCACCCATAAATAAAGTCTGCAGGAAGGTTTTTATTGTACGGGATGTTTTAAATTAATCGACTGAGTTATAAAAAATTATAAAAAATTCAAAATTTAAGATATTTAAATTTATGGTATTATTTTACTTTCTGCATTTAATTGGCCCCAATATAAGCCATTTTTTGATAATTTTCACCCATAAATAAAGTCTGCAGGAAGGTTTTTATTGTACGGGATGTTTTAAATTAATCGACTGAGTTATAAAAAATTATAAAAAATTCAAAATTTAAGATATTTGAATTTATGGTATTATTTTACTTTCTGCATTTAATTGGCCCCAATATAAGCCATTTTTTGATTATTTTCACCAATAAATAAAGTCTGCAGGAATGTTTTTATTGTACGGGCTGTTTTAAATTAATCGACTGAGTTATAAAAAATTATAAAAAATCCAAAATTTAAGATATTATATTTATGATATTATTTTACACTCTGTATTTAATTGGCCCCAATATAAGCCATTTTTTGATAATTTTCACCCATAAATAAAGTCTGCAGGAATGTTTTTATTGTACGGGATGTTTTAAATTAATCGACTGAGTTATAAAAAATTATAAAAAATAAAAAATTTATGATATTTAAATTTATGATATTATTTTACTTTCTGCATTTAATTGGCCCCAATATAAGCCATTTTTTGATAATTTTAACCCATAAATAAAGTCTGCAGGAAGGTTTTTATTGTACGGGATGTTTTAAATTAATCGACTGAGTTATAAAAAATTATAAAAAATTCAAAATTTAAGATATTTAAATTTATGGTATTATTTTACTTTCTGCATTTAATTGGCCCCAATATAAGCCATTTTTTGATTATTTTCACCAATAAATAAAGTCTGCAGGAATGTTTTTATTGTACGGGCTGTTTTAAATTAATCGACTGAGTTATAAAAAATTATAATAAATCCAAAATTTTAGATATTTAAATTTATGATATTATTTTACACTCTGTATTTAATTGGCCTCAATATAAGCCATTTTTTGATAATTTTCACCCACAAATAAAGTCTGCAGGAAGGTTTTTTATTGTATGGGCTGTTTTAAATTAATCGACTGAGTTATAAAAAATGATAAAAAATAAAAAATTTAAGATATTTAAATTTATGATATTATTTTACATTTTGTATTTAATTGTTCTCAATATAAATCTTTCTTTGATAATTTTGACCCAGAAATTAAGTCTGGAGGAAGGTTTTTATTGTACGGGCTGTTTTAAATTTATCGACTGAGTTATAAAAATTATAAAAAATCCAAAAAACTAAGATTTTAAATTTATGATATTATTTTATATTCTGTATTCAATTGGCCTCTATATAAGCCATTTTTTGATAACTTTCACCCACAAATAAAGTCTGCAGGAAGGTTTTTATTGTACAGGCTGTTTTAAATTAATCGACTGAGTTATAAAAAATTATAAAAAAATCAAAATTTAAGATATTTAAATTTATGATATTATTTTATATTCTGTATTTAATTGGCCTCAATATAAGCCGTTTTTTGATAATTTTCACCCATAAATAAAGTCTGCAGGAAGGTTTTTATTGTACGGGATGTTTTAAATTAATCGCCTGAGTTATAAAAAATTAGAAAAAAATCAAAATTTAAGATATTTAAATTTATGATATTATTTTACTTTCTGCATTTAATTGGCCCCAATATAAGCCATTTTTTGATAATTTTCACCCACAAATAAAGTGTGCAGGAAGGGTTTTATTGTACGGGCTGTTTTAAATTAATCGACTGAGTTATAAAAAATTATAATAAATCCAAAATTTAAGATATTTAAATTTATGATATTATTTTACACTCTGCATTTAATTGGCCTCAATATAAGCCATTTTTTGATAATTTTCACCCACAAATAAAGTCTGCAGGAAGGTTTTTTATTGTATGGGCTGTTTTAAATTAATCGACTGAGTTATAAAAAATGATAAAAAATAAAAAATTTAAGATATTTAAATTTATGATATTATTTTACATTTTGTATTTAATTGTTCTCAATATAAATCTTTCTTTGATAATTTTGACCCAGAAATTAAGTCTGGAGGAAGGTTTTTATTGTACGGGCTGTTTTAAATTTATCGACTGAGTTATAAAAATTATAAAAATCCAAAAAACTAAGATTTTAAATTTATGATATTATTTTATATTCTGCATTCAATTGGCCTCTATATAAGCCATTTTTTTGATAACTTTCACCCACAAGTAAAGTGTGCAGGTAGGGTTTTATTGTACGGGCTGTTTTAAATTAATCGACTGAGTTATAAAAAATCCAAAATTCAAGATATTTAAATTTATGATATTATTTTACATTCTGTGTTTAATTAGCCTCAATATAAGCCATTTTTTGATAATTTTCACCCACAAATAAAGTCTGCAGGAAGGTTTTTATTGTACAGGTTGTTTTAAATTAATCGACTGAGATACAAAACATGATAAAAAATAAAAAATTTAAGGTATTTAAATTTATGATATTATTTTACATTCTGTATTTAATTGGCCTCAATATAAGCCATTTTTTGATAATTTTCACCCATAAATAAAGTCTGCAGGGATGTTTTTATTGTACGGGCTGTTTTAAATTAATTGACTGAGTTATAAAAAATTATAAAAAAAACAAAATTTAAGATATTTAAATTTATGATATTATTTTATATTCTATATTTAATTGGCCTCAATATAAGTCGTTTTTTGATAATTTTCACCCACAAATAAAGTCTGCAGGAAGGTTTTTATTGTACGGGCCGTTTTAAATTAATCGACTGAGTGATAAAAAATCCAAAATTTAAGATATTTAAATTTATGATATTATTTTACATTCTGTATTTAATTGGCCCCAATTTAAGCCATTTTATTCATAATTTTCACCCTTAAATAAAGTCTGCTGGAAGGTTTTTATTGTATGGGCTGTTTTAAATCGACTGAATTATAAAACATGATAAAAAATCAAAAATTTAAGATATTTAAATTTATGATATTATTTTACATTCTCTATTTAATTGGCCTCAATATAAGCCATTTCTTGATCATTTTCGTCCGAAAATAAAGTCTACAGGAACGTTTTGTACGAGCTGTTTTCAATTAATCGCTGAATTATGAAAAATTATAAAGATTTAAGAAATTTAAATTTTTAATATTATTTTGTATTTTATATTTAATTGGGCTCAATGCATGCCTATTTTAAATAAATTAAATAATTTTTACCCAAAAATAAAGTCTGCAGGATGGTTTTTAGTGTACTAGCTTTCTTAAATTAATCGACTTATAAATCGAGTTGTAAAAAAATATATAAAAATTCAAAGATTTAAGAAAATTTAAATTATGATAATATTTTATATTCTATAGTTAATTGGGCTCAATATGAGCCATTTTCGATCATTTTCATCCAAAAATAAAGTCGCCAGGAAAATCTTTCATAAAAATAAAGTGTGCAGGAAGATTTTTATTGTACGGGATGTTTTAAATTAATCGACTGAGTTATAAAAAATTATAAAAAATTCAAAATTTAAGATATGTAAATATATGGTATTATTTTACTTTCTGCATTTAATTGGCCCCAATATAAGCCATTTTTTATTATTTTCACAAATAAATAAAGTCTGCAGGAAGGTTTTTATTGTACGAGCTGTTTTAAATTAATCTACTGAGTTATAAAAAATGATAAAAAGTTTGAGATATTTAAATTTATGATATTATTTTACATTCTGTATTTAATTTGCCTAAATATAAGCTGTTTTTGATTATTATCACCCAAAAATAATATCATAAAAAAATAAGTTCAGGAAGGTTGTTTATTGTACAACATGTTTTAAATTAATCGAGTGAGTAATTAAAAAAATATAAATAGGCCTATAGTTATTGCCTCTTCTTTTAAAGAGGATGTGTAGTGGTGGATAGCAAGACATCCATTGCCGTGATGGATGTTGTTTTCATGGCACTTGTTGTTCTCAAGCTGACAACCATTAGGATGCTGCTCAATAGACTGGCCCCTTTGGCTGCTTAGTCATAGGCCATCATACAACTTACCCATATGATATCAAAGGTCTTACTACGCTGGTGTACAGGGTCATTTTGGGGTTCAGTCCTAGTTTTTCCAGCACACTCTACAGAAACTATCTAGGAAGTGGATGCCTTCTAATGATAGCTTCTTCAGGGGATCGTGTATTAGGTCTGCCCAAAGTAGCGGGCACTCCCTTTTCTCAGGGGGCAGAAGGGCATTGAATAACACAACACACTAAATAGTTAAGGCATTACGGAGAAAATGCATACCACAAGTTCCATGCCATTGTGTACAAGCCAGCCTAGAGAACAGGATCATCATATCAACACTCGACGAGGCCACCATAAAGGCACGGACTGGAAGGGGGTGCCCGCTACTTTGGGCAGTCCTAATACACGATCCTCTAGAGAAGCTATCATTAGAAGGCATCCACTTCCTAGGTAGGTGCTGAAAAGTGTAGCCACGTACCTTGACATTAAAGGGGCACTTTAATGTCAAGGTACGTGGCTGTGGCTAACTCTCCGTCATCCAGACTCTGAAAGATCGCTTATAGCCTAATTTCTTAGTATGCTTGTATGATTTTAATGGACTTTATCCATGCCCATAATTCGGCCCCTGTTGCCGCTAAAATTGGTTAATATATCCATGTTCTGTTAGTCTAGACATAATCATTATGTCAATACAAATTAAACTCAAAAACAATAAGTGAAAAATGAGAATGCAAGTAAAACGTCTTTGAATAAATAACAATTTGCCACGAAACTTAAAGAATTGTCAAAATTGACAGTAATATCTGATGCACATTTATACCAAAATTGGTTAAAAACGTCTTTTTGTACTTGGGTTAAATGGTGAATGCGCCGGGTATTTATATTCTGTATTTAATGGGCCTCAATATAAGCCATTTTTAGATAATTTCCCCACAAAAATAAATTATGCAGGAAGGTTTCTATTATACGGGTTGTTTAAAATTAATTGACTGAGTTATAAAAAATGCTAAAAAATCAAAGATTTCAGATATTTATATTTTTAATATTATATTATATTCTATATTTAATTGGGCTCAATACAAGCTACCTTTTTATAATTTTCACCTTAAAAATAAAGTCTGCAGGACAGTTTTTATTGTACAAGCTGTTTTAAATTATGATCGACTGAGTTCGAGAAAATAAATATTTAAGAAATTTTAATTTATGAAAATGTTTTACATTCTATATTTAATTGGGCTCAAAATGAGCTGTTTTTTTGACCATTTTCACCCAAAAATACAATCTGCAGGAAGGTTTTTATTGTACGAGTTAAATTCATCGACTGAGTTATAAAAAATTATAACAAATCAAAGATTAAAAAATTTAAATTTATCATATTATTTTACATTCTATATTTGAGCCCAATTAAGACTCACGAAGACCTGACCCCGGCAACGGGCTTCAGGTCTCCACCAACCCCGTCGACGCCAAGCAATTTTAATCTCCGGGTGGTCTGCAACTACGTTGATATTATATCACTGGTGTTTGAGAAAAAGGGCTTAAGTCAGGAAATGTAAAGTTTACAAGCCGTTTGAACCAAAAGGCAAAAAGCTGCACAATATAAATTTGTAAAGATTTTTTTGAAAAATTAAAGAGATGGCTATATTTTTTAATTTTTTGAAAAAATGTTAGAAAATCAAACTGATTGATGATGATTGTGAATATTTCAGCTATTTTTGCCTCTAAATGAATGTAAAGTGCATTTATAGAAAGCTAAAATATCGCCAAATACAAATTTGTAAAAAAATCACCCTAAATATTTGTTTGGATTTTTTTTAAAGTTTACAAGCCGTTTGAACCAAAAGGCAAAAAGACGTAAAAACCTTATTTTCGTAAAAATGATGACAAGCCCTTTTGCCCAAACACTAGTGATATTACATTAACAACAAATAAACAAACAACAATAAATCTATTAATGATATGCTTTATTTATTTATCTCTACAAACTAATATTACACAGTTTTCTCATTATATACTCCATATTATCCACTTTTTTTTTTGTTGTATATTTATTCAATATATTTTTGTTAAGGGTATGACACAAGTATCGAAGGCCTCGGCTTTCCATCTGACTCTTCACATTAACAGTATAGCCTACTTACATATAAAGAGGTATAGATTTATATTTTTTTAAATAGAATATTCATTTAGTATTTCTAACCAGTTATGTTAATTTAAGGCTTATCTATACAATCATTATAGTCTACCTACGGTAATGGACTAAGTCCATCATGTTTTGTTTGTATTTGTTGGTTATCACCTTTATGTTAAAAATCGCTGCCTAAACACCCAAATTGAAACAAATTCTGCTAGTTTGGCCTCTTAATTAATGGAAACAACTTGATGCGATATGTCAACACACAGTTTTATAAAAGTTTCATACAAAAACAAAACTATTATACGAGATTTAAATGTATATATATATATATATATATATATATATATATATATATATATATATATAATAATTTCTCAAAAATTTCACTCTCCGGTGGGACTTGAACCCACGTCTCCGGCTATCGCGGATAAATAACATTGATACATCTGGTGATTCTTCATTCAGATAGCCGACAATGGCAAGAAGTACTTCACTATATATATATATATATATATATATATTATTTTTAAAAGCTTCAAACCACACTATACGATACCTAGATAGCTCCCTAGTACATCACTGCGGGATATTTAGCTTAATTTTGATGTCGTTTGTGTGTGAGTAGTAGGGCAAGTGTTACCGACGGGATCAACGACTTACTTACTTACTTACTTACGATACAAATAGAACCTGATAGAAGTCGATTTCGATTATCGTTCGGGAGCTGTCGGGCTGTTCAAAGCCATCAATTCACACATAAGTGGCGCCGGGCGCAGGCGCGGTGTAGGCGACGCACAGGCGATTGTAATGTCCATATGCAGTGAAGGGGTGGACATTGCACCTTATATTTAAATAGAGGCGGCGTGGAAGAGTATCGCCTCTTCGCCTACCGTGTCTTAGGCGAAGAGGCGCAGACGCGGTGCCGGCGCGGTGAGATGCACGAGGCAAATGCCCGCGCCTCGTCACCTAAGTGGGCATTGCACCACATGTTTATATAGAGGGGGCTTGAAGCGTCGTGCGTCTCGCAGCGCCGGCACCGCGTCTTCGCCTCTTCGCTTAAGACACGGTAGGCGAAGAGGCGAAAGGCATAACTCTTCCACGCCGCCTGTATGTAAACATAAGGTGCAATGTCCACCCCTTCCCTGCATATGGACATCACAATCGCCTGTGCGACGTCGCGCCTGCGACTCGCCTACACCGCGCCTGCGCCTCGCATACACCGCGCCTGCGCCTCGCCTACACCGCGCCTGCGCCTCGCCTACACCGCGCCTGTGTCTCTCCTACACCGCGCCTGCGCCTCGCCTACACCGCGCCTGCGCCCGACGCCGCTTATGTGAGAATTGGGCCTAAGACCAAACCAGAAAAGCCCCCGTAAAACCCACAACTATGTTACAGATTACTTATTATTTACTTTAATTTTATTATTACATATTTTATAAGAAGTAGCTAGCCTACACCGAAAGGTAAAAGGCAAATATATATTATATATATATATATATATATATATATATATTTATATATATATATATATATTTATATATATATATATATATATATATATATATATATATATATATATAAAAGTAATGTAAGAGGAAACGAATAAGAAAGATAAAGTAAAGAATCATGGTGATCTGAATCGCTCTACAAACAGAATGATTACATTTAAATCTCGTTTAATAAGTTAGTTTTGTATGTATTTGTGGGGTTCTACTATAATATTATTCTTGACATATATATTTTTTTTTTGGTTAAACATTCAGTCTTACATTGTTGCTAGTGCAAAACAAAATTCGTCTAGATTGTACCGATTTTTCAGTGATAACTCCTCGCCTCCCAAACAGCAACAACAACAACGATTAAATGTGATAAAGATAAAAATTGGAAACAGTTTTTTTTTATTTGTTTGCACCTGATGATGGTTAAGTAAAAATATGTAAGTAATAATCACTATCAGTCCCCTATCGGATCCCTGTTTCCTATTTTGAATGTCAGTTTAATAATGTTTTGTGTGTGTCTATGAAAAAAATTGCCTATCAGTATGAAAATTATTCAGAAACTAGAGTTTTTTTAATTGGTAAATTGATATAAAGTACATTTATAGAAAATTAAAAAGCTGCACAATATAAATTTGTAAAGATTGTTTTGAAAAATTATATTTTTTAATTTTTTGAAAAAATGTTAGAAAATCAAACTGATTGATGATGATTGTGAATATTTCAGCTATTTTTGCCTCTAAATGAATGTAAAGTACATTTATAGAATGCTAAAATGTCGCCAAATACAAATCTGTAAGAGGATTTCCCCATAAATGACCCATTGTTTTTTTAAATTGATAAAATATAGCCCATGTTGAAAAATCAAAGTGATAACGTAATTCTGAATATTACAACTGTGTCTTTTCATAAGTTAATGTAAAGCACCGTTATAAAAAACTAAAATGTCACAAAATACAGATTTGTAAAAAACAATGACCCTAAATATATTTTTGAATTTTTTTTAGAATTTATGATATTTTGCTAATGTTAGAATATCAAAGTTGTAATATGATTGTGAATATCTCTGCTACTTTTACCTCTAATTTAATGTAAAGTACATTTATAGAAATCTAAAATATCGCCAAATACAAATCTGTAAGAGGATTTCCTCATACATAACCCATTGTTTTTTTTTAATTCATAAAATATAGCCCATGCTGGAAAATCAAAGTGATAACGTAATTCTGAATATTACAACTGTGTCTTTTGATAAGTTGATGTAAAGCACCGTTATAAAAAACTAAAATGTCACAAAATACAAATTTGTAAAAAAATTCACCCTAAATATTTTTTTGGATTTTTTTCGAATTTATGAAATTTTGCCAATGTTAGAATATCAAAGTTGTAATATGATTGTGAATATCTCTGCTGTTTTTATCCTTAAATTAATGTAAAGTACATTTATAGAAAGCTAAAATATCGCCAAATACAAATCTGTAAGGGGATTTTCCCATAAATGACCCATTGTTTTTTTAAATATAGCCCATGCTGGAAAATCAAAGTGATTACGTAATTCTGAATATTTCAACTGTGCTTTTGATAAGTTGATGTAAAGCACCGTTTTAAAAAGCTAAGATGTCACAAAATACAAATTTGTAAAAAAAAATCACCCTAAATATTTTTTTGGATTTTTTTCGAATATATGAAATTTTTCCAATGTTAGAATATCAAAGTTGTAATATGATTGTGAATATCTCTGCTGTTTTTACCCTTAAATTAATGTAAAGTACATTTATAGAAAGCTAAAATATCGCCAAATACAAATCTGTAAGGGGATTTTCCCAAAAATAACCCATTTTTTTTTAATTGATAAAATATCGCATATGCTGGAAAATAAAAGCGATGGCATAATTCTGAATTTTTCAACTATGATTTTTGACAAGTTGATGCAAAGCACCATTATGGAAAGCTATTATCTCACAAAATACAAATTTGTAAAAAAAAATTCCCCTAAATAATTCTTTTTTTTTAAGTACTTTGATAGGAAGCTAAAATGTTTTCTGACAAATCTCTAAAGGATTTTCCTCGTAAATTACTCATTTTTAAGAATTTATAAAGTATCGCCAATGTTGGAAAATCAATTTTATTTATATTTTATTACTAGTGATGGTGGGATTTCGAAAACCGAGAACAGCTTCTAGATTCTCAAAAGTTCTTGATTCTCCCCGTCACTAGAAACTACATATTTGACATATTTTGTATTTAAATTCATAGTAATATTTATTATTTCAGCAGTCTGAGATTGAAAATATAATATTTTTAATATGACTGTTGAAATAATAAATATTGCTATAAATTTAAATACAAAATATGTCATTTCATTTTAGAAATATTGTGAAATTAAAACTGTTTGCTTGGAAAAGTTTGTACTTGCAACTGCTGTTATATCATTTGTACATTTTCAAAAACTCTGTTTCTGAATTATAAATAAATTTTTGATAGGTCTTACAACAGTATAAAATCGCCCCTATATAAGGGTAGTTAGTTCTAAAATAAAACGTGTCGTACTATATATGTCGAAAATTAAAACTTGTTATTATTTTTTTTTGGTCAATTATAAGCGACTACTAGATATTTTCTACTTACAAAAAATACAAAAATATATCACCACCATCCCTATTTGTTTCTCATAATCTCGCATCTTACTTGCTACAAGGACTACCTGCTACACCAAGATTAGTCAATCTGGCCCACTACATCTGATTTCTTGTTTATACAACATTGAGACACTTGGAAATTTAATAGTAATCACGTTTAAAAATGTTAAAAAGAATGTTTTTAATTTTTTTTTTTGATTCTCATACTATTTTCCTTATATATGAAATTAAGGTTGCTACTAAACAATGACAAAGTCTGGACGTAAATAATACTTATTTGGAAAAGGGGGGTTGCTCCGTAACGCGGGGGCGGCGTTTATATCTTGTTTGGCACCACTTTCGCGCGCAGCATCGCGATCGTCTGCTGGCTCACGGGCTCCGTGGGCGACTCCGAGTCGGAGCTCGTGCCGAAGGGCGGCAGGTGGTGCGCCTCGGCGACGAAGGTGTTCGTCGTAAAGATCTTCGGGGGCAGCGGCGTTTTGAAGCTCGTGTGTTGGTCTGGAAATAGAAATGCAATTACACGAGTAACGAGGGGGTGGGGTGGAAAGGTGTTTGGCATCAGCGACAAGGGCACTGCTGCCAATTCGATTACAATCCACTTGACGGGCTGCGAAATGCTGTGATATTATCGCTTTAGGGGCGCAATTAATTATATGCTGAATGCTCCAATTAAAGCATTTATTACAGCAATGGATCCAGCATGAATTATTCGTGTTGCATGATTTAGAATGATACAAATATTGTAAACTCAGAATGATTCAAATTGTTGTAAGTTATAGAATATTTTTAGCCT